>JAOTIZ010000004.1:23265132-23279768 GCA_027123425.1 Erythroxylum panamense
GAAGCTCTTTTCTTCCTCTTCCTTTTTCTCTTCTTGGACAGCTTCAAAATCTTTCTTGAAGACTAAGAATAATTAAACCCTAGCCTACTCTCTTCTTTTCTCTCAAAGTATCAAGCTCTCTTTCTCTTTCTCTCTCATTTTCATTGTTCTCTTCTTCTCATCCTTCCATTCACATTTTTCTTCTTCATTTATAAGCATGACAATACTTCTTCTTCCAATTATGCCCTTAATAATTGTGAAATGTCCTATTTGCCCTTCCATTTATGCCTTAAGTCTTTTATACTTTAGTATCTTACCAAAAGCACCCTTATCTTCAGTTTTCAATGACACCAAAATCAATCCATTTGGTTTAGTGCTTCGAAAGATACACTTCAAACATTTTTGAACTGCTCTTATCCAAATCAGTATAATATACACAAGTTCTATCCGAAATTTAAACGCCTTAGAAGCTGAATTAGATTCCAATTTCTTCATACCATTTGTAGCTCCATGTCCTTAGTTCACCACAAATCAGGAATCATCTCATTTGGAGCTCTACCAGTCCAAAAATTATCAAAATACTGAAGTATGTTCAGTAAAATACCACCAGTTCATAGCATTTAAAAACACACACTGGTACCCGTCCCACGCTTTTCACCCAATCTCTCTCACTTATTTTAATATGGCCAAAAATTTTGGTGGAGATGTATAGCAATGTCTTACGAGTCCAATGGTTCAAGAATCAAGTCATTTGAGTGTCTAGAGAAGAAGTTAGGGCCAAAAGAATCCAATCTAGTTTTATCCTCAATCATATTGAACCTATCGTGGGACAATTAGTATAACTTTCTCTAGAGATATCGGATTTAGGTGTTCTTTAGATGGTTAGAAAAAGGACTTCAAGAGCTACAACTTTTATGAAGACCTAAAAATTCTATCTTCTGAAGGATCAAAAATGAAATAGAAGATATAAGATGAACAGTAACCTAGAAGAATTTTATGAACAGTAACACAGAAGATGTTTTATAGTTAGCATAACTTTCTCTACAGATATCAGATTTAGGTGTTCTTTAGATGGTTTGAAAGAGGAATTCAAGAGATACAACTTTTATGAAGACTTTGAAGACAAATTCCATATTTTGAAAAATAAAAAATGGAATAGAAGATTTAAGATAAACAGTAACCCAGAAGAAGTTTATGAATAGTAACACAGAAGATGTTTTACAATTGTCATAACTTTCTCTGCAGATATCAGAATAAGATTTTCTTTTGATTTTTTGAAAGATAACTTCGATATCTACAACTTTCATGAAGATGTTGAAGATAGATTCTATCGTTTGAAGGGTCAAAAATAAACCAGAAGATAGCAAAAAAAACAGTAGAAGCAAAACACAGAAGAAGAAGCAAAACATAGAAGAAGCAAAACACACAAGGAGTGAAAAGACAGAAGAAGCAAAATGCAGAAGGAGCAAAACACAGAAGGAGCAAAACACAGAAGAAGATGACGTTATCACCGAAGAAACACAGAAGAAGATGACGTCATCACAAAAGAAGCAAAAAAGAAGAATAATCAGGAAAATTGCTATAACTTTCCCCACAGATATTGGATTAGGGTATTCTTTATATGGTTTGAAAGAGGGCTTCAAGATCTATAATTTTTATGAAGACCTCAAAAACAAGTTCTGTCTTTTTAAGGGCAAAAAGTGAAATAGAAGATAGGTATAGACGAAGATAATGGAAAAACAGACTAATGAAAAAAGACAGAAAAATCGGGAAAATTGCTATAACTTTTCCTACGGATATCAGATTAGGACGTTCTTTATATGATTCAAAAGAAGACTTCAAGATCTACAACTTTTATGGAGACCTCAAAGACAAATTCTATCTTCTAAACGATTAAAAATGGAACAGAAGATAGGCTAGGTGAAAAAGCAGAAGAAGCAAAACATAAAAGAAGATGACTTCATCACAGAAGAAGCAAAACACATAAGAAGATGACGTCATCACAGAAAAAACACAGAAGAAGATTACATCATTACAGAAGAAGCAAAAAGGTAGAAGAAGCATCTTTACTCTTGAACATCCCCCTTATAAGGACCATAACTTTCAGCTCGGATGTCTAAAGTTTTCATGCTATATACCGCTGGAATGCTAAAAGAAAAGCCTACAGCGTTCCAGAAGACACATTTGCCTAAATCAGCCTAGATTAATCCAAATTTTCCACCGAATATAGAACATGAATTTTTACATTCATCCAATGTACTACACCTAGTTCTCAACTTCATGACAACCTTTGAGATTCTTAAAGATAGAATTTAAATTTGATGTCTTCATAAGAAATGTAGCCATATGTTTCTATTTTAATCCAAATTAAGAATCATCTCATTTGGATAACTAAAGAAAAGTTGTGGTTAAAAAACTGAAGCACAATCAGTGAATATTTTCCAGATCACTACCAATTTTGTTTCCAAATCTTTCCTTATCACAACTCATACCTAGATCACTCTTTCTACTTCTCATTTTTTATAAAATCGCATTTAACATCAATTATACCCAGAAGTTGTCAATTTTTATGTGCATATATGCTAACATTATGCATAAGCAAGAAAAATGTATTTCCTTAATCTCTCTTTGAGCTCACATTTACTGAAATTTCGGGTCCTAACCCTTAATATGAGTACGGGATATTACAAGAAATTGATTAATTGGTAATGATATGGACTTGATGCCCCGCCCAAGAAAGAGATCCAAGTCCTAGTAGCCCTGTTAAATGGTGATTCAACATAAATTCTACATCTTGGAACCAAACCAATTTTATAGCAGCTTTATGACATTGGAACCAACCAGAAAAAAGAACTAAGGCCACAAAGACCAATGCACCAATTATAGTACAATACAGTTGTAATTCACTAGTTACTCCAAATGCTCTCAAAATCTGAAAAAACTGAGGTTGTTTATATTCCTCGAAAACCACCGCCCACATCACTATTCAAGATTTCTTAGCTGACTATTGCCCAAACTACTTGGGCGCTAGGTCCATTATAAACAGGATCACTTAGCCATGCTTTATAATTGGAAAAACGAGCACCGTGGAAATACATCCCACTCAGCTAAAGAAAAATGATGGAAAGTTGGCCAAAATGAGCACTAAATACTTTTTGATAAATATCCTCCAAATCACTGGTATGGCTATCGAAATCGTGAGCATTGGTATATAGGTTCCAGATCCAAGTGGTAGTAATAGGTCCTTTAGCTATTGTTCTTGAGAAATGCCCGGTTCTAGCCCCATTCCTCGAAAGAAGTTTTGATAGGATCTTTATCTACTAAAATTTTGACTTCTGGTTTTGGCAAACGAATAATCATTGAGTTGTCCTCTTTCTAAACAACACATAAAAAGAGACTCGTCAACAGTCAAGTAATTAATGAATCTATGAGAAATGTTTCGAATTCGTTTCTTTCTGTTTTATTTAGTTTCTTTAGTTATTCACTAAAGCAATTATGATTTGGAAGTCGATCCAGGGCAAGTGTTTGGAGCTATTATGACATAGCTATGGGGTACTCAACGGACCTTTTTAGACTTTGAATTGATGCAAAAAATGTTTTGTTGTGCAAACTAATGTACGGCTATCTTAATTCAAAGTTCCTAGATAGGGCTTCTTTTTGTTTTACGTTTACATAGAACATATTACTATTACTCTTACTTTTTACTCTATTCTAAATCTCTGGTACAAATCGAGTGAGAAGTCATTATATTAGTTATTACTATGGGATGTAGCAATATCTTATCTATATTTAAGCATTCAAAGGGTATCTTTTATTTGTTTTAAGAAATTAAGATTTAATAACAGAAAAGAAAAATAGAAACTATAGAAAATAGATATTCTGTATTGTCTGTATCCCTGTTGTTTATCCTATGACATACTAGACGAAAAGAGCAATTTTAGAAGGGGTATAATGAAATTCATGAAATTTTTTGATTGGTTTTTTCTAGAGAATAGTTTGCTTTATTTTGCTAATGGGGATAACAACCAATTAATCCTAAACAATTAATCCTATTATAAATAATAAAAATAGAAAATAGAACAAATAGGAAAAACAAATACTAAATAAAAATAAAAGAAAGTCTTCTTTATCTTATTCAAAACACCTTATGATCTTCAATCAATTCTACGCTTCAGTATAATTTTCAGGAGTAAGCGCTATAGCTTGTTTCCAATATTTACAAACTTGATCGAAGTAAGCCTCCACAAGTTCAGAGTCGCCCTGCCAAATGGCCTGTTCTCTTCGGTCGGAATAGGAACAGATGAGTAATTTCCTTTCCTTAGAATCATACTTGAGAGTTTCCTACCTCATACGGCTCCACAGTTAATTGCCCCTTTTTTTCCTATAATTAACCAAAAGAGGCTAATTATGTAAGGTTCAAACTTGAATTTTCATTTGATTAATAATCAATTTTATCTTTTCTCCCATTTTCAGAAGAATAAAACAAAAGTCAATAGTCTATTATCGTTAGACTTTTCTGAAAGGTAGCTATCTCGATTTTATATATCATCTAGAAATTTATATAGAATAGATATAGAATCTTTGAAAAAGACATTTCTTCATAAGAAAGAAAAGACTTACTATCTTTGGGATCTGATGCTACATCGCTGCTCAATACTTTAGGGGATCAACTCTCTTACATATGGCGATTCCTAACTTTTATCTCATATAATAACCATATACCTCAATCATTCATATAATAACCATATACCTTATGTGTAGTCTCCTTCATTCTTCAATCTTTTACTCATCAGGTTGTCGCAAACCACAACGACCAAAACAGACTATCTCTAACGATATCTACGTAGAGATCGGAGAAACTAACCGAATCAAAATCTTTAATCCAGAAATGGTCAGAACAAAGATAAGAGTGCTAGCCCTCTTTTCTATTCTATGTAGCTGTGAAAGAGAATGAAGAGGAAGAAGATGAGAAAGATGAGGAGAATGGCTTGAAAAGTTGAGAAACTAACCGAATCAAACTCTTTGATCCGAAAATGGCTAGAATAATGACAAGAGTGCTAGCTCTCTTCTTTATTCTATGGAGACCAAAACCGTGAAAGAGAATGAAGAGGAAGAGGATGAGAAAGATGAGGAGAATGGCTTGAAAAGTTATTTTCTAAATTTGTTAAAACCATTTTTCTCACGATCATCATCCATCCTTTCTAGCTTTTTGTTTTTGTCTTTTATCATTTAAAGACAATAAATGCATCACCTTTAAAAGCCTCTCTCATCTTCCACGTTGCATATATCTATATATATAAAAATGTTGAAGTGGTCCAGTCACACTAGGGTTGGTCCTACTAGGTCCTGGGTGTGGAAAAAACACTAGAGACCTGTTTCAACAATATCGATGTCGCGATCTCATCGAGATCCATTTGATTCTATTGCTCTCCATATAATGAATCTTTATCCAAAACCATTTTATGAATCCTCTGAGTCACTCCTATGTGTGTGACCCATTAGGTTCCTAGTTATGTTAGCCACTTGGATTGCCACTTAATCCAAGCAAGTTATGAGCAGTGTCTAGCAATACATCATGACCTCTAATTGAATGGAAAGTAAGTGGTTTGATAAATGAACTTGTGCTTATCACGAACCATCTCACAAACCCTCCCATAAATAATTATTGTGCAATTCATCCTTTCAGCATATTATACCCCACTTGGTTATGAGTATGGGCAAAGTGAAAACTGTAATGAACTTCTTGATCCAAATTGCTTCTTTTGCTACTTCTGAAGCCACAATCTACTATGCCTCAGTTGTTGAATCGACAGTTGTCTCTTGTTTGGAACTCTTCCAACTGATCGCCCTACCGTTCAGTGTGAACATATAACCTAATTGGGATTTGCAATCATCATAGCCAGATTAAAAATTGGCATCTGTATGCCCACTCACTTTTAGATTTCCATCTCCATATATCAAGAAAACATCTTTAGTCATTGATAAGTACTTGAGGATGTTCTTAATAGCCACCCAGTGACCCTTACCAGGATCCGATTGGTATTTGCTAGGAACACTTAGAGCATATGAAATATCGCATCTCGTATATAGCATAACATACATGATAGATCCTACTGCAGATGCATATGGGATCATATTCACGTGCATCCTCTCATCTTATATCTTAGGATATGTAGATTTCGAGAGTGTTATCCCATGAGTCATAGGAAGATACCCTCTCTTGGGTTGCTTCATGCTAAACCTCTTTAGCATCTTGTCTATGTACATTGATTGTGAAAGACTAAGTAACCTTTCGAGCTATCTCTATAGATCTTCATCTTGAGGATATAAGTTACTTCATTGAGATATTTCATGGCAAATTGTTTGGACAACCAAATCTTCACAGATTGTAGCATAGAGACATCATTTCCTATTAATAATATGTCATCTGTATATAGCACAAGGAATACAATTGCACTCCCACTAAACTTCTTATACACAAAGGGTTCATCCGAATTTTGAGAGAAACCAAACTCTTTGATTATCTCATCAATGTAGAAATTCCAACTCTTGGATGCTTGTTTCAATCCATAAATAGATTTCTGAAGTTTGCATACCTTTTCACTATCATAGGAGATGGAGCCCTCTAGTTGTGTCATACACACATCCTTAAGAAAGTTGACTTCATATCTATTTGCCATATCTAAAAATTATAATGAGCTACAATGGCTAGGATTGTTACTAGGTTGAAGGTCTCGTCTTAGTCATTTCCTTGTCTTTAATGGAAACCTTTGACTACAAGCCTTGCTTTGTAGGTAATCACATTAACATCCATGTTGGTTTTCTTTTTAAAAACCCATTTACACCCTATGGGGTTTTATTCCATTGGGTGTCTCAACCAAAGTCCATACCCGGATTTCATACATGGAATCCATTTCTGCTTTTATGGCACTAAGCCATTTCTTAGACTTTGAACTCTTCAGAACCTCTTCATAGGTGGTAGACTCATTACCTTCTATGAGCAATACATCATTCTATTTAATCACGAGAAATCCATATCTCTTGGGAATAAAGCATATCCTACGTGACTTACGAACTTCCTGTGTTGAAAAAGGTTGAACTATTACTTCATCTGTATGAGTTATAGTCTCAGGTTTAGGCAGTTGATCTGCATCTATTTGAGCATCTTGAACTTCTTAAAGTTTAATTTTTCTCCCACTGTCTTCTTTTAAAAGAAACTCTTTCTCTAAAAAGACAGCATGCTTTGAAACAAACATTTTTTGTTCCTCAGCAAGGTAAAATTGATATCCCATTTTTTCTTTAGGATATCCTACAAACAAATGCTTATCATACTTCTCATCAAGCTTATATGACTGTATTCGCTTCACTTAAGCCGGATAGCCCTAAACTTTCAAATGAGAAAGATAAGATCTTTTGTTAGTCCACATCTCATATGGAGTAACATCAACTGTCTTTGATGGAACTCTATTTAGTAAATAAATAGTTGTCTCGAGTGCGTACCCCTAAAAGGATTTTGGTAAATTTGCAAAGCCCATTACCAACCATGCTATGTCCAATAAGGTTCAGTTTCTTCTTTTGGCCACACCATTGTGTTGTGGTATGTAAGGTGGAGTCCATTGAGATAAAATCCCATTATCTCTTAGATAATCTAAAAATTCTTGGTCTAAGTATTCCCCACCTCGATCGGATCGTAATGTCTTGATACCTTTCCCAAGTTGATTTGTTACTTCATTTCTGAATTGTTTGAACTTTTCAAATGCATCAAATTTGATTTCTCATTAGATATAGATATCCATATCAAGAATAGTCATCAATAAAGGTAATAAAGTAAAGAAAACCACTTCTAGAATAAATGGACGTCAGACCACATACATCTAAATGTTTTAGGTCTAATACTCCAGTCACTTGTTCACTGTTTCCCTTAATGGGTAATTAGTCATCTTCCTAATAAACAAGATTCTCACATGTCATATGATTCATAATCTAATGACCTTAAACTACCACTCTTGTGGAGCTTAGCTATGTATCTCTCATTTATATGGCCAAGGCGACAATGCCATAAGTAAGTTGATTTTAAATTTTCTTGTTTATGTCTTTTCATGTTATTGACATTCATAATTGGGTGCGACATATCTAATATGTAAATTTCATTGCCTAATGTACGAGTACCATAAAACATTCCATTCAAACTAATAAAACAACCATTGTTACTGAAATTTAAATGGAAACCAACTTTATTTAAATAAGAAATAGACAATATGTTCTTTGTTAAAATAGGTACAAAATAGCAATCATCCAGTTTAATTACAAGCCCACTGAGGAGTGACAAAAAATAAATGCCTTTAAATAGCAATCATCCAGTTTAATTGCTCTATTGCCCCCGTGCAGGTCCAGTTCTCCCTTTATGAGCTATTTACTGTCCCTGAGGCCCTGCATATCATTACATATGTGTGAGCCACAACCAATATTTAATACACATATGCTATGATTAAAAATAGTATTAACCTCAATGACAAACATACCTGAAGAAGTCGAGGCATTTGATGCCTGCTTCTTCTTCAAAGACTCCAGATAGAAATTACAGTTTCACTTTTAATGACTAGTCTTGCCATAATAGAAGCAAAATCCTTTCGGCGCAATCTCTTTGAGTTTATTTTTTGCTGCACTTCCTTTTGGTTTCTTAGATTTTTTCTTCTTTAGGTTCTTTTTTTTGAACTAAAAGAAGATGAGTCCACCACTAGCATTAGCTTGGTATCCTTCTTAATAGCTTGCTCTGCTGTCTTGAGTAGATTGATCACCTCAGGGATTTTCATGGAGATTTGATTCATCTGATAGTTCAACACAAACTATGAATAACCATCAGACAGTCCAACCAGAAATAATTCAATACTTAATTCATAGTCTATAAAAAACCCAAAATGACCAACCTCTCAATATAACCATTCATTTTCAGTGCATATTGCACTGTAGATGTCCTCGGAGTCATCTTAGTCATGAAGAGTAGCCTCGAGGTCTCGAATCTTTTAGATCGAGCTTGCTCATCAAAAAACTATCTAAGATGAAACACTATGGTATTAGCATCCATAGATTCATGATGCTTCTATAACTCTGGTGACATTGAGGCTAACATAATGTAGGTAGCTGAGTCATTATCTTTGAGATGCTTATGATATGCTTTTTGATCCTCATCAGAAGCATCAGCAGTAGGGGGATCAAGAAGTGGAACGTCTATAACATAGCTTAGCTTCTCAGATTTGAGAACAATTGTTGGCCCCCATATTTTTTTCTCTCTAGTTAAGCATGATTTAAATGAATTTTGAGGTTCTGATGGATTTAATTATTTTGAGAGTTATTATTATGGTAATATTAGCAAGATTACGTGACCTTGGTAAATTGAATTAAAGTGTTAAGGTAGTAAGATTGCGTGAAGGATATTTTTGGAAGACCACTTAAGGATAAAAGATACAAGGCATATAAGGAAGGGCAAAATGGACAATTTAGAATCGTTAATGGCAAAATTGAAATAAAAAGTGTTGGCTTGCTTTTAAGGAAGAGGCAAAGACGAAATTGGGAAAAAGAAACAAAGAGAAGAGAGAAAGAAGAGAGTTCAGTAGAGAAGAGAGGAAAGAAAGAAGAAAAAGCTAGGTTTTGATTTTTCTTGGTCTTAAAGAGTGATTTTGAAGTTGCTCAAGAAGGGAAAAAAGAAGAGGAAGATTAGAGCCTTCTTTTGATCTAAGAAACTCTTCATTTGGTGAAGATTCAAGGTAAGTTGGATTTTAATCTTTGGATTTTTGAAAGGGTTTTGATTCATATAGCTTAAGAAATGTATGGGTTTAAGGATACTAGGATCAATTTTATGAATATATGTATTTTGGGTTCTCAATTGGAATTCCTATTGAATGGAATTTTTGGCTTATGTTAAAGGAAATCAAGAAAGGAAAGAGGAGCAAGGGGAGAGGAGAGGACATCTTTGAGCAAGTATATGAGCAAGGAAATAAGGTGGGTTTCATGTTTATAATTGAATAATGAGCCATTAAAGTTTTTTCAAATCAAAAGAATAAAATGATTTCAATTACTTCATTAATGTGCATATATTGCTTTTAAATGATTTAAAGACTTTGCTTCTATGCGTGTATATGCTTACTTGATTGGATTTGAATTGTTGTGAATGTGGAAAAGTGCATTGTGATGTATGATCATGTTATGCCATTGAAATGTGTCATGGCATTTTTTATAAAGAAAAAGAGGAAAAAGCACGAGAATATGAAAATGTATGGAAATGAATTGAGCATAAATTTGATTGTGTTTAGGTGAGAGAGGAACCGTTTTGTAGTCACGTGCATGTCAACATAAAACCATCTCTTGGCTGCCTGCTTGTGGCCCACGAGATTTGAAAAATGGGCTCGTTTCATTCACGGAGTAAACTTCGGTTTCTCTGTTTTGTTCGACGGAACTCTCGAGCTATTTGTGTGTGCATTGCATATTCGATTTGTTATGAATGATGCATAATTGAGTGTTATACTTTGATGGTTAAATGTATATGCTATGTTTATGTGATGATGTTTTAATTACGAGTTTTGAACTAGAATTGTGAATTTGTTTGAGAACTATATGTTTTATGATTCAATAAGAATTTTCTACAACAATGAATATTTTAAATGGTTTTGCTTATTATTAGTTATAAACTTGTTACCCACGAGCTTTTAAGCTCACCCCCTTTCCGTCCCACCTTCAGGTGTTGAGCAAGAGATCGGGTGAAAGAGGATCAAGGCATCATTTTGATTATGCATATTTTTGTATTTAAAGTTAGTTTATGTAAAACAAGGCTTTAGTTGCATGATGAGAAAAATATTGTTCATGTATCTTTTGTATTTCGAGAATTATGAGATTTTGTATTTTTTGTAATTCGGATTTGAATATTGATGATGTAATGTGGCTTGGAAAGGCCATTAAAGCTTTGTAAACTCTTGTTTTACGATGTTAATGGAATAGGGATTTGTGTATGGATATGGTGGAGTTGAAATATAAATTAATTTAAGGATGAGTTTAAGTTGGAATTCGGTATATTTGGGAAAGTTGTCAAATTAAGAAGATGAATTTTGAACATGGATTGTTGTTGCATATCAGTGAGATGCTATGGATAAGAAAATAGGAATGAATGATGAAATGTAGTTGGATGGTTAAGAATGATGTTGCATGAGAGGAAGCGAAATTGAGACAATTTTCAAGTCTTTCATAAGAGTAAAAATTGTGTACTGACTTTAAGGGAAAAACTGTATTGATCTAGGAAGAATTAGACAAAGTTGTCTTCATAAAAGTTGTAACTTATCTTTTTATCTTTCCAACGGTATAAAGTATGAAATTTTTGGATAATGGAGTTGGAAGATATGATCATTAGAAATTTAGATGCTGTTTAGGATGGAACTTTAGAAACAACCACTTTGATTGAAATTTTAAACCTTATAGAGGCAAAAAAAAAACTATGTCTTCATAGAAATTATAGATATTTCCTTAAGCTTTCTATTGATATAAAGTTCGCGATTTTTGGATTTCAGGATCAAAAGTTATGAAAACTTGAAGTTGGGTATGTGATTCAGGCTTAAGAGTGGATGTCGCTATCGTGCTTTTGCACGATAGCAACTTTGGGGATTCAAAAGTGAAGGTCGCTATCATGCTTTTGCACGATAGTGACATTGGGCCTTTAAGAATGAATGTCACTATCGTGCTTTTGCCCGATAGCGACTTTGGGGAGTTAGCAAATGTCGTTATCATGCAAATAATTTTGGGAGGCTGATGAATATCTGATAGTGTTTTGACTATAAATTCTTCTCTAGACCTCCAAATGACCTGATTTTTAAAGCATTGGATTCTTAACACATTCTTCTATCTCTTCATAAAAATTTATAGCTTTTGGTTTTGATTTAAAAAAAATTGGTTGAATCAAAGTGAGGGGATCGTTTGGAAAAATATGAGTTGGATATTTTTACTGAACATACTTCAGTATTTTGGTGATATCTTGCTCAGTAAAACTCCAAATGTGATGATTCTTATTTCTAAATAAACTAGAGACATATATCTATAAATTATCTGAAGGATTCAAATTTTAATTCGGGCTCTAAGACTTTCAAGTTCTGGATAATTTGAGTATAGTGTACAGTCTTAGTTTAATAATAGTCTGAAAATGTGTGGGCTATAACTTTTAGATTTTTGCACCAAATTGAACGATTTTATTGTCATTAGAAACTTAAGAGAATGGGAAAAAAATATTCTAAAGAAGCCAAATTGAAATTTCGATTTTAGGTTTCCTAAAATCTGTTCGGAAATAGGAGAAATGAGTTCATTTTTGACAACTGACTGGTGTGGACACGCCACCCATATGGGATGATGGTTAATGAGGGTTCATTGAAACAACCCTACAAGGTAATACACACGCTCACGTTTTATGATTTTTAGAGCAAGAATTGGGTTCCAAAATCGAGGCCCAACACTATAGGCCCTAACTTCTTCATTTTTTATGGGACGACAACTATCGTGGAATTCAAACAATTATGGTCTCATTATGAGACCTATCTGCTACCATATAAAGGATATCTTGTGTAGAGTTTGGAAACTTCAGATCTGTAGTATAGTTATGCAGTCTATAAATGATCTAATGATAGAGTGTGACCATGATGGCAGTAAGGTCTTGGTCAACTCCAACAATTTAGATCTAGACTATTAGTCTAGTGGGTAGAATTGGATTATCAAGCTTAATGTTGAAGTTCGAAGCTATGGTCATGATGACATTTCCATTGCTGAGAGTTGTCAAGAGGGTCGATCAAGGCATTATGGTAGGATGTATATGTTGTATTAAAGAGAGAAATTCTAGCTGTCGTTGGAATTCCTTTTCTTCCATGTAATATCAAGACCATTTGAATAGCGCCTACATGGAGATGTTTATACTTTAGAATTTAATTTTGCTATGGTTTCTTATTAATCTTATGAATAAACTAGAAATATATAAAAAAAGAAGAGGAAAGTATAATAGCTTAATTAGTTCATGCTTAGGGATTAATTATTTTTTTGTTGATTATAAAATAATAATATAATGTTTTAAAATATTTTTAATTCAAGAAAGTCCATGTCATTAGCCAAATAACTCTAATTGTCTGCATGTTATGTGGGTTAATGGTCTAATAATAAAGATTAATAAAAACTTAGCAAAATTAAATTCTAAAGTATAAATTAGAAAATGAAAATGTTAAAATACAAATAATATAAAAACGACAATATAAATTAATATAATTTTTTGTGGGATGATTTACATTTTTTACTAACTGATACTTTTCTTGGTTTTAGAGTCTTTAAAAGTTTAAGCATACATAGTAGGGTGTGGTGATGAACTACAAGTTCTTTGAATATATTAAACGCTTCTTTTATAAAGTTTTTTTTGAAAAATTAAAAATTGATTGAGATAAATGAAGTGCAAATTGCCTAAAGAGTAGATAACACTCTCCTATATAAAAAATAAGCCAAAAACAAAACTTTATAAAGAACCCACTTCGACCAACATAAAGCAAGAAATGATAATGTTGCAATTGTAGTAGAAGAGAACCACTAATTCGATGATGGTTTGTAAAAAGGGGTAAACTCACACCCCTCCCCCCAAGCTGAATGGTAAGTCTTCAAATCTTACCCAATTAGGGTTGGGTGATTTGAAAACTTCAAAGGCGATCGTCTTCATTGCGCATATCCAAGTAACAAAAGTTAGATGCATGCTTCTTCTACCTCTCACTTCCTTTATTGTTGTTGCGTGTTTGCTAGGCCTGGATTTTAGCTTGAAGAACTTACAAGAGCAATGTATGTAGGGTCGATCTCAGTCTAGGTAAGAGCTAAACTCAAATCTTTCTCTGTTAAACATGATCTATTTCTCAACTTATTATATGTTCCTCTACACCCTATAAGATTGTTTACACCATTACATCTTTGGAACATTCCTTATTTTAGAGCTCCCTCAGACTCCCTCTTTCCATAACTTCTAAGAGGTTATGATTAGAATTAGCACCTTCTGCTTCCATAGTGAAGTGGTAGCTTGTGCTTCAGTTAGGATAGTAATAATCTTCATGAGCAAATTTGATAGCTCATGCCACGAAAAATATTCTCTAGTCCTATTCGATATAGAGTTAAAGAATGGGTAGAGAAAGAATATATGATCCCTCATTTCTGTTCCTTCTTTGCATAAATAGCAAATCCCATCCAAATGTAACATCCAAATTTAAAATGTAATGTAGTTTGTCTTGAATCACTCTCTAAAGTCTTTTGATCAAAAATGAGACTGAGAACTCCTTTCAATCTGTTTACTAAGATCTTAGCAATAATTTTATAAATGAAGTTTATACATGTTATGTAGCGCCCCCTTACCGTAGGGTACACATCGGAACGCCCGCAGGTCGCTCCGACACGTAACCCACGCTAAAGGTGCACTACCGAGCAAACCGACTAAAATCCACATGGCATCGCAATAATAAAACCACAATATCATAAATCACTAAATTTTAAAAACCATAATATCAATCTCGATACAAATCATCCAACAGCAGAATAGACAAGTCTATCAGTCCCCTAAACAAAACTAAAAAAGGAAACTGATACAAAAGTCTATACTAAGTCATCCTCAA
>JAOTIZ010000004.1:23313505-23350217 GCA_027123425.1 Erythroxylum panamense
CATGAATGATTGTTTTGTGACGATTACTGTTGACGTGATGGCATGGTTTACTGTAATTTGTTACGTGTACTGCTAATTGTTATTTATTGCTACCAACTGTTATAAACTGTTATATTATACTGCTAATGAAGTATTACTGTATTATGCTGTACGCCATGTGCGTAATGCATGATTTGAGTGAACCATCGAGGATGGTTTCTCACTGAGTTCGCAAACTCACCCCAAATTGCAATATATTTTTCAGGACTGTTAGAGTAGACTCCTAGCTCCGAGGATTTTCGTTCCTGCCGTGCGAGCTGCTAGTAGGAGGCGCGATGGCACACAGGTCGGTCAGCTGGGGATTGCTTTTGAGGATGACTTAGGATAGACTTTTATATCAGTTTCCTTTTTGGTTTTGTTTAGGGGGCTGATAGACTTGTCTATTCGGACATTGGATGACTGTACCAGATCATTACTTTTTGGATTATTGATTTACTGATTACTGTTTTATTGTGATTTAATTACTGCGATGCCATATGGTTATTTAGCGAAATTTTCTGGAAGTGAACCTTTATCGTGGGATACGTGTCGGAATGACCTTCGGGCGTCGCGATGTGTACCCTACGATGAGGGGGCGCTACAATTAATACTAACATAACTTACTTAATTAAGCTAATCATGCTTAATTTTTTTAAAAAAATTTTGGGGCTAACACTGTTTTCCCACCGGCCTTTTCCTTCTCTCCCCCCACAGCGTTTTTACTAATCTGGCAGGCCAAATCTCTCCTGAGCAAGTCAAGACAGCTTTTTTTGACATGGATCCCAATAAGGCACCAGGAATTAATGGTTTTAATGCTCTCTTTTTCCAGTCCTAATGGGATCACATCGGGCCTGATATCATTATTTTTATTCAAAAAACTTTTAGACATGAAGACTGGGAGCAAGCCCTAGATCGTACTATCTTGGTCCTCATTCCTAAGACCCCTTCCCCTCAGTCGATCACATATTTCTGACCTATATCTCTCTGTTCAGTGATCTACAAACCTATTACCAAAATTGTCGTGAACTGGCTGAAACCTTATCTAAACAACCTTATAGGCCCCAATCAATGCAGTTTTGTCCCAGGAAGGCAAATTGTTGACAACATTATTATCACCCAAGAGATTATTCATACCATGAGATGGAAATCGAGGAAGACAGGGATATTGGCCATCAAGGTGGACTTAGAGAAAGCCTACAATCGACTTTCTTGGGATTTTATCTAAGACACTCTC
This sequence comes from Erythroxylum panamense, assembly GCA_027123425.1. Classification (NCBI taxonomy): domain Eukaryota; kingdom Viridiplantae; phylum Streptophyta; class Magnoliopsida; order Malpighiales; family Erythroxylaceae; genus Erythroxylum; species Erythroxylum panamense. Next base: position 23,314,758 of record JAOTIZ010000004.1, read on the forward strand.
ATAAACATTGGGCTCCCGGACTCTCTGATCAATCTCATCATGAAGTGTGTTTCCATGGTGACCATGCAAGTTAATTGGGATGGGGTTCTCAGTGATGCGTTTACCCTTACAAGAGGAATACGACAGGGGACTCACTTTCGCCTTATCTTTTCGTGCTATGTATGGAACATCTGGGTCATCTCATCACTACCTTTGTGGCCCAAGGCAACTGGAAGCCTATCAAATTAAGTCATAGAGGCCCCTCCATATCTCACCTATTTTTTGCTGACGATTTCATCTTGTTCTCCGAAGCTTCTATTGATCAAGTTTCGGTCATTCGAGACACCTTGAATATGTTTTACGCAGCCTCGAGGTAACGGATTAGCCAGGACAAATCTTGCTACTTCTACTCCAGGAACATCGATCACTCTGTGGTGCGTAATCTTAGCAAAGAGTTGGGATTCAAATAGACAGTGGATCTAGGATGCTATCTTGGAGTACTGCTGTTGCACGAAAAGTCAATAAACGAATGTACCAATATCTTATTGACAAAGTCCAACATTGTCTTTCCGGATGGCAAGCCAACCTGTTGTCATTTGTGGGTCACATCACCTTGATCCAGTCTGTCATTTCTGCACTTCCTACTTATACCATGTAGACGGTCTGACTTCCTCAAATTTTATGCGATGAATTAGAGAAAATCATGCGTACTGTCCTATAGGACTTCTTTCCTGATAATCGAAAGATTCACCTCGTACACTAGGATCAAGTCTGCCAACCAAAAGAACTGGGTGGGCTTGGGATTCATAACATTAGAGCCACCAATGACGTGTTACTTACCAAACTAGGGTGGGAAATGATTTCTAAACCTATAGCTTTATGGGTTCGAATCTTGTCTGCTAAGTACAACTTTGACGTCAACAACATCGCTCCTTCTATTAATACTACTAGAGGCTCAGTGGTTTGGAAGAGTATCAAAGCAATTTGGCCCTACGTGATACAGAGCATGAAATGGATGATCTTTGATAGGTCCCAGGCTCGCTTCTGGATAGACCCTTGGGTTGTGAATGTGAGCCCCCTTCTACTGCATGCAATGAATCCAATTCCACAATCTGACCTTGAGCTACGAGTTCAACACTTCGTGGATAACACAGGTAATTGGAATTGAAATGAGCTTCAAACTTTGCTCCTCTTATCTGCCTGTCCACTACGGGAACCTTCTCTCCCAAGCCTTACCTAGGAACGGACAAGCTCATATGGGGCCCATCGACTACTGAGTAATTCACTACAGCCTCGGCTTATTCTTTGATTATGGAACACCCTACCTATCATTCCAATAGCATTTGGAAGCCCATATGGCACTAGCTCGACCCCCAATGTATTCGCTCCTTCCTTTAGCTCCTTGCTTATGACCGCTTACTCTCTAATCAACAACGCGTACGCAAACACCTTACTATAAGTGCGACCTGCTATCATTGCCGTGTGGAACAATCCTCGTTACATGTTGTACGCGGTTGTCCCAAAACGCGTAGCCTATGGTTTTCTTTCCCTCCCCACACCATATCTCCTGACTTTTTCCACACAAATACCCTTGACTGACTCACCCTCAATCTTCTAAATCATAGGTTGGTCTCTAGAATTGAGTGGTCAGTTATCTTTGGTATTGCATGTTGGTTTCTATGGTCATTGAGGAATATGGCCCTCTTCGATAATCAATTCTCCTGGTTGCGTTCTCCTGTGACCCTCATCCTAAACTACGCCCATCAGATTCATCAGGCCTTAGCCTAGCATCTTGGAGCCTGACTTAATCCTCGGCCTCAAACAACTTATTGGGTAGTGTCCGCCTACCCCTGGATGGGTAAAACTAAATACCGATGGCACGTGCAACAACGTAAACTCTTCGGCCACAACAGGTGATCTTATTTAGGATAGCTCTGGTGATTGACTTGGCAACTTTGCATAGAATATTAATCGGTGCTCCCCAGTTTCGGCCGAACTCTGGGGAGTCTATTTGGGTCTGAATCTAGCCTGGGCCCTTGGTTTTCGACACGTGGTAATCGAGTTGGATTCTCTTGTGGTTAAGGATCTTCTATCCGACGGAACACACCAGACAACGTCGCTCAACCCTCTCGTACTAGGCTCCAATGAATTACTTAACCGCAATTAGGTCGTTCTTACACACCACACGTACAGAGAGGGAAATCGGAGCGTTGATTGGCTCGCCAACTTTGTAGTTAATTTTTGTCTCGGGATCACCACTTTTGATAGTGCACCCTCTAGGTGTGCCACTATCCTTCTAGAGGATATGGCGGGGGTTAGCCTCCCTTAAAGGATCATGTAATTTTTGTATTCCTTTCTTTGTAAAAAAAATTCACGTATACATTTATACGAGACTTATATAAATATATATTAAAAATAACTGGCACATAATTAGAGCACAAAAAATGATGGTGTTGTGCTACACGGTCATCTCTAGTTTTTCTATTCTTTTAAAGGGATTAAAATTTTATTATAATTAATTTTTTATAAAAAAAATTATTTTTTATTTCTTCATCTCATTTTTATACTTAATTTGCCTTTTGTTTACTTACTTTATGTTATGTGTTTATGTAACTATGAACATGTTTTTTTAAAATAGCTTTATCAATAATTAAACAAATTTCAAATAAAAATGAAAAAACGTAATTTTAAATTCAATATGGTATAGTGCAATGTTTAGAATACCGTTCTATACATGCTAAAAAACGGAACAGTATATAACATTTTGGTACCAGTTGTCGATACCGGCCAATACTGGGTGTTTTCATTTGGTACTAGCTGGTACCGTAACTTTTAGAAAACTAAGGGACAATTTAGCAAAAACCTAAATTTTTTTACCTAAACCCCCCACGCTTGCACACTCTCCTCTACTACTTTGATTCTTTTCTCTCTCTCTCAGACTCACCTCCATTCTCTCTCGATCTCACACACTCTTTTTTCGTCTCGTCTATATTCTCTCTCTATCATTCTCCTCTCCATCTCTGGCAATGCTTCTCCCTCTCCGGCAACAAGACAATCACGAACCACCGCACCACACAACTGTCAGCTTCCTCCACCATGCAAGCCCATCACCACTGAGCCTCATCCGAACTCCATCAGGCTTCAACCCTGCTCCAGGAGGACCACCACTACACCACATCACCATCGACTGCTCTCCTATCCTCCATGCATCCACAACTGCCAAATCTGGAATAATACCATATCTAAACCAAACCTAACCCAACTTGAAAACCAATTGTGAATTTATTTAGATGTGTTTTCACTTTTTAATTGATTTTTTCTACTTAATTGCATTTGTGATTATAAATGGGTTGGAAGTCAGAATGAAATTGTGAATGGATTTGTGATTTGTCGTTGGATGGATAATGGATTGGAGTTGAATGAAATGACTTTGGTTCATTGTTGTGGATTGATTGATTTATCTTAAAAAAATTTAACATTTAAAATTTGAAAAGCACGACATGCATGACTTAAAAGTTAGAAAGTTTGAACTTAAATTAAAACCTTAAAATTGAGAATGTAAAGAATTTAAAGTAAATATTTAAATGGTATTTGGATATTGGGTAAATAATTAATTGAGTATAATAATAATTTGATTGTGGTCTTATGGAAGAGCTGAAGATGAGGTTTTGTAATTGTAATTATTGTATAGAAAATTAAAAAAGGTAAAAGTTATATCTCTAAGAGGTTTTGTAATTGTAACTATTGTATAGAAAATTAGCAAAAAAGGTTAAATCTATATCTCTAAGTTGTCTTTAATCTTTATCCCAAAATTAGTTCATCTCATCAAGTCTCTTGCATATTCACCTTTATTTATCCTGAAATTAGCCCATCCCATAGCCTTTGCATATTCAAAATCTTATTTTCTTATTATTCCATTTTATCTCATTTATAGTACCTTGGCATTATATCTTCGGATAAGTGTGAAAGTTTCTTACTTCATTTTAATGAAAAAAATTACTCAGCTTGTGCATTCCATTTCAAGATATTTATTAAAGGCAAATATTTATAAAGATATGTCGATGACAATAATTATATTCCTGAAAAAAAAACAAGAATAAAGATGAGCATGCTAAGTGAAGTTAAGGATGTTTAAGTCATGACTTGAATTTTTTGATTCGTTGAGCCATCATTTTAAATCTTTAAACCTTTAAGACTACAAAGCATAACACTGTACTTCGATTTTAAATTTAGCATCAATTTACTACTCTCCATTGGGGAAGTCTATTTATTTATGAATTTTACTCTAGTTTCATGAATCTTTACTTCTTTAGGCTTAATATAAAGAGTTAAAAACATTATTTATGCTGCATTGCCTAATAAAGGACTTAACACTGCTAATTTTGTTGATGAAACTACTAAAGGATTAATTTCTTACAAAACTAATATCTTCATTTATTGTTACAAATAAATGCAAGGAAGTTTAAGTACTCATGATCAAACTGCTTTAGGAAGATATAATGATCTAGCTTAGGCTTATGTTGCATTGGTCCTAAGGATGAAGAATCATACAATTTGCTTATTTTGTAACAAACATTTGAAAGGTGGAGGAATCACCTAATTGAAGAAGCATTTAGCTAGGAATAAAGGAGAAGTAGAACTCTGTAACAAAGTAAGTCATGATATGAAGTAGCAAATGAAAACATTGCTTGAAGAATATCAATATGAAAAAGATAGAAGGGAAAGGTTGAATTTTGAAATCAGTAGTAGAAGTTCGTTTGTTATTTTTCGTGGTGATTGTGAAAATATTGAAAGTGGTAGTGGTACTGGTAGTATTCCATCCCAGGCCCAGGAAGAAATAAATGCTACACCTAGACCTGATGTGAGAAAAAAAAGAAGGCAGGTGACTAGTTTTTTTTACACCACGAATAACTCCTAGAGCTCAACCTTCAATTCATAATCTAATGTAATCAAGAGATGTGATTCACAATGTCAATATGACAGTAGCTAGATGGTGTTATGATATAGGTTCATCATTTAATACTTCTTAGTCTTAGTATTATCAACCTATGGTGGATGCAATAACCTCTTACAGTCCAGGATATAAAGCTCCTTCAATTGATGACTTAAGAGGTAAACTTTTTAGTTGTTCAATTTCTAAAATTAGAAGTTGTTTGGCATAAAGAAGAGTGAATTGGGCTACTTTTGCGTGTTCAATCATGTGTGATGGTTAGACAAATAAGAGACAAGTGCTTATTATTAATTTTTTGGTTTATTCTGCAAGTGACTCAATATTTTGAAGTCTATTGATGCATCTGGCCTGATTAGAAATACTATACTTGTTTGAGATATTTGATGAAGATGTGAATGAAGTAGGGGTCAAAAAATATTATTCAGTTCATTACTAATAATGATGCCGCTTATAAAGCAACAAGAAGAAGGTTATAGAATAAGTAAATTTTTTTAGACCCCTTGTGTTGCATTGACCTAATGTTAGAGAATATAGGGGATCATAGGTATTTTCCTATTATTGATGAGACTATGCAGAACGCTAAAAAGGTGACCAAGTTCATCTATAATCGTGCATAGGTGTTTAATTTAATGAGAAAGGAATTTACCAATGGTAGGAATTTATATTGTCCTGCTATGATGAGATTTGCAACAAATTTCTTATCACTTCAGTCTCTTGTTATGAAGAAGAAAGAGTTAAGACAAATGTTTACAAGTGATAAGTGAGTTGCATCTTAGCATGCTAGGTCTAATGTTGGAGTGGAGGTTTCTCAAATTATACTAGAAGATAGAGAATTTTAATCTCAATAATAATTTATTATCTGTGTTTGTGAACCTTTGGTTAGGGTGCTTTGCCTAGTTGATAGTGAAGCAAAGGCAACAATGGGATTTTTTTATGATGCCATAGAAAATAATAAGGAAGCTATCAAGGCCAATATGAAACATAAGTCTTCTTTATACACATCGTATCTTGCAATCATCAATAAGAGATGAGAAAGACAACTTTCTTCACTATTATTTAGAGCTGGGGTGTTTTTGAATCCTAATGTATATTTCAAACTAGATTTTACAAAGAAAACTGAAGTTAGTAGAGGAATGTCATTCACTATTACAACAATTGTTGGCCATAAAATGATGCAAGATATTTTAAGCTTACAAATAGAGTTTTATAAGCTGCCTTCTGGGGATTTTGGATTCTTAATTGCTATTTAACAAAGAGCAAACTTTCTCTAGGTATTAGTTGTTTCCTCTTTCTTATTTGTTAAAATTAATTATCACTTTATTTTATTTGTAACGTTACTTTTGTTATCTTACAAATTACAGTTTCTTGGTGGGATCAATTTGGAAGTGGTGCTCCAGAATTGCAAAAGTTTGCAATTTGGATTTTAAGTCAATGTGTGAGTATAACAAGTTGTGAATAGAACTGTAGCACATTTGAAATCATCTATTCCAAGAAAAGGAATAGGCTAGAGCATAAGAAATTGAATGACTTAGTATTCATTTGTTATAATTTCAAGCTTGGGAAAATATGTTATTATCATTATTAATTGCGATATACTTGCTTCTAATTTTCTAATAATTAAATTGTATTGTTTACTAGGAGTCTTAACAGTACAAGTAGCTCAACATATCTAATTTTTATTGATAATATCAATCTTTTGACAGATTGGGTTTTGAGGAACCAGATTTGATAGATGTGAATGACTTGGAAGATAATCTTGGTTAGGAAAGCATTGACATGTCATTTGGTGCATTGAATTTGAATGATGATGACAATGAGACTCCTCTCAATGATGAATATTTTGTACTAAATGATAACTAGAGTCAGAGTAGTTATAGCCGGTATCCTCCCGTAGATGATTGAATGAAGTTCCAAGTTTTTGTTTTTCCTCTTCTTCAAATTTTGCTTATATTTGATGTATATGTTAAATTTTATATATGTAATGTAATTGTAAATGTTTTTGTTATAGGTTTCACTTCTAGTTGATTGGTTCCTCATCATGAACTCTTGTCGTAAATTGTAATAATTTAATAGTTAAGGATATTTATTATTCTTTTTATTAGATATTTTGATGTAATTATTATTTATTATATGATGAAATTATAATATTTTAAATACTTTGTATTGTTCATAATTGTATATTTATATGATGATAAATGTCTTTTTTATATTAATTATAGTTATTTCATATTAATTGTGGTTATTGTTTATTATTACGATTTTTGGAAACAGGGTTGATGTAAACTTATAAAGTATACAGTACAACAGCACAATATGGCATGGATTATTTTGGAATTTCTAAAAAATGTACGGACTATTTCATAAATTTAAAAAATTACTCAAAACGGTATTCAATATTGACTAGTATTAGCGCAGTATCGTACCAGAACTTAATATGTTACGATATTTGCAATATTAGTATAGTGTATTAGTGTGCTGATCGTGTCCCTCACCAACAATATATAAATGAAGATATAACCTAGAAGATAACTTAGAAAGAGACAGTATAGTAGTGAAAATTTCTAAAGAGTAGCAACACCTAGTAGATACTCCATACCTAAAAATGTTGCAATAAAAATATACGGTATAGGACACAGTCATAATCTACAGTCTAGGAAAATGGTATGCTAAAACCTGGAGAGATATAAAACGATTCCCGGTCTAGAATATCATTCTTTAATTAAAAAACTTATGTTAATTGTTTTTAATTGAGAAATAAGATGGAATATCATATAAACGCATTAGACACTTTCAAATACATAGACTTTTTTTAAAACCCAGATTCTTTCTATCATGATTTCTTTTATTTTATTAATTACTTCTATTGGTGCAAATATAATTTATGGCTAAATGTTTTATATGTATGGATAGGAAAAATCCTAGTTATTGTCTTTATATAGATTGATTAGATTTTATGGTTATAAATATAAAGCTCCCCAATTGTATAAGAAACTTAAAAAAAGTTTTAATCTTTAAAATTCTAAAAGTAAACTCCTTACAATTTTTAAGTTTATAAAAAAAGCTTATTTTAGAGTTTGATTAAAATATAATATGTGGATCAATCAAATGATGTTGACATGATGATTCCACCTAACACTTAAACTCGAATTAAAACTCGAATCAAACTAATTAAATATAATCTAAATTGATAATTTATTATAATTAACTTAAATTATTATTTTAAGTCGAGTTCAATTTGTTTAGGTTGAGTACCATGGCAATGACATTTAATTAGTCCATATATGAAGTTCATTTTGTAGGTGTTTTGTCATTATTTTTTTGATTGAAATCTTAGAAGAGTTTCTTTTGAAAAATTAAAAACTATAAATAGCTTTTTAAGAATTTTGAAGATTAAGAAATTTTTGGAAAGCTTTTTAAACTATAGGAGAGGTCTATGTCTTTTGTTCTAATTTTATTTATAAAGTGGATTTATATTTTCAAAATATCTTTGAATTATTTTAATGCGGATTTAATTATGTCAATGATTATATCTTATCTTAATTATACTTGTGGATAATTAAGACCATGACTTAGATATTAGAAATTACATAAGATGCCATATATAGACCTATATGAATAAGTTGGAATTAGGGGTGAAATCTTTCATATAAATTAATAAAATATAATGGATTATGAGAGTTTTAACTTGGTAGACATTCAAGTTAATTAAATTAATAATAAGTGTTGAAACTCGAGAGAGTAAAATTTCATTTTTAAAAAATTGTTTCGGCTTAAATGATAATTAGCTCATAAGTTTAATGAATCCGAAATGTAAAGAAGATACTACAACAAGTATTTAATCTAAGTATTTATCGTAATTGAATTTTATATTTAAGTACTTACTTCGTTTTAATTCTTTTGGCTATTATTTTGTTTAGGTTTTATTTTATATTTGATTATCCAATTACATCTAACAATCATCTTGATTAATTATTTTGACTAGTTAGTAATAGGAGAGTTTAGTAGATCTATCTAACTTTCTTGTGGGGTCAATACTCTATACATCATTATATTGCTCATCAATAATAGATACATTTGCTTTAGTTTGTTGGTAGTTATTTTGAATAAAAAAATTAAGTAGAAGCAAGTTATCATCACAACAAAATTTTTGGCACCATTCTTAAAGAAGTAATTGGTGTTTAGGAAACTTAAAAGCTTTAATTCTAGTGTTGCTATTTATTTTTTGTGTTTATTTTTTATTTATTTTAATTCTCTTATTTTATGCTTGGTTTACGTTAAGTTTCAGGGTATGATATTGGTGTATGAAAAAGAGTTGTTACTGCATTTTCCTTAGAAAAAAGACATAAAGTTTTAAAGAACTCTTTACTAGATAAGAAGAGAATGAACTAAGCAAGAAGCATGAGATATATAATATGATACAATAAAAGGAGACTACATGACTATGACGGAATACATGAAACCATCTCTTGTAGGGTCACAATCCAATATTGCACAACTTGAAACCAGCACAAATTATAGGTGTATGTTCAGTATAATGAATTACAGGATAAAGATCTCAACAAACACATAACTAACTTCTTAGAAATTTATTAACTAACTTTTTAGAAATTTATTACACCTTTAATATTAATAGAGCCATTAAAGATATTATAAAGTTGAGGTTGTTTTAATTTCCAATGAGGGATTAAGCTAAACAATAGTTAGAGGCACTGGTTACAGTTTCAATCATAAGATGGGAAAGTCTTATATAGAAATTCTTAGCTAAATATTTCCTACTATCAAAGTTAACAAAATTGTGAAATGACATTTCTACCCATCAATAGCTTAACAGCAAAATTTTTTATGAGTTGTGGGATATATAGAGATTTAGTGAGAAAGTGTCCACATTTGACTAACCAATATGTATATAAGCTCATATCTTTTATAATGGTTGAATCTATTTAATAAAGTTGATGATTGATACAATAATAAGTGGATTTTTAATAATAAAACTTGAGAAGTAGCCCTTGAACTTAATATAAGAGATGAGCACAAATAACTATTAGTGATAATTAAGAAGTGCAAGAACTAATAAACCAATAGATGTATTGATAATTGCAAAACCAACCATATTTAAACCGCATGTTTGATGTATTTTTGCTTGATATTTTATACTATTATTGTATATTTAGTACTTAATTTTCTCCAAGAGTATTTACATAGTACAATTGCCTTTATAGACTAATAGGAGAAGAATTTGAAAGAAAACACGACATAAAACAATGATTCAAAATATAAAAGGGATGCACAGCCATGCATAAGCCCGTGCACTTCTTTTAGGCCATGTAGATTTATGAATTTTGGAGGTTTTGGATTATATACATTTTCATGCACGACTGTGTATCAACTCGTAGATCTCCCACAACCTTAAAATTTACTATAAAAATGCTTTTTGGAGGCAAAAAAAGAGAGTGGACATTAGGAGGTGATTTTAGACGTGGTAATCATTCTTAAGGCGAAATTTTGATCCAGCAGAGTGGACAGCAAGAAGAAATCATTGAAAGATCCAAGAGAATATAAGATCAAACCTCTACCTTGCAATAACATTTTATAGGAAATAAAAGGGAGATTTATAATTATAAACCTATTATTTTCTACTCAATTTTCTTTTTGATTATGTTTGATTTCATTTTATTTCATATGTAACTAAATATCTTTAGTTTCTAGGTTAAATGAACCCTATGTTTATGCATTAACATGTTTTGATTTTTTATTAATGCATTGGTTTGATTGATATATTATGATTCGATTATGTGTTTAATATATATTCTAATAGATCCATCTTATTTGATTATAATACAATTTTATGTATCGAGATTAAAAAAATCCTATTTATGAATAGATTTGTTATAATTGAAAGGATTTGATTACAACCCTAGAGATATGATGACATAAATCTTTCAAATTCGAGAGAAACTTAGTAGTGAGATTCACAAATCGATAAAGCAATCCTATAAACTTTAACATGAGTAATTAGGTTGAAAACCTTGGGATTAGTTGTTATTAGACTTAAGGTCATCTATTTGCATATTATAGGAATCTCCATAGTCCAATAAATCAATAAATATTTGCATAATAAGAAGGTAATATTTAAGTGATATTATAAGGATTAATAACCTAGAAATTAATGTTTGATATCGATCATTTTTTAAGAGATTTCTTGTTTCTCTGTTCAATATCATTGCCTACTTTATTTCATTTGTTTATGTTTTATTTTCTTTAAATTAAAAATCACAATCAAATTCTTATACTAGATAATAGGATAATAGTAATTACTAGTATTCAAGTCTTCATAGCATTGGCTCGTACTTATCAGTACTAGCTATAGCTACACTGTGTACTTGTGCTTATTTCAACATTATCTAACTCAAAAAAGTTAATCAAGTTTTTAGCATCTTTTCCTAGGACTTTAATATTAGGAACACTTGAATGCTATTACTCTAGTCATTATTTTTTTGTATTATTTTATTTGTGGCTTATTTATTCAATTATCTTTTGAATTTCTCTACTTGATCTTGAATTTGTAGTTTATTGTAGGATTTATGATTCATTGTCATAGGCACAACTCATAATGGAATGATAGAGCGAACGGTACTTTTATAGGAGCCAGCATATGTCTTCACAACCTATAACATCACTATATGGGAAAGAGAGGTTTCCTCATATGGTTTCGGAGTCTCAATCGATGTCTATCCTGTGTTGCGACATTTGTGGGAGTACTTACTACAATCATGAATATCGAGCACTGAACAATATGTGAGAATGACCGAACAAGCATAATCAACCTTAAGGTGCACTATATAAGAACAAATACAATTTAGAATGGAGAAACTCTTAAACCTATTGATGGAATGACTATGCTCTAGCTAAATATTTACAACACCAAGCACCTCTAGTTAACAAGCCAACTTTGGAGATATGATGGCTGCTATCATTCAAGAATCAATCACGAAGCATAAGGAAACAAAGGCGTGTATACAAAATTTAGTGAATCGAGTCGACCAACTGGAAAAGATAACATCTAATGAGATACAAAGGAGTTTGACCAGTACTACAAAAGCAGATCCTACCAAACATGGAATGGCAATCACCTTTAGTAGTGAAAAAAAGCTCCCAGTAGAAGAGGAAGTGGAAAAGGAACAGAGTATTATAAACAAAGTAAAGGAACTCCTGGCTGAAATGAAAGCCAACCTATGTGAATCTAAGAGTGAAGACAAGATAACGGTTAGCTTCATAAATGGAGTGACATTCTAAGAAAAACTTCTTGAAGAAGCTTCCATCCAAGAAGAGGAAGTAAAGAAACAACAGGAGATAACAGAAGAAGATAAGCCAGAAACCTCTGTCTAGGACGAAGAAGAAGAGTGGATAGCGATGATTAAGAAAGAACTGGTGAAGGAACTAGGTAAGGAAAATATTGATAAGGTGTTGGTAGTGATCTTAAGTAAGGATGCTTCCTACTTCCTTTAAGACAAACTGTTAGAGCCAATTAAAGATTCATTAAGTTTTGTTATTCACTATTTTATTAATAGTTTGTCATTACATTAGACATTAATATAAATGATTGGAGTAATAAAATTTATAAATTATGTCCTTGCTGTTATCTTTTAGCATGTGGCTTACTTACAAGCTACACAACCTGTATGCATGGAAACAGGTGGAAGAAAGTCACTCATTATTAATCCGGCATGAAGCTGAGCATAAAGGGTATGTCAAGCTAACGACGTTAAAACAATTGTTGCATGGGAAGCAACCCATGAATTAGGATAGGCTTTTTTTTTTAATTTTATGTTATCTCTATTTTCATATTTCGTATTTTTTCTTTATTGTTATTTGTTATTTTCTTTTATTGTTTTATACTTTTGTTGTTTATGTCTTGCAAGGATGTTAGTCTCATGTTGGATGGATTAAAATAAAAAAAATGTGTTACGCAAGAAAATACCAACTCTTCCTCACTTTTTAATATATGCTTATATTGTGTACATTGAGGACAATGTACAAATTTAACTATGGGGAAGAGTTTAATGAAATTTTAACGATTTATTTAAGCTTATTACAATCTTCATTATTACATTTTATGAACTGATATCTTGAATTAACTAAAATCTGTCCATTAAAAATGTGTTTCATTATTGAATATTGATTGAATTGGTATGCAAAAGGATGATAATTATAATAAAATGTCTTCTATAAGTCATATTTTTAGTATTGATTGAAATTGTCAAATTGAATGAAAATTTCAAATTATTTACACACATATACTCCATATTTTTTGCAAGTTTTTAAACTTAAGAGCAAAATTCCAAAATTTTTAACTCTTGTTATTCTTTCATGTGTGCTATCATGTTTAGTAGAATAATTCTAGAACTTGCTTTTATTATACATATTGAGATTATAATTGTTAAATTAGAAGTATTGGCATAATAAAGGCACTTATATTCAACAACTTGTTTAAGCCTATTTAATTGAAAATTAACACAACCTTAAATTTACGTTTAGGAATAACCAAGTTGAGTCATAACCTTTTTTATTGATTAAACCTACATATTAACCTTTATCATATTTTTCTTTGATGACCTTTTTATTATTTTAAACCCTGAAGTTTTTTTTTACATTATTTGCTTATTTGAAAATTGAATTTTTGAATGGTTCAATATTTCTTTAATTGTGGTACATATTGAATGCTCAAAATTGTTGTGAAAAAAGATAAAAAAAATGTAGCACATATATATATAAAAGAAAAGAATAAATATACAATACCATTAGTTTGCATTGAATGGACCTATGTGTACTGTGAATAAGTTTCATGTAATTTTCATTTTAGGAAATTTCCTTCAAATCAAAATTTGTATTATCCCAATCATTACCTAACCTAATCCCCGTTACAACCTTATAAGACTTTTTTATTTGTGCTTCTAGTTTATACATTTGTGGTGGAGATGTGATAATATTGTAAGCCTATGGTAAGAATTTTACTATGCATTGATTGAGAGTCTGATGCGTTTTACCCCAAACACTTGAGTGCATTGAGTACAATCCTAGTAAGGGTGTAAAGATTTATGCTTTTGATTTCAATGTGATTATTGATGTGATTATTATTAATATTGACTTAGGTTAATTTTAGGATAATTTGATTCTGACTATGTGTAAATTTGATTCAAAAAGATATGATGATTTAGAGTATAATTGGACAAATCAAGATTAATGAAGGATTGTTGTTGTTAAATTTATAATTCTAATTATGGTTTACTTTAGGACAAGCAAAAGATTAAGTATGAGGATGTTTGATAGATGCATAATTAACCATATCTATACCCCCTATTTGATGTATTTTTACTTGATAATTTATACTTTTATTGCATATTTGGTACTTATTTTGGTACTTATTTAGTGTCTAGGTTAGATGAACCCTATGTTTATGCTTTAACATGTTTTTAGTATTTTATTAATGCAATTGATTTGATTGATATATTGTTATTCAATTACGTGTTTAATATATGTTCTAATAGATCCAGAATGCTAGAACATAATCTGATTTCATATATAGAGATTGAAAAATCCTATTTATGAATCAATCTACCATAATTGAAAGAAGTTGATTGCAATCCTAGAGATAGGATGACATAAATCTTTCGGATTAGGGTCAAACCTAATAATGAGATTCACATATTATTAGGATAACATAAATCTTCTAGATTAAGGTCAAACCTAATAGTGGGATTCACAAATCGGTAAAACAATTCTACAAACTTTAACCTAAGTTTGTGTAATGTTTAACTATTAGCATACCATTGGAATTTCCACGATCCAATAAATAAATTAAACAATTGCATAACAAAAGGGTAATTATTTAAGATATTTTTGTGGGATTCTTAATCGATCATTTTCTAATAGATTGCTTATTTCTTTGTTCAATATTTTTGCCTACTTTATTTTATTTGTTTAGGTTTTATTTTCTTTAAATTAAAGATCACAATCAAATTCATAGATTAGGTAATAGGATAATAATAATTACTATTTTTTATTATCTTCGTGGGATCGACTTGTACTTGTCAGTAATAACTACAACTATGTCATGTACTTATGGTTAATTCAACATTGACTAACTTAGAAAAAGTCAATCATGTACACAACAAGGATATAATGACTGTAATGGTAGTTTAAGTGGAGGCCCTAGCAAGGAAGCTTGAAAACTTTAGTACATTGGTAAGACTAGATCAAATGATGAGTTGAATTTTGTGTTCAATAGTATAAAAGCATTAAAAGCCAAGTTAGAAACCTTATAGATGAGCTAGTAAAACAAGTGAATTTTATAGGGAGTTTTCAAAGACAAATAACCTATACAATAAGAGTTACAGTTTGAGGTGGAGGAATCATCCATATTTTTTCTAGATCAAACAAATAGGTTAGAGGCAACCTCCACATGTATTTCAATAAACTCAACAATAGGAGGAGCAATTAATCTTAGAGGAATTGATGAGTAAGTTTATAACTACATATGAAGCTCAATTATAAAATCAGAGGGCTTTTATTCAAAACCTTAAAACTCAAATCGATCAATTTAACAAAAATTTATAATTTAATAACCTTAAGAGGACCATTGCTTAGTGATATAATGCTAAACTCAGGGAATATGTGAAGGCAATCACCTTAAAGAATGAGAAGGATTTGGCAACATTATGATTGATGCTAACTAACAACATAGATGATGAAGAGGTAAAGAATGAAGTTGTTGAGACGAAGTGTTAGAGATAGAATCAAATGAAAGTGACACCAATATCTTCCTAGAAACTTTGCCATTAAAGCTAAAAGATTTGGGGAGCTTTACTATATCCTGTAATATTAGTGACATCTTCATAAATGAGAAATTAATGTACTTAGGTGCTAGTATTAATATGATCTTATACTATCTTAAAGAAATTAAGACTAGGAGAGCAAAAACCAAATAAGATGATAATGGAATTTGTAAATAAATCAATGAGGCATCCTAGAGGTATTAGGGATAATGTTTTGAATAAAATTGATATGTTTACACAGGCCTTTTTTGCAACAATCATTGTAATTATAAATGTTAGGAAAGGTGAATTAATTCTTAAGGTTAGGGATGAAGGGATTTTGTTCTTGATCTTATATAAGAGTAACCAATATATGGTTAATAATAAAACAAATTTAGTTCCACTATGTTTATAAGTAGATACAATGACAAAACAATATGATAAATTCCCCAAATGCTACTCACAATGGCAATTCTCCTAACCAACAATTCAATGTTTTGTAGAAACAACTCAGGATAAGCAGGCTTTAATTTGTTTAGCAATTCCCATATAATGAATAACAATATAACTCATATTATATGTGAGGATCCAAACAAGGTAAATTATCCTAAATTGAAAGAAAAAGGGAATTAATGATTAGATGATTTCAAGGAGATAATAGTAACAACTAGAAGAAGATATAGTTTTAAAAAAACCTAGGCAAAGGCCCCATAAAGTTTCATTGTCATTTTCAAATGTCATTCCAAGCATGGATTCTCAGAAGGCATAATTTCCTTACAAAAATAGTTAACAAAAGGCATAATTTCCTTACAAAAATAGGTAATTTATGGTTGTATTTTGATAAGAAAACATATATCAATAAGTCTTTTAGAGAATAAATTAAAATTTGATTAATACGAAAAATGGTTATGTGATGTTGGTAAGGATTGTTCAATTATATGATGGATGTTCATGAACTAAAAAATACTAAAGATAAACTTGGCAAGCGCACTTATCATTTTTATCTTATAGTCTAGTGAATACAAGTATTAGTAATTGTATTAGTAATAACTATCATTTTATTATCTAATCTAACAAAACTAATGTTTGACATTAAAAAAAAGTGGTTAACAAACTAAAATTACTAATATAAAATGTATAAAAACTAATAAATAAGAATGAAACAATTAAATTGATAATCAAGACCTAGATGCGGAATCTATTATAACCTTTCTATGCTTAAATTTATCTTAATTTAATTATTAAACCTAGTTTCTTGGATTAGTAAAAATGTCAAATTTATAACTATATTTTTTGTACGAATTACTTTTCTATTTAATTTAATTGATTGAAATCTTTTTTAATAAAAATTTTAAGAGTGCATTAGCTTGTTCTATAAATTTCTTTATTTTATTTGACTCTAACCAAAATGATTTATGTGTTCTTATCGTTAGGATTGTATGTAACTCTTATTACACATGCTACGATCTATTTATACATATGATTTTTCAATCCTTATAGATGAAATCTAAATTGTAATTAAAACGCTAGCAAAAAGTGTACAATATAATAGCCATTCTCATAAATATTAAAATATTAAATTTCTTTAGTTGAATTTTACTAGGAATCCCCTTCTTTCTCTACATAATTGCTCCTTGCTGCCTCAAATTGCTTTAATTTGGCTCTCTAATGACATTTTTTCACCAGAATAGCCCCTGAATCTTTTTATGTCAAAACCCTAGAAACTTTATAATATAACACCAAAATGGATCCAACACAGATTCGTGTTGCACCTATGTTATTTAAACCTTTAAAATTTGTAAAACTCACTGCCAATATGGATCAACAACACAAATTCATATGGCAATTATGTTACTTAACCATGAACATGGATTAGATACAAATCTGTGTTGGGATTTAAGTTCAAAACCTCCCTTTAAAATTATGTCAAAACTGCTCCAACTTGACTATAATCTGCTAATATTCGTTCCTTCTTTATTGGAGAGCAAAAGGAGTAAAAACAAAATATAAGCTAAATTGAGTACCAAATCCTATAAAAACCATTAAAAAACAAGAAAAACACTCTCGAAATTATACTAAAAGCATAGTTTAATTAGAACTTATCAAATTAACTTGAGCATTTTCTTTCATCAAGCAAAATTTATCTTAATAAGACATCAACCTAGGTAAGTTAGGTTTCAGGAAAATTTAATAATTCAATCAATAAGTTCAATTATAATAATTATTAGTTCAGTCATCCCATTAATCAATAGTTAGATCTTTAGACAATACACCTAACTTGTAATTTAATTTCAACCTAACTAAATAATCTTTAAAATTCAACTCAATAAAAAATTAACCATATGTAAAGTGAATATAAAAAGTGTAAAAAGTAATGTAATTTTTACAAGCACAATTGACTTAGCCAAAAAGTTGTCCTAACCTTTTTACGGAAGGGTGGACATCTTATCATGAATATCTTTAATTACATAATCAGGTCACAGTTTTAACTAGCTATTAGCACTATTCATAACTTTGACCCATGACTTAGATCAAATTAAAATAGATGAACACTTTATTTATGAATTTTTTATCAATGCAAAATTAAAATGGATTCATTAACCACTCATGAGGCTAAAATAAAAACTCAAAATATTTCAACATTATTCATTTGACTCATCATTCAATCTAAGCATGATTATCAAGACTATTTAATAAGTTTCAATTAAAGTACTCATCAGTAATCATATATGTTAAATAATTCAATTTATTCTTAAAACAATATAACTTCTAATAGATCAACTCATTTACCACAATATCATTGCCTAACTTCCTAAAGTTTTCACTGACTAAACTAAATGCAATTGGAATTTATAAATAAACTAAGTCTTAAAGTAATCACCCTCTCACATTTAAGTTGTACATTATCCTAAATGTATATAATATACAAGAACATTAAAAACTAGATAATTAGGATAATTTTTACTTCTTTGACAATAAAATATCACATGACTTATCGAATTCCATCATTAATTGATCATTAAGCAATCAATATGACTCCTCAACCACTAACTCTACCTTTAGATGCGCCTTTATTGCCAGCTCTTTAGCAAATGTATAAGGGTGCTTTGTAATACGAGGTCTTGTATAAAGTGTTTCCCTTATAACCTATAAAAATCAATCAAATTTCATCCCAAGTAAATTAATCATTATTCAATACTAAAAGACTATCAAAATACACTTATATCCATAACTCTAGTGCTTTTTTAAAACTTAAAAGACATGCAACAAACACTAACATTATGCAAAAACTTACTAAAACTATTGTTAAAGATCCCAAAAACTACTAAATTGAAGTGAAAACCTAAATTATTTGGTTGCTCCTAAGCATTTAACTCATCATTGGGATTTTGGAGATTGTAGACATCTTTACTTTGCTTCAGTATGTCAATCTCCTCAAAGTTCTTCTTCCTAATTATAGGATCATTAGCTTCCAAATATGCCACATGCTCTATTTGAATAAAGCTATCCATCTCTTCTTCCATACAAGTTTCCATAGACCATATATGGTTATTTCCTACGTAGTATAAGAAGTTTTACTATCAATAACATCTATGTAAAAAGCAAGAGTCATCTTTATCAAAGGGATGTCTTTCGGATTCCACTATCTTAAAAATTACTTCCTCAATCTGTACCCTTAGGATTAGTTTGCTATTATGCACATCAATAATAGCTTCAGTAGAAACTAAGAAGGGTCGTGCTAAGATCAAAGGAACCTTTATATTATCCATCATATTCGCAATTAAACAATCGATATGAGAGATAAAATTTGTAAACCTTAACTAAAATATTTTCTGTAGTGCCCCTATGATACTTAATTAACCCATCCATTAATTTAATACTCATCCTAGTTAACTTAGGTTTCACCCAATCTTAGTTTGTTAAACATGTGCTATAGCATCAAGTTAATACTAGTAATAATTTACAGATTTATTCTCAATCAGTTATTGCAATTCCTAAAGATTTTTGAAGCTGTTAGTCACACCCAAAGATGTACCAATCAACTATTTGGATGGATATATCAATCCACTATGAAATGTTTTCATTTATGATCCCAAATAAAGTGCATAGTGTGGGAAATTTCTCAATAACTCCTTTTATATCTCCAAAGTATCATAGGACATCTCACCCTCTAATTGTTTAAGTGTAAAATATGTTGTTCATACTGGAGGAAAATGTTTAGCTAAACCATTCTATGTGCTAATAAATCCAACATGCATGAATTTTAACCATGACTTGGCTCTATTTCTCAATGTAAAAGAAAAGCATCCTCTGAAGCTCCATTAATCTTAAAACTATCATATATCTTTAAAAATTTTCCTATGCATGTATTTGGATCCTCATAAGAAAAGACATCAAATTGCACAAGTTATTAAACCAACTAAATCATATTAGGCTTGATCTCAAAATTGTTATCCTCCATTCTTGGCCGAATAATGTAAGATTGTTTTCCCTATAAGGGATGGCCTAGCATGATTCCTTATAGTACACTATCCTCTGTATCTTACCATTATGTTTACTAGTTGAAACCTTATAACTTCTAGTAGCCTTCAAATCCCTAGATTTTTCTCCCTTAATTAACCAAAGTAAATTCCTTTGGACTTTTAGATTTGGCTCAACTAGTAGTTTGGAACTACTCTTGGTTATAAACCAAAGTATCTAAAGCCTAATATTTAACAAACAAACACAAGATTAAGAGAAAAAGTTCTAAAATAAATAAATGTAAAAAGAAAAAATAATTGATTATATTAATAAAAATAGTGTTCCTAATATTTGGTACCCAAAAATGGTTTAAAAAATTTGATATATCCACGATCTGAACAATAATAAAGATTAAATAGGTAGGTGCACCTATTGTTCTATAGTATTAAGTAGGCGTTCCTGCAAGATCGGCAGAAATTGAACATTTTACGAACTGTTCCTCTAGCTTAGTTCTCAAGAGATAAAGTACATAGTATCCAACTAGAAGTGTATCGTCATGATGACTTTTTTGCAGGTTTCAATGAAGCTATTTTTGACACTAAGTGGATAAATTCTAATGGAACATGGTGAAAATAATTTGCATCTGAATCTGCTCTGACCTGATAAAAGTACCCATAATTAGCATTAGAATATCTCCATGTCCATCGAGTGTGCTAGTACTCCGTCATCTTCCCACTCCACATTCTTGGCTTTTGGATCTTTTCCAATTAATTTCAATGGCACTTCCAGTGGTGGTGGTTTCTGCGTATATCAGACGTGAACTACTGTTTATGAAATCGTTAATTTTGACCTTAATATCGTCTGCTAGAATCCAAATTATCATGTAGAAGATAAAAGAAATCCAATTCATTAGACAAAGATGAAAGTACCATGCAGCGAATGAGAGGCCAACTAATTCCACGGAAGAAAGGGTGTTGCTTGATTTCACTAGCACCTGAATGCGATCCTAAACGCATGGCAGGATCTCTGATCAACAGTGCATTAATCAATTGCCTGGCAGTGAGACTAACCTGAATTGTTAAGTCAGTAATATCAGCCACCAAATAATAGAAGGTTTAGAAGCTTAACAGATTACGACGGTATAAAATGCATGAAGTCTTGAGGCTCGGCATGCGTATAAAAGATTGGGATCGGCATTAAAGTTTGTTTGGGTTATCTATATGATGCTTTAAAAGAAAAGCCAAGTAATATCGTATTTAAATACACTGGCATTTATGGTTTTTATACATGTGAAAAATAGAACCATAAGAACCTTAGTTGCATCAACAATAATGAAAATTAATTTCAAGTTGCAATAGAAATAACTCGGTAAGTACTATTCTCTAGTGGGAGATAAGAGTGAAAATAGAAGGGTTAGTAGAATGGCTTAACCATAATTAGGATTCAGGTCTACTTAGGACAATGGTTTAACACACGCAATTGTTAGTTTCTAGCACAGGACAAATAAAAGACATAGTATCTAACAATTCATTGACGCAGACTGGTTAAAATCTTATTATCTCTAATTTCTTTTGACGATTTACTGTAATTGTTCGTTTCTACGTGTACAGTAAAAATATATTCTTCAATTCATGTGGTAGGCAACACAAACGAAGAACATTGTAAATGAAACAGCTAAAAGCTAGAGGTAAGGAAAAAAAAGTCTAGCAGAAAACGATGGAAATTAAATAACTTACTGGTATGCTACTCGGAAAGGTAAGATCTTTATGCAAAATGTTGGAGAAAGTCCTTTGCCTGTTCTTTCCTCTGAAAGGTGTACGACCATATAGCATCTCATACAACAGTACACCTGAATTGGAATATATAAACAAGTTAACAATTAACCTTATCTTGGGAAGTTAATGCAATCTATAGGAACAATTTCCGCAGAAAATACACCTTATATACCAAGAAAAAGAAAATGAAAAACTGCAAAAGGATTAGATGTATTGTCCAGCCAAGGACGGCACGACCATTTGCTAGGCAACTGGAACAAGAAAGGCAGACATCATAATTTTTGAGAAGCCACGTCCCCCATATTCCACCCTACTCGAGGAGAATGTGAAGCCTCGTGGAAAAAAAACTAAGTGTATCATGTGCTGCATCGTATAAGTTAAGAAGTTCCGTTAAAGGAGTAGCTATCACCAAATTTAACCGTGCTTTGAATCGAATTCCCCTCAATAGTCAATAGTGTGAAACTAAGTATGATACCATGTGAAGTAAGAAAAAGATCTATACAAGGTCTAACGCGGTTCAGTTATAAAATAAATGGTTGTATTACTAACTATATTGGTTCACATAATTTTTCAGGTTTAGAGGCCTTGTACTCTACACCAACACCAGAAAGAAAAAAAAAAGAAAAGAAAAAGAACAGCTGATATTATTAAGAAAAATATGATTTAAGTGTTAGTCAGTTGATAGTTGTGGCATGCCATGCACTTACCAAGAGCCCACCAGTCGATAGCACTACTATGACCTGAGCCTGTTATTATTTCCTGAAACCAAAGAAACCAAACTATTATGTGAACCAAATTATACTACCATGATTAAAGTGCTTTTGTTATTTTTATCATTAGAAGAGACATATATTAAACTTCTTGAGCAGCTTGCAAGGAGACATTATTAACAGTGAATTATTTTAACTATTATATTACAATTAATTATTATATATAGAAATAACTAGAATATAGATATATATAAATTCATAGTCACAAGAAACTTGATGATAAAGAAATCAATGTCAGCAACAATATTCTGATCTTCAACCATTGTAATCTTATCCAGGAGTTGTATGTAATGCATGCTTGCTTCAATAAACCAGAATTAGCAGTCAACATACTCGAGTTCAAGAAAAGCAACTAAAATTCTCGTAGTTCAACACTTCCAAAGAATTGGTATAACGGTACCTTCATATATTATACACTCTAAGTGTAATAAAGAGAATCAAAACAAAGTATATAATCAACAATCCATTTATTGTGTTAGAAATTTAAACTTCCATGGTTCAAGGTTTCATATACCGGAGCAATGTATTCTTCAGTTCCAACAAAGGAATTTGATTGTGCTATTGGTTCTGCAACAAAAATTGCTGGTGGCTGGCTTCTGGATCTTCTTCTCCTATCAGATGGCGGATTCACAATAATCTGCAGCATATACAAAAAGTTTAGATAACGTCCAAAAGAAGTCACAGAAACTTCCTGTAAGATGGAATGTTTATCATCTATTGCATATCAATCAAGAGCCTACTATTAAACGTGTCATGCTGAAATAAAGCTAATCTAAAAATCTTGCTACATTAAATCAAAACTAACAAAAATTATTGAGAAATTTTGGGTGAAGGAAACTTCACAATTTAGAAGAAACTAAAATGGGAGGGTGACAACCCATCTTTGTATGATGTACACCTATAGAATGTGCTGTGGATCACCTGAAATTTCCATTCAGGCACTAGATAGAATATGATGCCCTAATTAAAATCCTCAAGATATGGAAAATCAAAGTTAAAATGCACGCATGCTTATATAATTACATACTTGTGGGTTACAGGACGTCATAAATGATAAATCAAAGTCCGTTAAAACAATATGACCATTCTTCTGGAGCAAAATATTTTCTGGCTTTAGATCCCTGTAAATTATCCCTGAGATGAAGTCATTAGAAAACGTGCAATCAGTTGAAAGAAATAAGGAAGGACAAAATTTACTACAGAGAAGCATTATAAGGAACATTTTGTGCTACATATATAACAACCAAATAAAAGACTAACCATCTATGGTTGTAGAAACTCATTCAACACTCGTCTAGTAGGATTAATTGTTGAAATAAACCAAAAAAGAGTTAAATATTTCGTCATTAATTCAAAAAAAGAAGAAGCAAGAATTCCTGTGTTTAGCCATTACCAAATAAAAACCAGTTTACACATGAGACCGCCATACAATTCTGTAAGTTCCTAATTCATTTAAGAAGAAACTAAATAGTGATATGTCCACACATCATCGCCACATTGGCAAAACGTGATCACTTTTCCATCCCGTCAATAAGACACCGTTATCAAATGCATAAAAATAAATGTGTTTGCATGACCTTGAGTGGTATACCCTACCCATTACTGACAATCATTTTTCCTTTATCATTTTTATGTTACCCATCATGAAAAGCCATATAAACTACACTTATGTCCCTTCAACCTACCATGAACATTTCCTCATCAGGGAAGCACTTATATGTCAACTACCCATCTTTTCTCGAATTTATATAGTATATGAAGAAAAAGTAAGCATAACTGGTATCGTTAGTACAGCATACAATATAGACTGAGTTGATAGAAGTACCTAAACAGTGAAGATATTCCAAGCCAATTACGACCTCGGCTGCATAGAATCTGCAGATATGTAAGGAATGAAAAAGAAAGCATATATAATATTGGTATACAATATCTTATTTGAGGTACATGATTTGAAATCAACACACCAATAAAATGTCTTAGGATTATTCAAATTGTTTTAGATCCCGCTGTAAGGTATTTGGACCAGGGATTGTCAGGATGGAAACAGTACCTCATCTATTTCGCTAGATTATGAGTAGATAGACATAAATCTTTCCCATCACTTCTATGTCTTCTCACTCTTCCTAAATTCCTGAATAGATACTCTCATTGCACCACATTTTCTTTACTTTAATCCTTTGAAAATTTCCACCAAAGACATGGACCATACTATAACTCAAATCAGTTCCTCAGCCCATGGGAAGAGAAGTAAAGGCCCTTAAAATTCAAAAGACCGTCAATGTTTCCTTCTAATTTCAATAGCTATATTCAAATAGAATTTTTTGGTGAACTGTTAAGTAAACAAAAGGAGTTACAACAAACAATTGTTAATTTGCAAAATTAGAGTACCTTGCAGATTCCTCCTTAAACAATTTCATTGGTTGCTTGTCAAGTAATGCAAATAACTCTCCACCAGGGCAAAAGTCTGTTATCAGGCAAACGTGTGTAGAAGTCTGAGGAGACAGAAAAGCGTCAGAATATTTTGATATTTCTGATAATCAGCTAATCTTGCATAAAGAGAAATTCTTATTGCTTGAAGAAAACAATAAAAATATTGTGCGAGCAGTTTAACTATTATCGAATATCAAGAAGCAGGATAGGAAAAAGGAAAAATTCTGCAGTCAATCATGCCTATAGTATTTGTACCAAAATTAGATCTTCAAATCTTGATGCTACAGCAGCATTTTTCCCACTACTTTTAGTTTCAACATATAGAACGTTTTATCAACTACATACAAAGAAACTGATTTATAGGATGTCATATAGCAAATAATTTTCTTGGAAATTTGAAGATTGAAAATATAGGAAACAAAACTAATACACTACAGTTAATAAGCAGACCTGAAATGAAGTGTACAGTGAGGGAAGAAAAGGATGATCTAGAAGACAAATAATTTCCCTTTCAACACAAGCACGATGAACCTGTAGACATTAACAAGAAAAGAAGATAATTGGCCCCTGTGTTGCAATTCATGAGTGATAACATCATACGTTCACTATTCAGCTCCTATTTTGATATACTTAAATTAATGTTAAATTTGCAATAGGCCTATGGGCTCACATGAGTACGAAAGTTAGATTGTACACAAGCCCAAGTAAGGTTCCAGCCTAAAACCAATTGGCCATAAATGAAATAGCCTACTAGGCTTGTCAGTCAAAAACATGCTGCATATTGAAAGGACTTTAAATCATTTACAGTCAACAGCAACGATGCAAGTTATTCATCTATGGCATTTCAGATGGAAAGAAATAATCTAGTAAAGGACTTTCTTCTAGACATATCAGTAATTTGTCTATCCACACCTTGTTTCGATTTAACATCGCAGATTTCTCCATTGCTTTCATGGCATACAGTTCATTAGTGCCCTGTAATTCCACTAAATGAACGCTGAAACATATGAGAAAAGTGACCAATTACAAAACAAAGCATCAGGATATAAAATACGAACAATGTGGTAGCTGCAGTTAAACAATATCTTATTTGACAAATAATAGTTTTTGCAGATTCACTGTTGAAAACATCAATATACTACAAAAAGAAAGAAAAAATAAACAGGGGCACAAGAAAATGAATTGTCAATGGAGTGGTCTCAAATAAAGAAATATTAGTAGTAATATTACAGATATTAAAAGAATAGTTACTTTTTAATTAGAAAAGCTTGCAACAGACCATAGAATTATGCAGCTCTAGATATTTCACAAATTAAAACACAGCCTAGGCGGAGTGGAGACTTAAAGTTTCAGGAATTGGCATCACAAGTTGATAATATTAGATTGGTATGAAGTTATCCAAGTTTAATTACCCAAATTCTCAAATCTAGCCTTACTAACATATATATGCATCAATGAGGCTTTCATGAGTCAGGAAGTGTTCATACTAAATCTTCCACATTTCCTAAATAACTTGAAAAGTCACATGTGTTTACTAGAATGAATATGATTATAGCAATGCCACTATCTTAAATCCTGGAAAAGAAAGATGGATACAAAGACTCCTTTGAATTATAGCAGCCAACAACTGCAATAGGAAATATAGGAGTAAACCAGCAGTACCTGCCCGTATCCCCACAACCTAAAGGTTTTATTGGCTTGAAATGATGCAGCCCAATCTTTTCACCTCGTGAAGTGATCTAGGAGGATAGAAAGAGTGAATTTTAACAGGAAAATAGATAGGAGATAAAGAACAGGGACATTATGAGGTATAATGAAAAACAACAAGGAGAATAGTAAAAAATTGGTGAAGGAAGAACTTCCTATTAACCATGCCTCTTCAAACGCCTAAAACCTAACAGTTTATCTGATGAATACTATTTATCTTCGAGAAGGAAATATTGCTCATTACATACTAGCATTATAAGGAACTATTGCTCATTACATATTAGTATTATTCTTTTTGTTTTGGTAACGTCAACATAAGTAATAGTCCAGGATCATGATTGAGTCAATTCAAGATCCAAGGTGGTTCTATCTTGAACATCTTCCAATAGGTGTTTTTTTAATAGCATCTACTAAACCTAAGAGAAATCATAACAGAACTCCCTCACATGTAGAGCCACTGAGAGAAAGTTAGTTGTCACTTTCAGTAGCTGAAAAAATTAAAGAATGTGGATTTGTCATTGTGATGAAAATTCAGTTCCCTCTTATTTTGCTAGGAGCCTCATCTGACAATGAAATGCTAGTCAGGGAACAATGTGACAATATATTGTTTATCAACTAAAAAACTAATTTGAATAGCAAAATAATTGTGGATGTCTTTAAAAACTAAAACTGAGTAGGCAGCAGTGTGATGAAAAAGAAACAGTTTTGAAAAAATAAAATTGGAGAAAAGAATTAGAATATAACACTATATCCTCTTATAATGCTTCCAATTTTGACATCCATGTAGTTTCATAGAAGGGATAATAATTCTAAAGTGCTCAACCTTTTCAGATTTTTTCAATTCAGTCCCCAAACTTCTAAATTTTTTAATTGAGTGACCAACCTTTTAATTAAGTTCAAAATTTTAGTTTTGCTGATATGGTAATATACGGACATCCATGTGGCATTTCGTAGACATGTCATTTCATCAAAAATAACCTTTTGAAATGAATTGTTAAGGTTTTAAAAGATTGATCACTCATTTGAAAATTTTAAAAACTTAGGCATTGAATTAAAAAAACTTAAAAAGAAACACTTTTGAATATGTTATCCCTTTCTTAGAAATATGTACTTGTCTATCATACCAAGAAACAACAGAACCTAAACACGCTCCTTTCTTGGTTGTATATATTACACAATGTTTATGTATTCTTACAAAGTTGTGATACTATTCAAAATGAGGTCCATTAAAAAATTATCATACCTTCTGTATAGCTTTCCATGAGGCACTATCCTTTTTGTGAGGCCGTGGAAAGACAGGTTGAGAATGAATAGCCCAAAGATCTTCTGGTCTCTAGAAAAAAAAAAAAGAATACCGCATGAAGAATGACCTGTGACACAAGAATAATATTCCCAGCCACAACTACTTTGATCATCCCAACGTCAAGGCATAATCAAATAGCCAGATCATTTGTTAAAGTTCTTACATATTCAATTTTAATTAGATGTTAGGTAGGAGGAGTTAAAAGATGAACTAAGCTTGTCCTCACAAGTCACAACATAGGCATGGAACTAATAATTAAAAACTTTGCTGGAGTGAGTAGTTTGAGAATGCGAAACCAAAGTACAAGAACTTATCCAAGTTGATAAATAAAGTTCATACATTTTCCAACTTCTTAAAACTTGTAAATGATGATCCTTTTCTCTTCCGGAGAAATATATTTTTAGTCCTTAAACTTAAAGCTATTTTCTAATTTTTTCCTCCAACAACTAAATTTTCTAACTCCTTAAACTCTTCTAGTCATCCTACTTTAGGACTTCTGTTAATTTCCTTAACAGAAATCCTATATGACATCAGTTGAATCCAAGCTGCGCATACAACCGGAAATGACATGCGCTTCTAACTTAAATGCCATGTAGGATTTCTATTAAGGATATTAACTGTAGTCCCAAAACAGAGTGAATAAAAAAATTTGGACACTACTAGAAAGTTTAATAGTTGGACTGAAGACGTTCAAAGAAGTGTAGGAATTTCCATAAGCAAATATTCAGTGACCAAGCAAAGTGATCAAGATCACAAATGGTAAAACTGAAATAGCAAATAGTTTAAGAAATTTGTAACACTATTGGAAAGACATTTAGAACTGTTCACTAGCCCAAATACAAAGTGAAAGGAGTACCTTACCAAGTTGGCATCAGGAAGATCTCGAACAGCTTCGTCAACATTCTCTGCAGTAGCTTTGACCTTATAATGAAACAAATGTCAGGATGTTAGAAACAAAAAGAAAACACAATACTCTGAAGCTGAGATAAATTGTTTGACAAGTTAAGAGTATTTATCTGATAAGTAAAAGTCACTAACTGTGATGAATGATACACCTAGATATTTGTACACAAGCTTAGAAGTTGTGGTGTTCCGCTGTTATTAACCAATTCTTTTGCAATTTGCTAAATTGGACTACTACAGTGTGCATGTTCATGAAACAGCACATCTTTCCATCATGATAAAGAATGTCAATGGTGTTTGGAATCTTCTCCAAGGGCATCAGAAGGAGTTAGCAGGAAATGTATGATTAAGAAAATGAAATATATTATTCCAACAAGTGCAAAACATAACCTTAACTAATTTCCTTAATTAGGTCAACAAGTAACATATAGGTAGATCATCTTCTTATTAATTTCAGTCAATTTATGCATGAACATAGAAGAGAAATCCTCTCCACCTGTTTATCACCAAAAAGTTCCAGCCAATGTGCTAACCCTGGTACTGTAGGAACAAAGGAAATCTTAATAGAAGAAACAATGAAAACAAACCACATACCAACTTAGTACTTCTATGCTCTGTTCTCTCTGAGAGGCGGTTTCGTAGAGGTTCTATATGATCACTCCCGTCCAGTTGAACACCAATAAAATATTGAAGCTCACCCTGTATAGAGAGAATGGAATTTTTGAATTGATCAGAAAATTCAGAATTGCTTATAGGAAATGATGATTATGAGTTCGGAAGAATAGGAATCTGATTCTTGCCTTTTGATCACGCATAGGTTGCAAGTGGAATAAGTTCCAAAATTTCTTACCTGCCGAAATCATAAGATTTGAAAATAGTAAACGGTCAAATCATAACTTCCATAAGGATAATAGATAGCTTCCAACAGTTACATATTATGATAACTTTCAACTGAAAGTCTTCTTTTTCTCTTCCAACTAAAATGATTCAAATCTGTAGTGTGCTCAAGAACTATATTATGGATGCTCTCTTCGTAAAGCTTACCACTCTTGGTGTAGTTGATCAACTGAACAGTGATTTCCTTTTGTTCTCTTATAGCATCTCTGATCTTTGAGACAGTTGATTGGTCTGTTTCAGGTCCTTGAAGAAATCTGCATAATAGATGAAAAAGATGACTTTCATCTATGATGCAATTACATGCATAATAAAACTGAAAAGTGTTAATATTCGTCATCTTTAGACGATTCATCAGTATAATGCTCTTGGCAAGATAGATTACAATATTGTCAGTACAAAATATGAAGACAAAAGAGTCATTCGCTTTATATGATTCCTATGATAAGATCACCATTGTAAACTTTATGGCAGTATAGATGACTATAAATTTAGTACAAAATACGAGGAAACTCGAGGCAGCATCATCAGCTCGATCGGCATAATAATAATCAATCAAACAAGTCATCCCATCAATGGAAGTTATCATGATACTAAGTGTTCTAAAGCTTTCTAATTAATTGTGTGAGCAATTGTACTCTTCTGTCCACCAATTCCAGAGTTTATACCATTGCCACATGCATTATTGAAGTAAGGCTTAAAATTACAGTCCGAAATGGGCTTTCAAGAATGCAAGAATCCATAGGTTCCAGATATGGTGCAATGTAAAATGAATGCACGGATACTAAGGGTGAATGAATTAGTACTATGCAGGAGAATCGCAGTACAAGTAGAGAACTGGCAGTAAATTGAAAAATCAGACATATATATAAAATCAACACAATCCGCAAAATGCGGTTGATTTATACCGACAGTTCCGTCCTAGGATTTCTTCACGTGTGTATTCTGTGAGTTCAAGAAAGCTATCCGATGCAAATATCTGAAAAGGAAGGTAAAGGATATTATCCGTTTAATGGTAAAGTCCAAATTATATTTTTGAGCAAGTATTTTAACGATCTCCTGACGGCAAAATAGAATAAAGTATAAACATGTACATAGAATCCCAGAGTTGGTAACTGGCCAAATCAATTATAGCTTGTAGAAACCTTTTATACTCTAAGATCATACAAGATATGAAAAAAATTTAAGCAAGTATGAACAAATTGACACCAAGGCCATCAGAAAGAGTCAGTTAGGCAGTAGTAAATCATAGAAAGACTCTGGTTATGTTAATCACTATCTAGTACCTCGCAGAAGTGGTGAAGTCTTCACTGACATTTTTTCTTTCAGTTAACACATCAAAAGAAATTCATAGCAATGATCTGTGCCTTACGATTGGGTTATCAGGAAGTCTAGGATCTGTAATCACGAAATTCTTTTCAATGCGCTCCAATGTAGTTGCCAGATCAATTCCTTGGCGTATATCCCTTTCTCTTATAGAGTGATCCCAGCTATCAGTCCGCTCTATGTCTTTAGTCATCAGAACCTCAGGTACCAAAGTTGGTGATTGTTCATCTTTTCCTATATAACTTAAAGATCTTGCTTTTTTGAACCTGCAAGAGCAAGTAATTCATTTTTATATGCAATGCAACATCTATTAGTAGTTATAAGATCTGTCAGAAAAATGAATTCAGATGGACATTGAAGAACAGGATTAAATAACTAAAAGATCAGTCAAGGAAAAAAAAGACAATCCCTGTAATTAGGTGGATAAGTTTTCGATGTTACAAAAAGGAGTCAATTTTTGCTCTCTTTCTCTTGCTAGAAACAACACACTTCCATAATGCTATAGGACATTTTACCAGCACAAGGAAGGATAGTATGCGCAAAGAACAGGGATCTGATAAAATCCAGGAATCATTTAGAAAGAAAAACGGAAAAGAATACTAACCTCATCAGGGAAATGCGGCCTGACTTCCTGGATTTCTTGTCAGAGTCTTGATTAATACTGTTCCTAGATTCCAGCTGAGGAGAATGCCTTCCAGGGGTGCTCATGGAATCAAAGCCAACAGATTTAGGCAAAACATAGTCAAGGTTGTCTGAAGTGTCATGACTCATAGTTCGAATGTGAGATTTTGGAAGTTTCAGGGTTTGGACAACCTCCTCAATGGAATTTAAAGCCTCATCTTTTTGACGAGCTGAGAAAAGAAATTGAACGATGAATGAGTTCAATGCCGTCAGGCACATGTAATCAGAAAAGAAAACCAAAATTCCATGATCTTACCATCATAACGGATTAAAGACTTGGGCAATCCATTTGGGCGAAGAACTTTTTCATTATTACCTTCCGTATATTTGCTGACTTCCACCTGCATTCTGCAAGAGCAAAACTCAATATCTGTTTTTGAACTTCAAATGACAAAAAATAGTTACCATGGCTACTTTCTTAACACGGGAATGCCATCTGAAAGATGGAATACGAAAAGGTACAAACCCAATGAATTTAATAGCATTTCCAAGCTCATCTTTGATAGGTGTGATAGTAAGGAGATTCCAGAAAGGAGTGCCATCCTTCTTGTAGTTGAGGAGCCTTCCACAATAGCTCTTTCCACTCTTTACGGCAACCCGTATCTTTGCTACTTCATTCTGGTCAGTCTCTGGTCCCTGAAGAAACCGACTGCAAATACAATATAAACACACTCAAATGTTGGTTCTCTTTTAACTTTTTTTTGTCTACTTGAACAGATAATTTCGTCTAATGTAAATACATTCCACAGGTTGAAACTAATCCACCTTGATATAGCCTGAACTGAATAACCTGAACTATCAAACTTTTGATATCCATTTATCTAAGTTCTCCGACAGTGGTCTACTCTGAATTCCAGCTTTTCCATGATTATAGGAAGGAAATGTTCATATCAACCATTTAAACGAAGATTTCTCATCTCAATAATGAGTGCGAAAATATTAAACCTTCTACGGTTGCGCAAAGTAAAGGAAGTTTATTGAAATAATACCCAAGTATCCACATTCGTATGAACTATGAAGTAAAAGGCAAGTCTTACTGTGCGAAACAGTACAGGTTAATAAAGGAAAAATATTTTATGCATATTTTTAAAGGTCATTCTGTTAGTAGATTTCCTAAACTCGTTTGTTGCATGAATA
Source organism: Erythroxylum panamense (assembly GCA_027123425.1). Classification (NCBI taxonomy): domain Eukaryota; kingdom Viridiplantae; phylum Streptophyta; class Magnoliopsida; order Malpighiales; family Erythroxylaceae; genus Erythroxylum; species Erythroxylum panamense. The sequence continues at coordinate 23,347,886 of JAOTIZ010000004.1, forward strand.
CAAGCGAGTTGTCTAAAATGCTCTTGCGAATAATGCATACAAGCTCAAAAAGTGAAGAAGAATAGCACGTTTACCAGTTCCTCCCAATAACTTCTTTTGAGGTATACCCAGTCATGGTAAAAAACCCACTACTGGCGTACATTATAGGGCAGTCTGGTTTAGAAGCATCTGATACAACAAATGTTTGTTGCAAAGTTGATAGCGCATCCTTCAACTCTTGTGATACTCGTGGAAAAGCTGCTGATTCAGATTCCTCCGACGCCCTTGTTGAATTCACCACAAACCTCTCTGATGAGCTTCTGTTTCTATCTCCATCTCCAGAGGATCTCGTTAGGGCCTTGAAACTACCTTCCCCTGCATTAGACTTCACCACAAGTCCCCATTCTGCAGTTCTTTCTGCTATACTAGCTTCAGTAAGTATTTTATTGAGAGAACCTGGTCCACTGGAATTATCGGTCCTTTTCTGTTCTGTTATTGCATCACCATAAGGGGTCTTGGACTGGCTATTCCCTTCTTTTTCAAATGCCATCCACTTGTGCACAGGCTCTCTAATGATACAAGAATCAGATGACTGTGACTCTATGTGTCCCTCCCTTTTAGCTATATCACTCCGCGAACTTGGACTAGTTTGGGCAGCATAATGACTTGCTCCTGGCTCAAAGCTTTTGATTGATCTCTGTTCTTCTCTACTAGTGGACTGATAGCTAGCATTTGCTTTCTCTTTGTCCATCTTCGCTATTTATCTGCATCCAAAAGGGTAGATCACCTATGACAACAGCCTGAAACTTACACAAGCCAGAAGATTTCATGTTACTGCACAAGAACAGAGGTTTATCTCATAAACGTCCCTATTTATTTCTGCAATCAGAATTTTTGAAGCTTTCAAAGAGAAAGGAAATATCTGGTCAGAAATACTGTGCTTAGGGGGGGGAAAAAAAACTCTGTTGGTTTACAAAATTATTGAATTCCCCCCTCATTAAGAGCGGATCCTATTGTGAAGTTTCTGGACTGTTACTTGCAATAAGAGAAAGATTGTTAAAAATGCCTTTTCAACTAGAACTAGTGTAACAATGCGACATACCGAAATGTACCGCAGCCAAGCTGGTATCGCTTGGTATCAAACATTAAAATAACATTCAAAGTCAGCAACACCACTAATTGATCTTAATCACTTGACACGACTGTATCTGCTCAAACCTTACAAAGCAAGATGATCGTACTCGCTGGCTTCTTGTTCATTTTCAATCTTCCCCTCGTATTGAAGTTGACAAATAATTCAAATTTTAGCCTTCATAGCATCTCCGTTTTAGCATTCGTTTCATAAGTAAACCCAAATTATCAGCTACTTCATTTGGAGTCTTCAATTGTCTTCTCCAATTTAGCAAGTAGCCATCTATGAGTAATGCAACAAAAGTATTCAACTAATACAGAAGGAGCAAGCAGCAAATAATAACAATAACAAGGAGATATCCAGCAGTACTAAGAGAATCATAGAAGAAACAAAAGACTGACAGAAAATGTGGGAGCGCCAACCCAGTAAGAAAGAAGAGAAGACAGTAGCGGGGAAATTATTCAGCGGCCGGTGGAGGCACTGCCGGAGAGAGAGGGTGTGTGTTGGAGCAATGTTGAACCATATGTTCTTAAGCGATAAGTTGATAAGGACTGATGTGGATTGAAGAGCGCTGCAGCATGGAACGAGCGGTTATTACAAACGTGTAAGACGAATTTGATGTTGACTCCGGCAACATGCATGGCCAGCCACGTCAACAGAAAATTAAATCAGTCCTTGGTGGTTGTTTTTCAATTTTAACCACTGTACGGTTAAGAGCAAATCATATCTTGTGCTGAATCTGAATGGACACTGGATGTCCCCATTTGTGACTTACTCTCTCGCATATTATTGGTTACTTGTATATCCTTGAAAGCAGTGATGTCCCTCGTCTGCAAACAGTGTCTGAATAAACAGAACAGAAACAAGCACTGAATTAGCCTCAAACATTACTCAAATTTGGATGCCATGTCAGTTGTAGGGAACGAAAGAATTTTTTTTTTGATATCTTTTAATTACCCACGAGGTTTCTTAGGAGGGTCTCACTTATGGGAAGACACCTTTAAGCCATTCACACTCAGACTAATCTCCGCTCAAACCGGATAGGTCCCTTATGAGAGGCAAAACTCAGACTCCAAATTTTAAACGATTGCATATATAAAGAGCGTTTCGAACCCGCGACTTCACGTTTGGGAACGAAAGTGTTGGACCCCGCTCCCGGAGCCCAACTCGAGATGTCGGAACCCGATCCGGAGACCGGACTCCAACTGCTCATAACCTTGT
>JAOTIZ010000004.1:23350317-23365034 GCA_027123425.1 Erythroxylum panamense
ATTCATTAATTAAAATATTATTAATTAGTTACAATATAATTAATTAATTACTTACTTACTTAATTAATTAAAATATAATATAATATAATATAATTAATTATAATAAAATTTTATTTCTTAATATTTTTACAAATCAACCACTATCAATGGTAATGGTAATCATTCCTTCCTCTTAACCAACTATCATAATTATAATGATAATATCCATTATCATTTCTTACTATATTTATTTCCATTCTTATTACTATTCTCTTGTACGAAATGGTTTTTATTTTTTATTTTAATTTTTAAATACAATGAAAAAATTTATTTATTTGTGTTTTTAGTTTTTGTTTCTTTTAGTTTTTAAAAACTATGAAAATAAAAAATAATTATTGTTTTCTATTTCTATTTTTTCATAATTTATTATCACCTAAATATATAATACAATCAATATATAACAACAATAATTCAATAATCTACAAGGGGCACTGATATTGGTTCTGTTGCGTAAACATAATGAATGTTCCGTCCAAGCAATATTTGAAGACCTCGAGTAAGGCTTCTGTTGTAATGAATGTTCCGTCCAAGCAATATTTGAAGACCTCGAGTAAGGCTTCTGTTGTATTTCTCTGAAAAGAATGTTTACTCTATTTGATTTATTTAAGGTATAATCTTAGACAAAGAAAAGAAGTTTTAAAACTTGGCAAGTTTGACCTAATAACAAAACCAGATTTTCCTTATTTCTAATGGTTCAAATGTGGTAAGTGCCAGCTGTTCTTTTTTAAAAAATAATAATAACAAACCTCTTATCTTGAATTTTAGTACATTAAAAAGGAAAAATATCTATATTTGAGCTTTTAAATTTGCCATTTTTTTCATTACGGATTTTAAATAAAATTTAATTACTATTCAATTGTAAAGCTTGTGGTAAGTTTCTAAGACTTTCCATAGAAAGAAAGGAAATGATAGACATCTGCTCTTTATGAATTATGAATGAAAATGTACATTCAAAAATCAAAACTCGTTTATCAGTTTAGAGCCACAAAGACCCAAAAGAAAGCCCATTTATTTGTCCTGTCGCCGGTGCAAGAGACGGTCCCGACGGTGGTCATAGCCCACTACCTTTAACTTCCACAGTGCCGTTAAATTTCGACTCTGCACTCCCCAATAGCTGATTGGAGTGCCAATTCCTTGAAAGAAGACCCCAGAAATCGCGTTTGAGGAGACTGGAAACTTGTATTTGAAGCATCCGTAGAGTGTTTGGACACTTGAAAATCAAGGGGATTATTTATTAGTTGTTATTGAGGTATCGATGGGTGAACATGTTAATGATTTTCTCTTTGGACTTGTTCGGGATTTTTTTCCCCCTTTTTGGTGACGATTTAGGTCTAGATGGAGGAGGCTGTAGGTATTTGTGGCTGTGAGTTACAGGACTTTAACCATGAATACAAAATGGGGAACTTGTGTTAGAATCGACAGTTGCTACAACACTAAAACATGCATTAAAGACTTCTAGTTTCAATAAGGAGATTAAAGTTCTTGTAGTCAGAGTTTGATAAAGTTTTTATTTATCAAGGCTCTCTAAAACTTTGATTTTGCAGATTTGTCAATGGAAGGAATTGAGCAATGGAAAAACGAGGCACAACGATGGCTGCAGCAAGGGATTGAATATGCGCTACGCATACCTTCCACTCAACTTTATGCTGCTATTGCTGTCTCGCTTTTCACCGCCCTTTTGTTGTTAACAAGTAATTTTCTACCCTTTCTGTGAATGCTATTAACTTGGTGTTTCACAGTTTTCAACTTTGGATTGTGAAGCATGCACTCATGACTGTGCGTATTAATCTACATTTTATGGTGTATGTGCCTTACGCTTGCTACTTGGCATTGTGCCTGTGCGTGTGTGTGTGCACACAGGGCACATACTTTCGAAAATTTTCATTGAATTATAGTTGCATCAAAAAATATTGTGGCTGTACCAAGATCTACAAACCTGTTTGTGGTGAATTAGGAAGTAAAAATGTACAAGTCAATTGAGGTTTACGGAGTAGAGGAGCAGCTAATCACTGATGAGTAGTTGGTATTTAGAAGGTCTTGCAATCCGTAACGTACATTGGTTTGAAGTATCTCGCTGCTTATTTAAATACATAATACTTGTCATAGGGCAAATTCACATTTTTAGATTGATGATAAAACAGTTCATAGCCCTTGATGCTGCATTTAGATTATTCTGTTGTATCGATATCTGAAGGAACAAGAACTTTTGTACACATCAAAATTGCATGACAATGACAAAGATGGCCTGTTTGAAGGATTTGTCCCCGGAACGCATAGCAGAATTGCTTGAGGGAAGCAAAATATACCTGTTTTTTTCCATTTGAAATTAGATTCTTATTTTACTCTTCACCATGCTATCTTTTGCAGTTCGTTTGCTCAAATGCACAAAGTGTAATACCGTTGTTCTGACTGGACTTTGTGGAAGCGGGAAAACTATTCTTTACTATCAAGTAAGCCCTGCATCTCTGATTTTTGCTTTGTAATATTTATATCACAGAGTGCTTTTACTTGGTACTTTTGTTTCTGCAATTTTTGCTTTGTATGGGGTATAATACTGAAAGCGAATATGTTGTGGATACAACATTGGTTTAGATGTATCTGTGCTATTCTCATAGTATTAATATCTCAAATGACCTGTAACTTGTGCTTCTTAATTTATTTACCGTTGATGAGTGACAATTTTTTCTGGGGATAGTAGAGGGTGCTCACAATAAGCATAATTAGATATTCAGATTACTTATTGCCTTTTTCTCTAGCTGTTATTTAAACGTTTATGCATGTTTCTGGATGATTATTTGAGATGATCTTTTTGATGCTTTTGACAGCTTCGAGATGGGTCATCACATCTTCGTACTGTTCCCTCGATGGAGCCAAATGAGGGTACTTTCATTCTTCATTCTGAGAGTTCCAAGGTAGACATGTTAGCAAGCCTCAAATTTAACTTGATTCTGTTTTGCATGCACGGGGAAGATATCTTGACTCTGACCTTTTAAATCTGCTACTTCCTATGTTTCCTATTTTCATTTACTTCATTAACTGATTGGATTCAATTGAAATGACTCCCTCCTGTGGTTTTGATAGAAAGGCAAAATAAGGCCTGTCCATCTTGTTGATGTTCCTGGGCATCCTCATCTTCAACCTAAATTAGATCAGTTCTTACCTCAAGCTGCTGGAATAGTGTTTGTGGTTGACTCTTTGGAATTCATACCCAATTTGCGTGCAGTTTCAGAGTAATTACTAGTCTTTAAAATAGTTTCAGGATTCAGTGTGTGATCACATTCGTGCATATACTTCAATACAAACCTACAAGATCTAATATTATAGGTCTTGCTTTTGAAGGTATCTTTATGACATTTTGACTAAGGCCTATGTTATCGAAAAGAAAATTCCAGTCCTCATCTGTTGCAACAAGACAGACAAAGTGACGGCTCATACCATGGAGTTCATTCAAAAGCAGTTGGAGAAAGAAATGTAACCTTCAAATTTTATGCTTTAATGGTGTCTAAATTTGATTGATAACTTTGTTATTGCATGTCTCTCTGAGCAAAGTCGCTTATGCAGCCAGTTAGGCTTATGGCAGTCACTACAATCTTAATCCCTCAGTGTAGTTGCTACTCACATTTTGTTATCTGATACTTCCTAGCTCTTAATTCAGTTTCCTAATTCTTTGATTTTGAAAACATCTTCCTGTGTTAATTTTTAAAGAAAAATTCGTATGCAATTGTATTTTATTTCTGTTATCTGTACATTGTGCAGTGACAAACTACGGACATCAAGAAGTGGATTATCTGAAGCCGATATTGCAAGTGACTTCACTCTTGGCATACCTGGGGAAGCATTTTCTTTCGCACAGTGCAGCAACAAAATTACCATTGCAGAAGCTTCTGGCTTGAAGGGTGAGATAGCTCAGGTGGAACAGTTTATTAGAGAACATGTAAAGCCTTAATTGAAAGTCTGTCAATCTGCATTCGCTTCGTTTTAGCAAAGCTGGATTTTGCTCTGTTATAAGTAGCTTGGTTTCATACTTGCCAAAGAAGTGAGGAGTTCGACGAAAGTGAAAGAGAGAACATGTAAAGCTCATGCGAGTTTGCTTTAAAATATGTAAAACCTTAGATATTTTCATTTGATTGGGAGTATATTGGTTTTGAACTAAATCTGTGCCTGGGGTCCAAGGGATGGCTGTGCTTTATAGCTGGAATCTGGAGTTGACATTTAACCGATAACTGACCGTTATAAGCTTTTGGCTTCTGCGTATGCATCTGTTTGTTCTTTGTCTGGGATGAACTTTTAATACATGTAATTCTCGAGCATTCGTATTTACATCTTTTCTTTCTCTCAGCCTCGAAGTCTTTCTATTTTGTAAATCCTCTTTCATTGTATTTAAGGAAAATTGCGTGATTAGTATGCAGCAGCCTGATACCTGAAGGCACAAAAATAGAGATACACGAAGTCGAGGACGCTAGTTTGAATGCAAGATTTTGCGTTCCATCAGTGAATTGATTTGCCAACTGAATAGATACGGGAACTATATGTATAAGTATATGCTGTATGAAAACAAAAGTTTCTAGGAAGTATGAAAACAAAAGTTTCTAGGAATCTATAGGGGCAGACGCTAAACTTCATTTTGGTAAGGCACACTGAAAATCGGGAACAGATCTTCTGTCCAATATTACTCTGTCTTATTTTGTTCATAAAATCTCAATCATTTCTTATTTTGTCCATAAAATCTCAATCATTTATTTTGTGGGACCTACGCGGAGTCTACGCGGAACCTATACAGAATTTATATAAATAAACGGTTGAGATTTATTGGACACAATAAAACTCCATAATATTGAACAGGAGATCTGAACTCTTGAAAATCACCGCACAGGAGATTTGAAGCCACAGGAGTTCCTTTATTAAGAATTTGGTACCTATTACCTATAGGGAATAACACCTCCTTGATGGTAGAACTTAAATGATATCAAGAAAAAAAGGGGTTGTGTACGTTGAGATTGCAACTTAATATTGCTATCAATATGCAGCCAAACCCTCAAAACAATTATATCTTGAAGAAGTTGAAATATAAAGTTGAAATATATATGGGGTAACTTTGTTGGCAAATCAGTTCACTGATGTAGAGAGGCGACCTGATTACTGACGTCATCGGATAAGCTTCAAGCCTAGCGTGCAATGACAACTCATACATAATTAAGAAATAGATGAGAAAGCATATCTTACGTTTTAGTTTTAATACAAGAATGAGAGTCCGAACTCCGAACGTGAACTTTGTTTTGGTACCAAACCTCGCTGGTGGGTGTCTCTGTTCTCCATCATCAGTAGGCGAGGCCATGCAGGACCACTTGAAATATGAAAATGGCTAGAAACCCAAACTCGGCAAGAAAAATATTTCTAGTTGCAGCAAAACACAACAAAGCTTGAAGGTTGGTTGGTTGTTATATTAGAGCTCGTTTAGCGAAGACTTTCAATGTTCTTGCTCAACTCCTCCAGCTTCTTCATCCGCTGTCTCTCGCTTTCGCTCACCAACTGAAATTCATTCATGCAGGAAAGCAAAAAAAAGAAAAGAAAGAAGAATGTGACAAAATAGAATGTATGCATCGTGATTGATCATAATATGGGAATTTTCTTTAATATGGATGGATACAAATAGAAAATTATCCTCACCTCCATTAATTTGGAAACTAGTTGAGCTTTTTCTTTGTTCTTCTCATTAAATGCTTCCAGGGCTTCTCTGTATTCCCTTTCCTGCAATACATAAATTTCAAACTTTTTAAGGACATGAAAAAATGTTTAGTGTCTCAAAAAATCAACCACACCGCGATCATCATAAAACATCTGGATGAATTTGTAATGAATTCACATCTGTAAAGTTCTTAACCTGTTGTTTGCTAACTCTCCATCCATTAGAGAAAATGCATCCTTCTTGAAACCCAAAAAACCAAACTTACTCTTTGTTTCTCTGAAGTGACAATGATTCTGAAACAACATAGCAAGGTAAAGATTTAACCTTTTTCTGGCAAGTGACTCCAAGCGGCTTCAAATCCCTGTTAACCATGTCGATCTTCTTACGAACGGATGAAACTTCCTTCCTCATTGGATCTATCAGAGCTTCAAGCTCCTAAAAGATTTGATTCGTGCAAGAGAGGAAAAAATAAAAACACCAAATTACGTTAGAAACAGAACGTGATTATCGTCTTCAACTTATGCTGCTATTATCATAGCAGTAGAAGCGTTTCTTGAACTTACTTCTCGAATCTCTGCCAAGCGCTTAGTCTCTTCTTCCACACGTCCTATATGAGCCTGAACCTTGTCTCTGACTTCCAATTTCTTCTTCTCAATCTCCTCTTCCTTTGCCCGGAACATCGCCAATGCAGACTTTGATATCTCTTCTTCCCTGTCATCCTGTAATGGGCTTCCATTAATGGAACCGATAAGACCCGAATTCTTCACCCTTTGCATCTGTGATTGCTGTTGCTCAAGTATCTGTTTTTGCGTTGTCATTTCTCCTTACAGCCACACCAACTTTGATCTAATTCCTGGTACTTAATTCTCTGCTGTCTTCTCTCCCCTCTTTTGGCTCTTCTTTTTCTCTGTGGAATGATTGTCCTCTTTCTCTTGTTGAAGGTAGTTATATAAAGTAAAGCTGGCTTTAAGGGAATTACCTCCTTGCTTACTTTACAACAAAACGAGTACTACAATGAGCACAGACTCCTGTTGCCCAGTAACTTTTAATGATGTAGTTAAGGAGAATTTCACCTTTCTTGATTATGGACTCAAATTTGAAACCCTCCCTAACCTTCCTATCACCTTTACTCAACATGAAAACAATCATAATCAATCATCTTTACAAAATTAAGATTGCAGTATACAAAAATAGTTTTCTTCTGTGTAGACTTTCTTTTTCCTCTTTTATCTGTTTTTTAAAAATTTCATCTTCTTTCGTTAGAGAGCTATTTTCTTGGTTAGTACGACAGATTCAGCTAACTACTGCAGCCTCTCCGCTGATTTTAGCTTTTTTTTTTTGGTTACATGAATTGTTTTAATAGTTGTTGAGGTTGTACAATAGACCAAAAATTAATAGGAAATAGGGATTAGGTAAATGGTTCATAGTTTACCACTAAAAAGGTGTATGTGAGAAGAAATGTAGTATCATTGATAAAAAAAAAGTATATAAGCTAGCTCTGATTATTGGTGACATCAAGTAAATGGTTAAATTTGGTTGAAATGTCTTGGAAAGTATTGGTAAATCCTCTTTTTCCTAAACAAAGGGTGCTTTGGGTGGAAGTTTTGTTTGTGGAGTGGACAGTAAGGGCTCACCTACAGAATACAAGCTTTGAGAGCCTTAGAGGACAAGACAGAGTAGGAGAGATTTGGAGAAACCATTCTTATAATACACAACATATCATTAGCTTTTCCATCCCCAATTTACAAATGCTCATCTCAACTCAATCTGACGGCTTTCCCATTCCTCATTCCATTTCCAGCAATCAGAACAAGACAATCAAGTACTATTTTGATGATTGGCTGCTTCCTTTTCTCTCTTTTCTTTAAAAAATTTTGTTGCAACATTTCACCTAAGATTGTGTCGCATTAATTTCCTTTTCAATAAGAGGAAAGAATTGCAAGGCGTATGCTGAAGTTCTAGTGGTATTGAGATCTAAAAAACGAAAATATACATTCAATGCAAAAGCATGTAGACCTGATGGCCTTTAATTTCTAGCTAATACAAATATTCTAGATTGTTTATTTAACCTAAACATAGCAAGGGTATCTACACTTTGCTTATTCATCTGTTTTGCTATGGAACTAACATCTGATCATCTGTTATTTTCTTACCCATGCAGGTCTGTAGTAAATGGAAACCAGAACTTCTTGGTTGCTACTGAAGTTCAGAGAGAGTGCCAAATATGAAGCAAAATGCTTTTACCTTTTAATTCCCACCCTAATTCACAATTTGTTGTATATAGATTATAAATCAAATGTTCATATAACCTGGACTAGGCCATTCTATTTGTGATTAGGACCTATATCACCTATGATTTGTGTGATTCAACAACAACATGAAAATGCCAGTCATCTCCTTTGAAAAGTAAGGAACTTAATGCCAAAGGCAAAGACAAAGAAGAAGAGGATGACCCAGCCTAAATTGACAAGGACTACTGGTAGTAGAAAGTCGTGATCATTGCCAAAGTACTCCTTCAAAAATAGGTCACTGGCCTTTGGTTCTGATCCAGGGACTTGGAGAAGATTCTATCTGTCACCAACTTGAGATGTCACAATTCCATAAATTGTCCAGGTAACTGGATTAGACCAATAAAACCATCTGCTCCACCTCGGTATTAACTGCAGCATTTAGATGTAAGAGTCAAAAATTGCACTGACACTAACACTTCAAGCTTAATACATCCTGACAGTAACTTTAGTTTTCCGAATCATCCTAGAAACTTTTGGTAGTTATTGAGTTGAGAAATTCGTGAAACTCTTCACTACTTTTGACGTCAATGCCACTTCTTGAAAGAAAATTACAGATATATTGCATAATGAGAATCAGCTGGAAGGAAAGTTAAATTGGTTGAACATGAAGAGAAAAATTACGTACAGGCCTGGGGATGACGAAGCCACAGGACAAGTTCCATCTACTACATAAAAAAGCCATAACAGTAGCAGCCAGATGAAGGCCAGGAGTCCGGGAAACTGTAATCATCCGGAACAACGAAAAGTATGTGAAGCATGCAAAAATGAGGTAGTACAAGTAGCCAAACTTCTCCAACCTCCAATGTGTTGAGCGCAGCGGGTGTATTTTGTGAAAAGGAAAAATAAAATGAGCAAAATGGACACAAAATATTTAACGTGGTTCACCCTTAACTTTGGGCTACGTCCACGGACAAAACTCAGAATATTTCTTCCACTATGACAAATAATGGGTATACAGAGATAAATCTAAAATAGTGGCACACCAGGTGTTTCCCAACCTAAAAATACTAACCTCACTATTTTGTCACTCACCAACCCTTTAGGAATAAATTTCCTAACTTCAGAGCACTTGATCTGCTCTGGTTATTTCTCTGAATTTCTCTCTGTCTATTTTGTTGTGTGTTCTTCTTTCTGAAGCAGGGAGTGCCTTATATAGGCACTCCACCGCGTATGCAGCTGTCTTCTGCTATGGATTCAACAAAGGCAGCATACGACATTCAACAAAGGCAGCAAATCTTCTTTTCAACAAACACTGCAGGCGGCTGCATATCATCTGCTTCAACAAATACTGCAGCCGCAATGTTGGAATGATGAGTCCCTCCATGTGAGAGGGACCTATCTCCAACAGTTTTAATGTGCAATATGATACTTATCAAAAGAAATATATACTTTTGAGATATGAATATTTGATATATCTAATATCTTCATTTGAAAAAAAACCTCTCAAGGAGAGCCAAGGTCAAAGCCAAAATGAGATATCACAAGTAGATTCCAGTCGTGTCGAATAACAAGAGAAACATTGGCACTGAAGAACTAAGACCAAAGCCAAAACAAGAAACCTTAGGACTGTACAACAGATTCTAACCAATGTCGGAAAACAAGAGAAACACCAACACCGAAAAAGGAACTAAAGCCCTAACAGGCATTGCAAGACTTTTAAAAGTGCATGCTGAAGGAGATTCACATTAGGCAACGTATTGCTCTAACTTGGAGACTAATTCAGTATCCTAGTTTGTATTAGAAGATAATTAATAGTTGTTAATATTCATCGGCTAATGTGAATCTCATTCAACCTCATCTATGTTGCATCACGTATCCACGCTTTACTATTGCTCCAAAATACATGTTCCCCTAGCTTAATGCCTCTAAATATGTTATGATTTCTTCCAATCTAGATCACATAAATCAAGCAACTAAAGACCATTCCAAGTATGATAAGATCCTCCTTCTACCAGTTTCGTGACTTGCTTATCTATTGCATGATATCATTCCAATGATCCTAGTTACAATATAAGTTGAAAAGGCTAAGAAGTTTTTGCCAAGTGACATCAGTGAATGAATGCTTGAAGAACATATGCTTGATGGTTTCATCTTTATTTCAACATAGAGCACAACTTTTATTTAGGATATTAAATTTAATATTGTTTTTTCTCCTTAAAATTTTCAATATAGCCAATCATAAGATAAATAAGGTTTTAGGGATGTTAAAACATTGCCAGACCAATTTATACCAACATACTTTTTGTTTAGCTAGAATGAAATTTTCCAAACAAGATTAAGTAGTGAAGATTTTAGAGTTATGTCTAAGCCAAATCTAGGTATCAACTTAATCCTAATTAGGAGCTATATTTAAGAGCCTCTTCTTTTTATTAAAGAATTTCTTGCTTAAATAGATTGGCCAATTCTTATTAGCTCCGTCAATGATAACTTGCACTCTCAATGAATCAGGAAAGGAGGTTATGAAGATATTGTAATTATGCAATTTAAAGAGAGGGTAAACTCATGCTAGTTGTCAAACCAAATTCAAGTTACCCTTCCATTCCTTATAATCCGTTTGAAGCCTTTATAGACCTAATTTCTAAGCCCTAACATCTTCTTAAAAGTCTATGAAGTATTAGTTTTAGGTTAAACATTATGTAAGCTAGCTTCTCTTAAATAGTAGATATAGATCCATCTCACATAGATTTACTCCTTATCAACTAGAAATTTTCACATTCTCGTCACCAATATGACCTTGTTTATGCCTCTTATCGATTTGATCCCTTGTCTACACTAAGTACTTGGTTTACAAATATTAGCTCATCCGACTTTGGCTGTAGAAGAATTTCTTTATTTTCCTAACCAATGGAAGGTCATAAAATTCTTCCAATAGTCTTGTTGATGTTAATATGTGGGTGAAGATAAGAAATTTAGTGAATATGGAATGGTTAAGAATTGAAGCTAAAGCCTATTTGCCTTATTGAGAGCTCTATTGCTCAAGTTTCCCAACCCCTTCTGCACACTTCCAATCAATATAATGCAATCACTATAAGAAATTATTTTGTAGTAATGGGATCACTTAAATACTTTAGCTCTTGATTGAAACCAGTGACTGAGCTAAAAAAGTTAGTCAAACTATCATGTTCCTTAAAAATAAAAATGCTACTCTTATTTAGGTTAATGTTTAACCTTAACATTTTTCTGAATTCTATTAGTGATTTGCAAAGCATATTAGTGGACTCAAGTAAAAGTAATAAGTCATCAAGAACTGAAAGGCTTATGATTTGGAGTTCTCCATAATTATAATGAAGCTTGAATTTAGTTTCCTCCAATCTCCTTAGATCAATGAGTCTTGAGCACCTCTATATATATAGTGAACAAATAAAGGGATAATGAATCTCTTTGCCTCAAAACTTTGGCAACTATAAAGTAATGTGTAGGCTCGGTATTGATAAGAATGGAATAAGACTCAACAATAACATATTAATAGACCCATCTAAGTTAGTTAGGTGGGAAACATATAATAATGATTAAGAAAACCCAACTAATAGAGCCAAATGCATTGCTTTTTTAGAAGTTCACTTTGAGAGCACAACTTTTGATTTCATAACCTTTATGATAATTCTTGAAGACCTTTTTAGTTTCTAAAACATTGTTCCCTATAGATCTCCCTAGAATGAATGCACTTTGATAACAATTGATCATGCCATAGAGGATAGGCTTAAGTCTAGCTGCAAGGAGTTTGGAAATAATTTTATAGATGACAATGCAATATAAGATAGGTTGATAATTAGCTAATAAAGAAGGGTTAGGTATCTTAGGAATAAGATAAATATTAGTGTTATTGAGATTTTTCAAAGAGAGTTCCATTTGCAAGTAATTATTCGATTATATTGATAATAGAGTTATCTAAGAGAGGCTAAGTTTTAGATTCAGAAAAAATTGGCATTAAAGCCAAGGGAGCTTCTTAATATCTAAGTAAGAAAATGGTATAACTAGGGAGTTAGCAATTTCAACACTAATTCTTTGAGGTATGCACTTTTTCATATCCTAGAAAGAGCAAGTAGTATGGGATTCAGAGCCTAGAAGCTCTATAAAATATCTTAGAGCTTCATTATTAATTTCCTCTGTTCTTTTAGCTAAAACATTACTAGGTGTTAGTAAAAAGATAATAATGTTGTAATTTCTTCTTTCCAAGATAACATGATGAAATAGTTCAATATTTCTATCACCCTAGTTCAATAAATTTATTCGAAGTTTTGTTTAACGCTGCATTAAGATCAAACAAGATAGTTCACAAAAATAAAACATCACTTTACGAATAAAATTGAAGAAATTAAAATAGATATAATAATAGGGTTTCCTTCTATTTAGACATGTGAAATAATTAGATGCTTATCATGTTTAAATCAAAAACATAAAAAAGAAACAAAATAAAATAAAGTAGAAAGAATTATAGAGTTAATCTCAATATTCTTCTGAGCTTTGAGTTTTTGGGATGATTTGGATCTTCTTTTTCCTTAAAAATGGCTTTTCTATACTCCTCTATCATATTTTTCTCTTCCCTAGTGGCTAACCCTACTTTTAGAATAAAAGAATATGAAGATACCTCCCTAAAGTGGGTCATCGATGTCTATTTATAATCTATCCTATCATTAATACATGGTATAGGCCACAACTTGACCTAAAAAAATCATAAAACTTAGCATTCAAAATTTGTAAATCTCTCTTTTAGCTTTGTAAAGCCTCTTGAATAATCTCAATTGGAATTTATATATGAAAGTTATTAATGATTTATAAAGTAGTGCTCAAACTATCTTACAAATCTTTTTAGAGAGGGAAATGGGTTGACAAAATCTTACCCTAAGTCATGGATCATTTTGTTTCCTTTAGGGATAGGACATGATCTCTAGCTTCCCTATATCCTCAGGCTATGGATTCTCATATTTCTTTTGTTACTAGCATAAGTTCTATGGTATAACTATAATTCATGACATATTACTCTCTATGGGTTTTATTCAACACCATATAGTCTATCTCTAGGTCATGTTCTAGGTCATGTCTTCTCCTAAACTTGATCAATGATTGACATGATTTGGTATACAAGAGTGGGCAAGATTGTGTTCAACCAAGAACTATGATTTTCTCCATATTTTTTATTACAATTCTCTCCAATCTTGACAAATCTCATCCCAAGAAAACATCACCAATAATTACCTAAAATATTACATAAATCAATTACATTATGAAAATTTATAAGCAAAGTATAGTAAGACCTCTACTGAAATATATGGATATATATATATATACATAGATATATATATATATATATATATATATATATCTATGTATATATATATGTATATACATAAGTGTGTGTATATATATGTGTTTGTGTGTGTGTGTGTGTAAATACTCTACGCTTATCAAATATCTCCACACTTAACTTTTCTTTTTCTTTTTCTTAAGCAAATCAATATCAAAATACATCAATTTAGGTAAGTTAGATTCTAAGAAAGTTCAACAATTCAATCAAAGTTGTCAATTATTACCATTATCAATTCAATCATCCCATTCATCAATCACTTAGATCTCTAGCTAGTTACACTAATTTGGTATTTAATCTCAACCTACTAAATTCAACTCAATTCAAAAAAATTCACCTCATATATTAAATGGACACAAAAGAGTAAAAATTCCAAGTCAATATGTATTTGACAAGTTATAACGAAAACAAACTAATGCAATTTCTATTTTAAATACTTTTCTTTCTTTTTCATAATATTTAACAAGTATGATTGACTTGGCCAAAATTTTATCTTAACCTTCTTACACAGCGTAAATATCTTATCATGAATACTTCTTATTATTTAACTAAGTCATAATTTTAATCAGCTACTAGCACCATTCATAACTTGAACCTTTTATCAAGAACCAAAATTCAAAACAGAAAATGTACCAAAATCATATACTCAAGAGAATAAATCAAACAAGGTAGATATCAAGATAACAACTCCCTTTAAGATCATTATTATATTCTTGATTTAATTTATTAAGAAATTTTTTATATTTGGAATGGGATAATTTCTTAGACACTGAAATTGCACTCTATTGAACAACAATCTTCTACTCTTTAGTTAGTTAACTTGTATCTCTACTGAGATAATATTTATTTGAATGTATAAGATTTATGAAATCCTTAAAAGGTTTTACGCTAACAATAAAGAGGTCACCTAGGTATCTCTCAAGCTCCCCATTTAACCCCTTCTACCTACGTCATATTTCACTCATAAGCAGGCTTTCCCAAGGTGCCTCTAAGTGCACTTTGGTCAAATTTAATCACTAGAATAATTGACTTTGCATTAAGATCAAATAAAGATAGCTCAAAAAATAAAACATCACTTCATAAATAAAATTGTGTCAATTCAAATAGATATAATCACTACAAGAAAACTGCAAATTGACGACGGAAATTTAGCGACAGAATAGAAATCATTAGAAATTAGTAACGGATCGAGAGAATTCCCACAGAGCAGAACATTGCAGATCCGTTGACAAAGCCATTGTCACAGAAGAACTTTGATTCTCATGTACTCGCCTATGGTATTAGATATCAAGGCGATTGGCTTTAGGTCAAGTGGGAGATTGTTAGAGTAGTGCCCTAAAGGCAATCGCCTTTAGCGCGTTTTGTACAAAGTTGTGTACAGACTTTATGATTACAT
>JAOTIZ010000004.1:23365134-23381206 GCA_027123425.1 Erythroxylum panamense
TTTCCTTTGTTGAAGTTATTATACATATTCACATTTGATGGTCTATACTACATGTTGCTTTAAGCTTTCTTTATTCTTGAAGAGGACATATATGCTGATAGAGGCGAGAGCGATGTCACAACGAGTTATAAAGGGCTAGGGAGATCGATTTTTGTGAAAAATTTGTCAATTTCTCAAACCTCGTCTGCACAATCACGTATGCATTAATATCCAGTTTTGGTTCGTTTAATGGTTTACTAATATCACAATTTCAAAAGTTCTTAATTGATTTTGTTTTAGGTAAATCTTTTCCCCCTACTAGTTCATCTGGAGAATTAGTTTTCCATACTAAGAACAACGACTCATTCACTGTTTTCTCTACAAGTATAGCTATAGCAGAAACGTTATTGCAGGAAGGTGTTCAAAAGCCTATACCTGGTGGAAGAAGTTTCATTGTTTCTATTGGTGCATTTGAATATGCCAAGACCCTTTTCGGGAGTCCAGACATCGAAGATTCATTTACCTTTAGCAACTCTCATATCACATGGAATCAAACAAAATAATTATATCATTGATATTTATCGATGCAATGCATTATTAGACTAACGTTAGTTGATTTATTGTTGTATTTGTAAGAATTTGTTAAACAATGCATAATTATATGATTGTTAAAGTTGATTTGTTATTGTCAAGAATTTGTTAACCTTTAACTCCATTGCCTTATTTTCTTCTTCATATATTGTGTAAAATATTGAATTCAAATTATTATATTTGTAGAGAATTCGATAAACATTGAATTTTAGGTAAAAATATGGGACCAAAAAGATAACGTGAGGTTATGCGATCGAGGTTTAGAGGCATGTTAGGAGCAACTTACTGTGAAGGTGGATTGTCACAGTCTGCAGCTTGCACTGACTCACCTCCTCCCCCTCCAGGGCTGACAGTTGCAAATGATGCATCACCTATTGCTCCTCATGCAACACCATCTCCTTCCTCAACTCATATATCATCCATACCTCTTTATCGGATGGAGGAGAGGTCCACTACCCTGGAGCTGAGGGACCTGATGGAAGAAAGTATATAACATTTGTCAATCAACAGTAAGTGAAATCACTTTAATTACTATTTGCTTTTGATTAAGTCTTAGGTTGATTAGTTTTTTGCCAGTATCAAATTACTTCTTATATTAGGTTGGTTCCGTCTGGACCGAGTTTCAGAAATATGATTTTCACATTTAAGCAAAGGATTGATCCTGAAGGTTATGTGTGAAAAAAAATCTCTGAGGCCACAAAGCAATTTTACTATCAGGGTATGAGGTACAATATATATTTATTTTCTTTTTATATTGATTTATATACACTAATTAGATAAATATTATTACATTATTTATAGTAGTCAAATTTTTTTCTTCTTTTTTCAGAAAGAATTTTTCAGGGATTCTTGTTTCGACACCAGCATGTATAAAGTATGGGAAAAACAAGCTCATACATGTTATCGCGACTTCATTGGTGCGATACGCAAGGCTGGTGACCGACCACGTTATATTTTAGAGGAAATTTGGAGTCGTTGGTAGGAGTATTGGGCATCACCTGAGGCAATGTTCATCTCAGGGCGTAACTCCGCCAACAAACATGGAGGTTTGGGAGGAGAGAGTCTTCCCGTACATATGGGAGGATCAATTACCCACCACGAGCATGCACAATGACTTGTAAGTATCTCAACTTGACACTTATTTTGTAAATATTTTACTTTGCTGTATTATAGATAATGATAATGATATAAATGCCTGGTACCAGATATGGCTGTGTTGAATTATTTTCTTTGTTCAATAGGGGGTAAATATCATAAAAATAGAGAAAATTCTGTCAAAATTTTTATAAATTATAGTTCACATCTAACAATTTAGGTTATACATATAGGAAAAGTCATTGGGCATCAAGCCTACACCTATTCAGCTGTTTTTACACACTCACACGAAGAACCATGACGGTGTGACATTCATCAACAACCAATATAGAGAACTGAATGTATGTGAAATTAATGCATTATTATAATTTCTTAATAATAATCCATTACTAATGTAAACATTGCTTCCTAATAGGACCAAATACAACAAACTATTCAGCAACAGTCTCAAAAGGAACAACTTGTAGATGACACTTAGACGTATCTTAATGCTGTGGGTGGTAGGGACCGTCGTGGAAGGATATTCGGGCTAGGTTCATATGCGAACACATGTTATTCACAATCTTCCATGTCCAGTACAGCAGCGTCTGCTGGGCCAACAGACAACAATGAACTCACCGAGCTTCGGGCCACAATGCAAACATTGAAGGACCAGATAGCTCACATGAAAAAGGAGCAGATGGCTAACATGAATCAACAAATGGAGCAGGGGGAGCATATGGCTAAGAAGAGAGAGCAGATGGCTAAGATGAGAGAGTAGATAGCTCAGCTGAGACAGGAGATGGAATAGTTGAAAGGGAGGCTTAGCAGCTCAGAGCACCCGCGATCACCACGATATTAGCTTTTCCTAGTCATTTCCTTTCAATTACAAACATGAGTTATGTACATTTTAATGATTTTATTATCAATTAAAATAACATTAACTTTATATCATTAATTAATTTTTCAAATTCAACAAATTATATAAATACACAAATTAATTTATTATGCACAGATAATTGATAACTCTAAAAATTATGTATTTATCACAAGATCATAAAATTGGAAACTATAACAAAATTTTCTTATTACCGACGGAACATAATATACCGTCGGAAAAATCAACATTTTTTAGCGACGAAAATCATAATTTTGTCGGTAAAGTTGATTATTATTTAACGACAAAATTTAAGTTGTCGTCGGAAAAATCAACCATAGTCAGTAACTTTCACCGACTGTTGTGTCATTTATCTTCCGTTGGTAAATATACCGAAGAAATATAGTTCATCGGAAAGTTTAAATACATCCATTTTATTGAAATTTGTTCGTCTTTCGATTCCGTTGGTAATTTATTTTACCGACGGAAGTCGATGGTTTACCGATGATTTTTTTCGTTGGTAAATCACTAATTGCTTGTAGTGAGTACTAATGTGGTTTACCAACAGTTTTTTCCGTTGGTAAATCACTAATTTCTTATGGTGAATACTAGTGTTTGTTTTTATCTAGACATATGAACAATCAACCACTCATCATTTTTCAATTGAAAAGCATAACAAAGAAACCAAACATATAAAAAATGGAAAGAGTTATATAGTTGGTTTCAATATTTCAATGCAAGATTTAATTTATTAGGATGATTTAGATATTCTTTTCCTTGAAAATGGATGCTCCATGTTCCTTTAGGATGCCTTTTCTCCTTTATAAGCAAACCATAAGTCTAGTATGAAAGTATATGAAAAAGCCTCCTTAACTAGGGTTTTTTCATGTCTATTAATAATTTGTTAGATTATTAAGATATGTCCTAATCCATAATCACAATTTGGACTTTGAATCTAAAAAACTCTTAAATATCATAATAAAAAAGTTGTATATGTCTCTCTTAGATTTTCATATCCACTAAAATTATATTAATTAGAGTTTAAATAAAAAATTATGATAATTTATATTACAAATCTTTTGTACAGAGGGATAGGAACTTTGACATGCCTTTGCCCTAGGTTGTGGATACAATTGTTCCCTCTGAATATGGGCCCTTTTTTGTCTCTTATGACTAGTACACAGTCTATGGTAAAGTCATGGCTCAAACCATATTGCTCTACATATTATCTTTGATGCCACGTAATCTCTTCTAAGGTTGTGTCTCTCCTTGTACTTGATTAATGATGGAAATAGGCTAGCTTATGAGTGTAGGCTACGTCTTGTTTAACTAAGAATTGCCATTTTCTTTATAATTTTGCTTATAATTCTCTCTAATTCTTAATAAGTCTCATTTTAAGGCAAGATCTTTAACAATTACCTAGAACATAACATAAATCAATTAAATCACGGTAACATATATATCTATATATGCCCTTATCACCGAGCATTTAGAATCCATTAAAAGAACATGCACTTTTTAAATTGATTTTAATTTGGGCTTCCGATGAGGTTCTTTTAACCTAAGCCCGGTATCTAATTTAATCTTAAAAATCATCACCTAGGTTATAGTCATTTTGATTTGAGGGATAAATGCTTGTTTTTCCCGAATATGAATTCTAACAAATATGATCTAAATTTTTTAGGCCAAAATGAGATCTATAAAGTTGTTAGGATAATAGGCATATTCATTCCATGCAAGTTACGCTTATGTTTGAAATAGAAGTTATGTTCTTCGATGTCTAACTTTCTCTTAGGCTTCTATTTGGATTAAAGGTGTGAACTGCTAGTTTAATAAAGATCAAACCCATCATTTATTAATCATTTTATCCTTTCTCTAGAATTATTTGAAATAAGGGTGGCTTATACATATTGTCAATAATTGTGGCTGCAATTGTTAATAATCAACAATTATTGGTTGTCCTAACACAGCCAGAGCACTCCTGTCTATAAAAAGGCAAGAGTAGCATGAAGAGAAGAGAAAGCAAGAGCAGAGAAAAAGAGAGACCAAAAAAATATTATGTGTATTTTTTATTCTGGTTTTTTCTTGTAATTCTTCAATTTTCTCAGTAATAAAAGTCTTCTATCCTTGTCTGTAGTTTTTACTCTGGGGGTTTTACAAGTAAAATCTATGTGGTCATTACTATTCCCTCAGTCCTATTTAGTTGCGAACTTGCTCTAATCCGGTTGTGTTTTTTTACAGCAAGAGGTATCAGAGTGAAGTCAAAAAATTACGACAAATTTTTTGGTATAATATGTTCGGAGTAACGGTAAGCACAGTGAAAGTTGGTGAATAGTAACTAAAAGGTGACAATTGTTCATTCATTTAATTTTTCATTAAACTATGTAGTTATTGTAATTCAAGTATACAGTACTATTCACATGTATGGTACTATTCATACATATGATACTATTCACATGTACGGTACTATTCACGTGTACTATTACGTGAAATAGTGGGAGCTAAATTCTATTCGTGATAGAAGGAATGACAGCAAAATTTGAGATTGAGAAACTCAATGGGGGTAATTTCTCATTGTGGAAGTTGAAAATAAAGGCAATCTTAAGAAAAGATAATTGTTTGGCGACCATTAGTGAACAGTCACAGATGGAAAATGGAACGAGATGGACGGAAATATTGTAGCTAATCTTCATCTAACTTTAGCTAATGGAGTATTATCCAGCATAGAGGAAAAGAAGACTACGAAGGAAATATGGGATCACCTCACAAAATTGTACGAGGCCAAATTACTCCACAACAAAAATTTTTTGAAGAGGAATTTATACACTTTACGTATGGCGGAATTCACTTCGGTGACGGAGCACTTAAATATTTTAAATACTCTATTTTTTCAACTCACATCATTGGAGCACACAATAGAGATAAGTGAATATGCGAAACTTCTACTCCAAAATATACCAGATTCGTATGATCAACTCGTCATCAATTTAATAAACAACACAGATACTTTAGTCTTCGACAATATTACAGCTGCTATTCTAGTATAAGAGAGTCGACACAAAAGAAAGGAAGATATACTGGCAAATTCACAACAAGCAGAGACCTTAGCGCTAACGATAGGAAGATCAATGAAACATGGCCTAAGTGGGAGTCATAGTCAAGGTAGATCAAAATTCAGGAGTAAGAAGAATTTCAAGTGCTACAATTATGGCAAGAAAGGGCACCTGAAGAAGGATTATTGGAATCTGAATAAGAAAGATTCTATTCCTTAAGGAAATGTGGCAAATACTCCAGATGATGGAGGTGCAATGGTCTGTGAAGCAGCCACAACTATTGGATGTAAAAGAAGATTTGTTGATGTATGGCTTCTCAATTCAATAGCTACTTTTCATATGACCTCTCGAAGAGAATGGTTCCATCAGTATGAATCTATCTCTAAGGGATCTATGTATAGCTGTAATGATCAAGCTCTAAAGATCGTTGGTATTGGCACCATCAAGTTAAAAATGTATGATAGGACAACTCAGACTATTGAAAAAGTATAACGTGTGGAGGGTCTAAAGAAGAATTTGTTGTCTGTAGGACAATTGGATAATCTCGGTTTCAAGTTTGAGATTCAAAACAAGATCATGAAAGTGATTAAAGAAGTGCTAATATTTATGAAAGCAGAGAAGATTGTTGCAAATATGTACATGCTGAAGGGAGTAACTTTGCAAGAAGCAGAGGCATCTGTTGCAGTGACTAATCCAGACCACAAATCTGTAATGACGTCGCATAAAAAGCTTGGATATATGTCTGAACAAGGAATAAAGATATTTGCAAAGAAGAATCTACTCCCAGGTCTCACAAAAGTATCATTACCCTTTTGTGACCATTGCATTGTGAGTAAGCAACATCAATTAAAGTTCAACACATCAAAGTTCAGAAGTAAAGAGATTCTAGAATTGATTCACTCAGATGTATGGCAAGCACCAGTTACATCCTTAGGATGAGCAAATTTGTTTGTATCATTCATTGATGATTATTTGAGGGGATGTTGGGTGTTTCCTATCAAGAGGAAGGCAGATGTGTTTCCAACTTTCAAATTTTACAAAGTGCAGGTGGAACTCGAATCTGGTAAGAAAATCAAATGTTTGCACTCGGATAATGGAAGTGAATATATTGGGAAAGAATTTGATGAATTCTGCAAACAAGAAGGCATCAAAAGGTAGTTCACTAAGGCATACACTCCTTAATAAAATGGAGTAGTAGAGAGGATGAATAGAACTCTGTTGGAAAGAACAAGAGCAATGTTGAGAATAGCAAGATTAGATAAGAAATTCTGGGCAGAAGCAGTCAATACTGCCTGTTATGTGGTGAATCGAGCTCCATCAACTGCAATTGAGTTGAAGACATCAATGAAGATGTGGACTAGTAAACTAGTGGATTATTCCAACCTCCATACATTTGGAAGTCCAGCCTATGTGATGTTCAATGCCCAAGAAACTACAAAGTTGGATCCAAAATCCAGAAGATGTATTTTCTTAAGGTATGCTGAAGGTGTGAAGGGGTATCGTCTGTGGGATTACACTACCCACAAAATTGTTGTCAGCAGGGATGTTATCTTCATAGAAGATAAGGATCAAGAGCAAGTAGAAAATGTTGGCACTATACAAGAGAATCCAGAAACTACAACAGTATGAGTGGATAGGGAAGTTGATTAAAATAATTCTTCTAAAGCTGCAGCAGAGCATGAGGAGCAAGAACCAGTTGAATATGATGTTTCAGATACTTGGAGACCAACTTGCATAAGAAGAACATCGAGCTGGCACTCAAATTATTTTATAGAGAGCAATATTGCATACTGTCTTTTAACTGAGGACGAAGAGCCATCAATTCTTTAAGAAGCAATGACTAATTCAGATGCATCTTAGTGGATGGCAGCAATGTAGGAAAAAAATGAAGCTTTGCATAAGAATAAAACATGGGAGTTGGTATCACTACCACAAGGAAGAAAGCCTATTAGCAATAAATTGGTTTACAAGATCAAACGAAGTGGTGATGATCAAGTGGAGCGATGTCGTACTAGACTTGTGGTAAAAGGATATGCTCAGAATGAAGATATTGATTTTAATAAAATATTTTCTCCTGTGGCTCGACTCACTACAGTGTGAGTAATTTCAGCAATGTGTGCTATTTCAAGAGGTTTAAGAAAGATGATTTTATAGTCTTGTTGTTGTACGTAGATGACATGTTGATAGCAGACCCCAATAATGATCGTATCAAAGAATTGAAGGCACAATTGGCTAGGGAATTTGAAATGAAGGACTTGGGACCAGCAAATAAGATTCTAGAGATGCAAATTCACCAAGACAGAAATAATAGGAAGATTTGGCTTTTTCAAAAGAATTATTTGAAGATCTTGTGGTGATTCAACATGCAAGATTGTAAGTCAATTTATACCCCTCTTCCTGTTAATTTCAAGTTTTCCTCAAGTATGAGTCCTAGAAATGAAGAAGAGAGGATGGAGATATCTCGAGTACCGTATGCATTAGCAGCGGGGAGCCTAATATTCGCTATGATTTGTACAAGACTAGACATTGCACATACAGTGGGAGTAGTTAGTAGATAAATCCCGAATCCTGGTCGAGAGCATTGGAATACTGTTAAGAGGATTCTCAAACATAACAAAGGAACATCAGATGTTGCATTATGTTATGGAAGATCAGATTTTACTATCAAATGATATGTTAATGCTTATTATGCAGGTGATCTTAATAAAAGTGAATTCACTACAGGATATATGTTTACCCTAGCTAAAGGAACTGTGAGATAGGTTTTAAAACTACAGTCAGTTGTGACTACATCAATAACAGAAGTAGAATATGTAGCAACTACATAATCTAGTAAAGAAGCGGTGTGGTTAAAGATGTTGTTGGAAGAACTTGGAAACAAATAAGAGAATATTACTCTATATTGTGACAGTCAGAGTGCTTTGTATCTTGCTAAGAATCCAACATTTCATTTAAAGACAAAACATATCCGAGTTTAATATCACTTCGTTCGTGAGAAAGTGCAAGAAGGAATGGTGGACATACAGAAAATTCATACAATGGATAACCTAGCAGATTTTATGAAAAAAGCAATCAATGGTGACAAGTTTATATGGTGTTGATCCTCGTGCGGCCTGACAGAGATGTAAGCAACATGAAGTAGCAAGGTAGAAAAAATAGTGTGAAGATCTAATTGACAATCAATCAAATCTTCAAGTGGGAGAATTGTCAACAATTGTGGATGCAATTGTTAACAGTCAACAATTGTTAGCTAGTAAGCATTGAATTCGGTGCCTACCATACCTAACACAGCCAAGGCACTCCTACCTTTAAAAAAGCAAGAGTAGCATGAAGAGAAGAGAAAGCAAGAGCAGAGAAAAAGAGAGAGTGAAGTGAGATAGAAAAGAGAGAAAAAGAGAGACAAAAAAAATTTGTGTATTTTTTTAGTCTGATTTTTCCTTGTAATTCTCTAGTTTTTTCAGTAGTAAAAGTCTTCTATCCTTACCCATGATTTTTACCCTAATTTGGAGGCTTTTCACGTAAAATCTGTGTTGTCATTACTATTCCCTCAGTTTTATTTAGCTGCAAACCTGCTCTAATCTGGTCATTTTTTTACAACACATACTCTTTTCACGTATTCGATATTTGTCTTAATTTGAACGCAACAATCTTCTTCACCAATAATGTTTTTTAGCACGAGTTCTTAAGAAAGAAGAAGCAAAGTTATAACTTATGATGTCACCCAACCCGTTCCTAATGTTTTATATTTCCTAAGAAAAGTAAAAAAAGCCTTATTTTACCTCCTTTTGTTCTTTATAAGTGTCAAGAGTGAGTATTTATAAAGAATAAAATGAGGTTAAATAGAGACAGGTCAAATATTGGCCCTAAGTATGTGCCCTTCTTGCTCTTGACCAGGGCTAGGCTTGGTGTCGCTGAGGAAGAAGGTATTTTTATATAGTAAGGTTGGTCATAATTTACCACTAACATGAAGACCATCAAAAGCTATTAAGAATGATGTGATATCATTGACATAAATGAAGGAGGCTAGAGTAGCAGATAGAGAATAAAGAAAACAATGGCGAGCAAATAGTAAAGACGAGAAGATAGCGAAGAAAGGGCATTTGAAAATATTAGTGACTTTTCATTTTCTTTATAAGTTTTGCTCCTTTTAAGACTTCCTAATACTTCTTCCTGTTCTACACTAAAAGTAGTGTTTATAAAGGGTTATAGATAATACCTTAATTCAATCCGTAGATCCAAATGGCTAACAAATTTCTAGTATTTTCCCTCTTTTTATAAAAAAATTCACTAATTTAAGCATATTTGTAGCTTCTTTAACTTTTAAAACTCAAATTATTTTTCTTCCGATCCCCTTTAAGTAAGAAAATTCTAGAAGATTCTCCAAACATTTGAAAATACCCAATTTCCCATATTAATTCCCCCTTTTATTGTTTTCCCAACTTCTTCAAAATTAAATGAAAATATCATAATAAACCTAATTATTCAAAGCTAAAATAAACTGTAAGTGTAAAGATTCCAATTAAGAAATTAATCATTAATTAAAATCTATAATTATAATTATAATAAAACTAATAAAGACTTAAGATGAATGAATTTGACAATGTTAACAATGATATTAAACCCAATATAGTAAAATGCAATACAAGCTAAATGTTATAAAAATAAAAATAAACATATTAAAATAAATTGAATGAAATAAAATACAATTGTAATTATAAATAATTTGATGGAATGAAATTATATTACAAATGAGTTAAAAAAGGTTGCACAAAATTAAATATCAAAAAGTGACATACCTTTAATTTGTGCATTGGAATGGTCAAACACCATAATTATAAATTGCTTCCTAGGAAAGATGGCGTTGTTCATAAGATAGGAAAAGATTCCCGCACATCTGCCCATTTCGAGTAGTACCAAAATAATAACTGTATGTATTGTTATTGATGGGACGCGAGATCAGTCCAAAGGATGAATATAGCCGAAGCATGGGCACAGCCTATCCATTCAAAGCCTCAATTTGGTACATATGGTCTATGTGAAGGCATGGGCCTCGTGGACCCACTTTCAGTAGTGGAAGGATAATGGGTCGAAGCCTCGTAGATCTTACTAGCAATATAAGTTATTCTTAAATGGACCTTTAATTTTATTATAAATAAATAGTTTGAGATGCATGCTAACTCACATATAAACAATTGGATAATAATAGTTAATTTGATTAGATCAATAATAAATTGTTAAAAATAACTAAATGAATTGGATTTCATTTTACTTCTTATCAGTATGTGTTTCTTATTATTTTAAGGGTTAACTAAAAAAATTCAAATTTTACTCAATTTTATTATTATAATCGGAACTTTAAAAAGTATCAATTAAATAATAAAACTTTCGATTTTTTTCAAATTCAGTTAAACGTTAATATCTTCATTAACGTTGCTGATGAGGCAATCCACGTGAGATATAATTGTAACGAGTTTTTTCTTTCTCACCACCAATTTCTTTATTTTCTTTCATCTCTATAAATATAAGAACAAAACTCTCCCACGCTTAGCAGGACACCGCCTTAATGCAGCCAAATGATCATAGTCAAGTTCTTTCATCTTTTTTTTTTCCATAAACATAAGAACAAAACCCTCATAGATGCCTCTACATATTGTAGGACAATCACAATCAAGTTCTTTCACCTTTTTCCATAAGATGAAAGAAACAATCGGCATCCAAATTCTCTTTTTGCAAATTTTTGTCATTACATGCCATTTGCATTAGATGCCGATAATATCGAACCCCCGATTAGTTACGTGAATGGGAAGATCATGCAATCTGGTTGTAGTAATCCCCAACAAGCATTAAGGTTTGAGGATGATGAAACTTTTAAATCCAAATTCAAAAAGTTGTAGACACAGTTTGATACTGCACTTCCAACAGACAAGCACATTGATACATGTCATTAGGTGTATACAAATTAAATCCTTATTTTACTTTCAATTTATTAAATAAATTCATATATAACAAACAAGAGTCGATCTCACGAGGAAAGTTAATTTACTAATTTAGTTTATTTATTATAGTACTTTTGAAAAAGACAATTATATCCTAATAATTTCGCTCGTAAGAAAGGAATTTCATAACAAATATAAACATAATCAATGCATTAATACATAATGTCTTTTTTTTAACCATATTGGTAAGATACAACATCAAAACTTAATAAAACAAACTTATAACACGTTCTTAGAATCACATAATCAATATTCAATAGCTGAAAAATTATTTTTTTTGACACAAATCATGATCTTCGAAATATATATAATTCTGAAAATTTTAATTGTGAAATAAAATTATACAAATCCTCATAATTTTTGGTTGGACAACCCCTATTTCATCTTGTAATACTTTTAAAGTAATCCTAATTTAGTTTTTGCACATCTAATTCAATCAAGACAAATAACTTTACATAAATCAACTAATAAAACAAAATTTTTATAAACTAATAAGCCATTAAAAAAATTCTAGATCTATCATAACCATAGTAATCATGTTTTGATCAACATTTTCGTATGTAATATCCAATACATGGTTCTTTTGAATAATACATTAAACTATGCTATTTTTCAAGTTGAGACGAGATTAAACATACATAAAGCAACTCAATTAAAGATTTCATCAAATTATCTTCACATTTAAGTTTAACTTTATCAGTGAGTTAAAATTAGGAAAAATAAAAAATAAAGAGTTATAATAAAGAAACCTATAAATTTAGCTAAACTAATACATATAAAAATAGAGGTGAGCTGAGGTTGTAATCAAGTTTAGAAATAAACAAGGTAAACCATAAATCTAACCTAATATTCACAGATGAACAAGCAAACTTTAAATTTTAGTTTAGTTATACAATTTCGACATATCCTTGGATATTTAACAAGTTGAATGTAGAGAACCATCTAGCTACTTCCTACTCGTTCTTTTTTCACTCTTAGAAATTGAAGCAACTCAATTCCACCATTGCACCTAACTCCCGGAAGCAGGCGCCATCGTGGCCAACCTCTGACGTTGGTAATTGTTGTAGCCAGCAATCTGCTGCCACCCATTTCTATACCTCAAATGTCAACCATCATAATTTGAGCGTTTGATGCTGCCTCCCGTAGCGTAAAAGAAGTCCCCAGTAGCTCAACATCATGCCTCCACCTATGGTTGTTTTATTATGTCTCCATTTTATTCAAGATGTAAACCAACATAGCAAGTCAACTCACAAGACCACAAGATCTCTAAAAGCTTCTATTTGGGATCGCTCAACACTAACTAGTAGCCACTTTCTGTCACTGCCTCTCCAGTAGTACTCACTGCCCAGCAAGACATCCCAAAATTCCTCAATCATTTGTCATATTTTGTTTTAGCTAAAATAGGATGATTCCTAAAACCCTTATTATTATAGATTTTTGTGGAATTAAAAGAGAATTTTTTATTAACTATAGAAAAACTATTATAAAGTTACAAGAAATTTCAGTTATAGGAGGGAATTAACAAAAACAAGAACAAAAAGTTACAAGCAACTCATTGTATCAGTAATAAGTTAATTGTATGCTGATTTAGCTAGCATAATCTTCTTTATTAAGTTGAGGTTGGCTTCAGCTAGGTAGTGCTTTATAGTGTCTTCCCCTTTATAAAGTCTGGAATTCCTCTCTTTCCAAATGGTATAAATGATGGTGGCAAAAGATGTGTTCAAGATCCCTGAATTTTGCTTCACTTGCTTGGTTTTAGCTAAGATCCAGTTCAACACCCCAGTTAACCCATAATTTTGGCAATACTCCCCTAACTTGTATATTACTCAACTCCATATTGTTTTAGAATATCTGTACTGAAAAAATAGATGCTCCCTAACTTCCATATTCACCTTACAAAGTAAACATATTGGATCAAAGTCTCCAAATCACTTTTTTTTTTCTAATTTTGTTTTTAATAACAAGCCATATAATACCAGAACCTTGGGGTTTAAAGATTGATTCCAGAGTATTTCAAGCCAAGCAACTTCTCTCAAACTAACTCTAAAAATAGAATAGCAAGATTTGTTTGTAAATACCCCACTACAAGAAATCAAAGACTTACTAACCGAAATAACCTCCGCTAAATTCAACTATTTCGTCGGCATTAATATTTACCGATGGAATTAAATGACGGACAAAAGTGTCGTTAATACAGGTGTAGCTAACTATAACGACGAAAATGTCATATGCTTTCCGTCGGTAAAAAATATCGACAGAATTAAGGAAACCATCGGTATATCGGTGTAAATATACCGACGGATTAACAGAAACGGTCGACAAATAAAACGAACAATTTACCGACAGTATACAATATTTCGTCGGTAATATGAAAATACTTTTCTGACGGTATCATTATTCCGTCGGTAATATTTAAACATGTTTTTCGATTGTTTTCTTTAATCCGTTGGTAATTGGAAGTTAGAATTTTTTAAAAAATCCCTGACATTAAATTTTATTTGATAATATTATAAAAAATGCATAATTTCAACAGTTGCAAATTATCTGTGCATATTAAATTTATTTGTTTATATATTTAATTTGTTCAAATAGAAGTTAATTGGTGATATAAAGTTCAAAATTTGTTAATTGATAATAAAAACATTAAAATGTACATAACATATCTTTGTTTTTGAAAGCAAATGACTACAACAATCCTAATGTCCTGGTGATGGAGGGTGCTCAGAGATGCTATCCCTCCTCTTCAGCTGCTCCACCTCCTATCTCAGTTGAGCCATTTGGTCCATTTGCTCTTACATGTGAGCCATCTGGTCCATCTTTTCTTGCATATGAGTCATCCTCTCTATCAATGTATCCACCGTGGCCCGAAGCTCAATGACTTCCGATGATGGTGCTTGTCTGGTAGACGTTGTTGTACTGGACATGGAGGATTGTAAATAATAAGTATTTGCAAATGAACTTAGCCCGAATATCTGTCCATGACAGTCTCTACCACCGACAACATCAAAATACGTCTGAGTCTCATCAACAGGTTATTCCTCTTGAGACTGTCGCTGAATAGTTTGTTGTATTTGGTCCTATTAGAAACCAATGTTTACATTAGTAAAGGATTAATCATAATCGTAAAACTAAATCATTATAAAAGAAATAATAATAAGGCATTAAGTTCACATACATTTAGTTCTCTACATCGGCTGTTGACGAATGCCACACCATCATGCTTCTTGGTGTAAATATGTAAAAACAGTTGAGTAGGTGTACGAGGAAGACCCAAAGACTTTTCCTACATATTTAACCTAAATGTTTAGATGTGAACTATATTTAATAAAAATTTTGGAAGATTTTCCCTTAATTTTATGATATATCCCCCTGTTGAACAAATAAAAAAACTTAACACAGCTATAAATGGCACCAAGCATTTATACCATTGCCATTATCTATAATACAACAAAGTAAAACATGTACAAAATAAGAGTGGAGTTTAGATACTTACAAGTCTCTGTGCATGCTCGTGGTAGGTTATTGATCCTCCGGTATATACGAGAAGACTCTCTCCCCTTGGACCTCAACGTTTGTTGGTGGAGTTACGCCTTGAGATTGTCATTGTCGCAGGGCTTCTCCAATACTTTTGCCATCGACTCCATTTTTGCTCCGAAATATAACGCGGTCGTACACCAACGTTACGTATCGCACCAATAAAGTCATGATAACATGTGTGAGCTCGCCTCTCCCATAGTCTATACATGCTAACGTCAATACCAGAATCCCATAAAAATTCTTTCTGAAATAAGAAGAAAAGAATTTAAAGTAATATCATGTAATAATATTTATGCAATTATTGTATATAAAGCAATATAAAACAAAACTAAATGTTTATTGTACCTCAAACTCCTGAAAGTAAAATTCCTTTGTTGCTAAGAGATATTCTTCTACACATAACCCTCAAGATCAATCCGTTCTTTAAATTTAGAAGTCATATTTCTGAAACATAGTCTAGACGGAAACAACCTAATATAACAAGTAATTTGATAAAATGAAAAAACTGATAAACCTATTACTTAATTAAAAACAAATAGTCATTAATGTGATTTCACTTACAGAGTGCCATCAATTGTTATGTACTTTCTTCCATCTGGTCCCTCAGCTGCAGGCCTGCAGACGTCTCCGCCATTTGATAAAGCGGTGTTGGATGATATATGAGTTGGGGGGATGGGGATACGTATGGTGTAGCATGTCCTGCAGTAGGTGATGCCTCATCTACAACTGTAGGTCCGGGGGGGGAGAGGAGGTGAGTAAGTGGGAGCTGCAAAATGTGATGATCCACCTACATAGTAAGTGTCGCCGATCATGCCCCTAAACCTGGGCCGCATAACTTCACACTGTCTCTTTGGTCCCATACTTTTACCTAAAAATCATTGTTTATAAAATTTTCTACTTATATAATAATTTGAATTCAATATTTGATACAATATATGGAAAAGGAAATAAGGCAATTTGTTTAA
>JAOTIZ010000004.1:23403313-23415861 GCA_027123425.1 Erythroxylum panamense
CACATAAACATAACATATATATGTAACCATCAAAGCATAACACTCAATTATGCAACATTCTTGACAATTCAAAGATGCAATGCACAAACAAATGACTCGAGAGTTTCATGGAACAAAACGGATAAACCAAAGTTTATACCGTGAATAAAATGAGTCCAATTTCTCAGGATATCGTGGCCTCAAGCGGGCAGCCAGGAGAAGGCTATATGTCAACATGCATGTAACTAACAAAACGTTCCTCTCTTGCTCAATCACAATCAAATTTCAATGCTTAACTCAATCATTCACATATTCACATTCTCATACTTTTTCTTCTTTTTCTAATATACAAAATTCCATGACATTTTTCAAGGTATAACATAAAATGTTTCAATGCATTTCTATCTTTATTTCAAAATTTATCAACAAAATTCATATATCGAACATATAAAGATTCCTCAAATCATTTAAAAAGCAATAGATGCAAAAATTATGAAGCAATTTGAAATCATTTTATTCTCTTGATTTAATAGAAAACATTTAAGGCTCATTACTTCTATTATAAACATGAAACCCACCTTGAATTCCTTGCTTAAGAAATTGGCTTAAGGATGTCTTTCCTCTTACTCCTCTTGCCTTCCTTGATTTCCTTTAACAACAATCAAAAACTCCATTCAATAGGAATTCCAATTTAGAACCTAAAGAAACATATTCACTAAAACCCATGCATTTCCTAAGCTTTTTGAACCCAAAACCCTTTCAAAAATTCAGACTTTCAAGTCAATTTTCCATTATCCTTTCGATCAAGTAATTGAAGAAATTTAATAACACTTCCTTCTAGAAAATTGTTCCTTATTTTCCTAAGCTTCTAATGATACCAAAATCATTCAATTTAGTTCAGTACTCTAAAAGTTATACTAAACACATTTTCGAGCTAGTCTTATACTAAAACAGCATTCCATACTCAACTTCCATCCAAAATTTTAAATCCTTAAAGACTTAATTAGAACTCCATTTCATCATAACATTTTATCCCTATGTCTCTAGTTTACACCAAATCAAAAATCTTCTCATTTGGATCACTACAAAAAAAGTTATCATCAAAATACCCAGGCATGTTTTGTGCTGAAAAGTTCGCCGATTTATATGTTCACCTTGGCAAACTTGTCTAGAAACATGCTCCAAGAACATGTTTTGCTCTATTTTTAACCTTTTAACCTCCCCTCTTTCATACATAACCCATCTTAAACCTAAACCATCTCTTCTACTTCATTTTCAACTCCATTTTAACCCAAAATCATTCACAAATACATCATAATCTATCTTTGATCATTAATCCTAAAGATTAAAACATTTGCCTCTATTATTCATTAACAAATTCCCACACATAATCAACTTCATTTAAGTTTCATTTAACCATACCCATGAAATTTAAAGCATAACTTACTTGTTGAAGCTTCAATGTCTTCAAAATCTTCATGATATCCCAAAAACCCTAGCTTTTCTCTTCTTTTCCTCCTCATCCACGTTTTCTTCTTTTGTTAAATACAAGACCCCTTTTCTTCTTCTTATTTATACTCTAAATAAATGTGAAATGTCCACTTTGCCTTTCCTTTAAGCCTTATATCTTTTAACCCTAAATGACTTGCCAATTTTGCCCTTGATACATTCTTACAACATTAACACTTAAATTCCATCAATTCATGCAATAAAATCCTACTAACCTTGACATAATAATTAACTCCAAAAATTTTAATTTATCAAAACCTCAAAATTCTTTTAAATCATGCTTAATTAGAGAAAACAATTCCGGGGACCAACATGCAGGGTCTCTGAGGAAGGTCCCCTTACTTACTGAGTGACAAGAAGGGTTGAAATTTGTAGCCTATTAGGTTCTCGAAGATCTGGCCTCCGTCAGGTATTCCCCATTATTTGTATTTGTATTTATTTTTGTTATTAATTTTTTTTCTATAACCTGCATCATTATTAAATTGTCTCATTTGCATGTGAGTCCACCGAAAACAACCTCGCTACTATGTAGGGGTACGGTTGCGTATTATCGGACTTCTTTAGACCCTGTTTCATTGCGAGATTTCGGACTAGGTGATGATGATGATGATGATGATAGATTTAGCAAATTATTCATAAAAAGATCTAATCTTATTTTAGGATTTAGGATGTTCAACTTGTACAATTTCAATTCTAAATTTCGTTCAATAACAATCAAATATTTTAATGAAGTTATAGAATTAAAGATGGCCATGATGATACCACTATTAGGAAATTGGGGCAGGACCAAATCCCATGCACAATGAAATAATGACAAATCCTTTTT
Organism: Erythroxylum panamense; assembly: GCA_027123425.1. Lineage (NCBI taxonomy): Eukaryota > Viridiplantae > Streptophyta > Magnoliopsida > Malpighiales > Erythroxylaceae > Erythroxylum > Erythroxylum panamense. The sequence continues at coordinate 23,405,628 of JAOTIZ010000004.1, forward strand.
CATTTGATTTGTTGAAAGTCAAGATCACTTTAAAATTGATAACATAATTAATACGTAAAAACATAATAAAGCATAAATCATAATTCATATCTAGGGATGGTAATGGGTCAGTCACACCATGGGCCACCCGGGCTGACCAACACATTAACACTTTTTGAAAATATTTGACAAAACGGCATCATTTTACACATTCCTTTCGGGCCATAGGCTGGGTCGAGTTTGGATAACCCTAGCCTGACCAAAACACTCCTGAGCCAATCTCGTGGTCTGGTCAGGCTAAGCAGTCTTGGCCCATGGCCCGACCAACTTGGGCTAAAGTCTGGTCGGGCTAAGACCACCATCCTTATTTATACCTTATTGTGAAACTCGATCCTTTTCTTGCAGTTTCCCATAAATCGTTTCTAAAATTAGTTTATCTCAACCACCATAGTCGTACACGTGTATAGTCTCTAACAATATCCACAAAACCTATTGAGAGAACTCAAAAAATATTACAGAAAGAGTTAGGTAAGAAATGCTAGCTTAAAGATATATTATAGTGAGAGTTAGGCAAGAAATGCTAGCTTAAAGATCAGTAGAACTTTCTCTCCTTTTCAAAGAAAAAGAGAGAAAAGTGTTATCTTCCTAGGAGCCTACCCCTATTTATAGTAGGTTTTGTATATTTTAGTAATTTAATTAAAATAAAATTTGAATTTCAATTAAACTTTAATTAGAATTAAATTTCAATTGTCTACATAAGACCTAATATCTCATATTAGTCCTTATCTATTAAATATCTTATATTTAATCCTAAAGTTTGTTAAACTTTATAATCAAATCCAACATATTTAAAAACAACTTTTTTTTTCTCTTCAACCCACTCTTTGCTTGGACTCATTAAGTTCCTAAATATTTGAGGAATTGATATAAATTATAACCCTAAGTCATATTCATAATTAAATAAATTAAACTATAGTTTATCTTTATTTCTCTAATTACATAACCATTATCCCTATATGGTGTCTAGAAATACATTATAACTAGCTAATTATTTAGGAATGTTAAAGTAATTTTGACTAACTTTTTTATGCATAATTTTTTTCGTCTAATTCAATTATTTGATCGTATAAATGTTTCGATTAGACATAGAACATAGAATTAATGTGTACTTTATTTTAGTTTAATCTTGTTACTTTTCAACCATTAGTAATTGATTCTAATATTGATATTTATAAATTATTTTACAAAGTATCATTATACTTTAGCCAAAGATTTTCTAAATTAATAATAATCGAAAACAATGGAAGATTTTTATAAATATACTGGTAATGTTCTAAATAAAATTCTCATATGGAATTAGTTTAGTAAAATTGTTTTTTAACAAGCATTCACACGTTCATTTAAATTTCTCCATACTTTAATATGTGAGATTATCCACTTCCTTCAAAAGAAAAAAATAATGTGTGCTATTCACTTTATATTTTGTTAATGTTCAATCTTAACAGAACAATGACTGGGAATAATTTAATAATAATACATAATATAACATGAATTTTATTTGCAATATATATTCACTCTATGAGCTTTATTATATACATTTGAATATGTATAAGATAAAGAATGTAGTTAAATAATTATGTCATTAAACTACAACCAACATATTGATTGTTGGGCATAAACCAACAATTTTTGCAAATAATTATTGTTTTTCCTAAGTGAATTTCAAAAAGATATTGATTCCTTGTAGTTATATTGTCGTTTTGTCGGTGAGGCATTTGAGGTAATATGGATGGAGTAGGCAAGTTAATAGTTTTGAGTCGGCGCTGCTGGAATAGCTAATTGTTCCTCCTGTTTTACTTGTTATGATGCTCCATAATTATGGTGACAAAAGGTGGAAAAGATTGGTAGAAGGCTCGTGATTGTACAACCAACGAGATTATTTCTCTAAAGAGGATCCGTTTGGAGTAGGGGGCAAGCCGAGTTTCTAATATTTTATACCTTTAAACATTATTTTTCTACTTGATTTTGAGTTTATTGAAGATATTAATTTATAACTTTTGGATTAAAGATATGAATGAAAAAATAATTGTTGATGTTACATAAAAGTGATTGCTCCTTGCAGTCTATTTCTAATTTTATTTTTATATTTTAAATGATTAAAGAATTTTAATTTTGTAAAATTTATAAAAACAAATTAGCGTTAAATTTAAAAGTAAGATGGTGCTTTGAGTAGAAGATGAATTATTTAAGGGTTAAATGCCTTCTTTCTTAAGAAGAAAATTAAATAAATGAGTTGGCGATTGAAATTATATAAGAAAAAAGCTTTTAAAGAATTGATGGATGAATATCAAGCATGAGTTGTTTACTCTGAATTTATAATAAACTGTTGAGTAGTACTTAAAGAGTAATATTTATAATTCCTGAATTATTAATTTTCAAATGCAAAGGAGCTAGCATAGAAGAATATAAATAATTTTAGAATTATCATATTCAAGAAGTAAGATATTGTGATTCAATAACAAAACATTCATTTGAATTTTAATGATTTAAATTTGAGTAGATTGTATGATTTATTAGTTTAATTACACTGTTTATTTTCTTGATGGATAATATAATATAAAACAAATATTTTTTTTGATTTTCAATACAATTTTTGGGAATTTAATTTTCAAAATATTCGATGTTTATAAGGATATCCAGAAACTCCTTATTCTATTCGCTAGGTAGAGTTGAGAAATGAGAACAGACGTAGAAGGAAAAGAGCAGAAGAATACAAAGAAGTGGTCGCAGCCTACTCAAACAAACATCCAGGACAAATTGTGGGACAAAACAAGAAACGTCAGACAATATTCTTTCCAAAATTGATGAGGTCGTCTTTTATCCAAACAAAACAAAACAAAAATACCGTCCCAAGTCAAGCTAATCAAATCCTTGGTCTTAAAGAAGCATTTGAAATAAAAGCATCATCCTGATGGAGAACCGTAGCCTAAATAATGCAGACGCCAGACTGAATTGATCATTATAATTAATTAACTCTTGATATTTCATTACGTGTATTATTTTGGTTTTTTTTCTGTTTTTCTTGTTACCAAGTTGCTCATTGTTAATTGCATCTCATTTATAGCATATCCTATCGTCCGCATTAAAGCGAAAGCAACATTAAATCTAATTATTGAAGCAAATCTAATCTGACCTGTACCCCTTTTTTTAATAATTATCATCCAAACTCTATGATTGTAGTATTATATGTTATCTAATGGATCACCATTTCATCAATAAAGATCTGGCATTTGTATCCCGTCCTAAATAATGCACAAGGACCACCGTAGTTGGTACTATGGGACCATTGATTGTGGTCCTACCCGTGAATCTAATTTAAACAATAGTACGAAATTAATAATGGTTTTTATATGAATGCTAACTTATTATAGTTATGTTAATGTCGATTTCTTTGAAACAAGAGCAAAGGTTTTGGTTAATCCAAGCCTTCCAATTGAATATTACCTATCATAATCAGACGAGATTTGAAATGTTCTATAACACCATCAAGATTGTATTTAATTCGATAATACCCATTTACAACTTATGGATGTTTTGTTTGGAGGCAAGTCATCCAAGGTCCATTTGCCAGTTGACTCCAATGCTCATATGCCATGGCCTTATGCTACCTTGGATCCTACATATATAGCTTCTCAAAAGTTTTTGGGATCAATATTATCAACAATAGCAGCCACAAATATCGTATGATTGGTAAAAAAATTTTTGCAGTTAATATAATTACGGCATACTTGGAGAGTCGTTTTTAAGTGAACCTAAAAGATGAAGTAAATTAATTATTGTGAAATACATAATCCAACAAATTTCATGAATGTGTTGCCCCCCACATGTAGGAGTTGTCCATGAATATTATTACTAATAAAATTCATTACAGGAGTAGAGTGTACAACATGAGAGGATGGATCACTCCCCCATATTTCGATATCTACTTAATGTGTAAGAGTTGGCAACATAGACTCTGTATCATCAGTACATCTCACATTATATGTAGGATTGAGTTATTGAGATTATGCATTGGATGCGTCAACAAGTGTGGCAAATGGAAAAACTTCTTTATGAAAAATAACTTCACAAGAAACAAAAGTTTCTTATTCAAGAGTAAACACCCACTAACCTTTTTACCATATGGGTACCCAACAAAGATGCATTTTCTATTACAAGACTATAATTTATCCTTTTACAGAGGATTAAATTGTACATATCATAATCAACCAAAAGTTCTAATGTAATTATATGTTGGTTTTTAGCGAAAAAGAGTTCCATATGGTGTTTTTCTATTTAGAAGAGAACTTTAGTCACTTTGGAGATCACAATGAATAAGCTCAAAAAAGTCATTAACTGTAGTCACTTTGGAGAAAATTAGAAGATATAATTTGCTTGCACAAAAAGATACATCACATAATTTTAGTTGAGCATTTTCATTCTTAGCTGCAACCTAAAACATTAGGTATAATAGAGAGATGTTGAATTGAAGGATGATCCACAAGTAAATGCCACAAGGTGTAAGAGTCTATGCTTATTGCCTTTATAGCTGTATGAAATGCCACTTACTTGCAAAATAATAAACTTCATCCCTCAATTCACTCACTCCATAGGCTCATTAAGGTGAGATCTTGTATCACATTAAGCCATCCAATAAACATTATAAATTAATTAATTTCTCTAACAAGTTGCCCAATTGAAATAAGATGACGTAACAAATTAGGAATATGAAGAACATTATTCATCACAACAAACCAGAATTCATCACTACTTTGTCACATTTGGTTATTGTAACATGAGTGCCATCTAGAAGACCAACAAGAGAAGGTGTTGTTGCAATAACATCAATCAAGAAATCAAGGCAACCTGTGACGTGATTAAAGCACCAGTATCCATAATCCAATGGTTGTGTACTATATCATCTGTAAACTTACTAAATAGTTTCTCAACTAAGGTTCCAACAACGTCTTTAACTTTTGTACGTATTCTGCACTCAAAGTAGGTATACCGATGTTTGGAGATGACTGCCCAATATGATTATTATGTCCTTTCCTAAAGGTTGCATTTGCGGCATGGTTCTCACCTGTAAATTGCTCTTTTTTTTTTCATTAGAATTGCCACGCCCAATGCCAAGTCTACCAAAACCATGCCCAAGACCCCAACTAGAAGGATAACCAACAAATCTGAAGCGTTGTGACTTGTTGTGTTCCTACTTTTCACAATAGCAAGAAGTAAACTTTCATCCAAAGTCATCTTTGAGTTGTTTTAAATTTGTGAATTTTCAATTATATGGTTTGCAAATGCCATATGCTGATCATGTCGCTGCTCTCTTTTTCAAATAATACTTTTGTCATTCTTCTTGAGTTTCCGTAATGAAAACTTTATTGGGTTAGACATATGTTCCATAGCTAAAATTCATGAATTCAAGGTCCCATAAACAACATCATCAAGCCCTATTAAGAACTGATAAATATGTTCATCCTCTCATTCATATATCATGATCACTTTTTGTAGCATCAGAGGTGCATGTTGGATTCTTTGAATAATTGACCAATTCATCCCACATTTCTTTTATTTTTGTATAGTATATCGCCACATCCATTCCTTGTTTAAACGATGAAATCTCACTTTTCAACTCATAAATATGAGGCAGTTTCCAACTGAAAATCATTCTCTTAAATCATCCTGTATACACTTGACACTATCCACACAAGGTTGCAAAGTCTCATCTATGGCATTAAAAATCTTTGAGATTATCATACATATTTCAGAGTTATGCTTCAGACTCATCTACATATGGTTTATTGATGCTTCTATCTTTGAACTTCAATTTATTTTTAACCTGAGCATTTCTCATTGCCTTTTGCGGTATTTCATAGGTAGTGCCTTTCAAAATACAAAAACTAATAATTGCCCCTAACGAAATGAAGATAATAGAGAGGGTCCATCAACAAAATTCTTGATATTTGCCACTGCTCCATGCGCTGCAACCACCGCCACTCATTGTTTCTCCGTGCATTGGGATTGATTTAATTTTGAGTTTTATGAAATTTTACCCTTTACGAGAAGAAGGATACTTGCTTTGTTGCCATTGGTAAAACTTACAACTTTATATATATATATAGATGAGCTCTTAGTCCAATCGGTCATTCAGAAGGAAAGTGAGTCTAAGATTTTGGGTTCGAGTCTCGGCAGTAATAATGTAGGAGTTCATCCAATGTGGCGACTCCTTGTGAGCACCGAGCACTAGGTCACCTTTCCGAAAAGCTGGTTAGGATCAAACCGTAATTTACCTCCCTCATACAATATCAAACCGAAATATGAGGACGCCTAAAATAGACGTTCCACCTTTTGAGTCCAAGATAAGCTCTTTTAGCCCTATTACCTAAATGGTAAATATATGTGATTACCAAATATATAAAAGCACAAAATATATTCAGCTATTAAATAAAGACAGCTACAGAAAAAGATACGTCAATATAGATACGTGCAATCATCATCTTCAACCACTTTAATTACTCCGCCTCACTGATCTATATATTGACGTCAAATAACCTGCTTCGTACGAAAGACCAAAACTCGTAAAGTCGGCCTGCATTCAACTCGGGATGGCCGCAACTCACATGTTCTGTTGCCCTAACTTGCTTATCTGGTTCATCACCGCATTGTTGATCCACTACTTCTTCAAAACATTCCTAAAGTCCGGTACCCAACTCAACGGACCTCCAAGTCCACCGGCTCTACCGATCATCGGCCACCTCCATCTCATAGGCTCCGTCCTGCCCAAATCCCTCCAAACTCTAGCCAGAAAATATGGTCCGCTCATGGAGATACGTCTAGGCGCGGCAACATGTTGTATTGCCTCAAACGCTTCGGTCGCGAAAGAAATCTTTAAGTATCAAGACCTTAATTTCTCTTCCAGACCCGAGTTCGGCTCTTCAGAGTACTTTATTTATAGAGGGTCAAGGTTTGTGACTGCTCAGTATGGTGACTACTGGCGTTTTATGAAGAAGCTCTGCATGACAAGACTACTTGCAGTTCGTCAGCTAGATAAGTTCATGGATATACTTGATGAGGAGAAAGTGAGGCTCGTGGAGTCAGTAACGAGGTGCGCTAGAGAAGGAAAATTGTGTGATTTGAGCGGCGAGTTCACAACCTTGACAAACAACACCATTTGTAGGATGGCAATGAGCACAAGGTGTTCCGCTACGGATAATGACGCTGAGGAGATTAAAGGATTGGTTAAGACTTGTTTGGACCTTGCCGGAAAGCTGAGCTTAGGGGATGTTTTAGGACCGTTTAAAATATTTGACTTTTCAGGGACCGGGAAGAAGCTAGTTGGTGCATTGACAAAGTATGATCGGTTGGTGGAGAAGATACTAAAGGAGCACAAAGAGAAGGCATTGGAAGTTTCTGACATGAAGACGAAGGATTTAATGGACATATTGTTGGAGGTATACGACGATCCCACAGCAGAAATCAGGTTATCTGAAAAGGACATCAAGTCTTTCTTGCTTGTAAGAGATTCGTTGATCCCTTCCACTTTTCAGATCAAGTTTTAAAAGCATGGCTGCCGTAATATCCTGACTTCAGTGGTCGTTGTGATGAATATTGAACACCATCGTTGTAGTCAGTTGCTATAATATACTAACTCTGCATCTTTCCATACATGAATGCCATCCTTTAAAAAGGTTTTAAGTGCGTTAAGTTTGCATATATTTTACTGATCTTCGCCAACATATTGGATGTTGATGGTTTCTATACCATGAGTGTAGGACCTGTTCTTTGCCGGTACAGATACATCATCTGCAGCCATGCAATGGGCTATGGCAGAACTCATCAACAAGCCAGAGACATTCCAGAGGCTGAGAGACGAGATCAACAAAGTCGTAGGACCCAACAGGCTGGTTAAAGAATCAGATGTCCCCAATTTACCCTACCTCAGAGCAGTCATACGTGAAACACTAAGGCTCCACCCGTCAGCACCATTGATCATCAGGGAGTGTGGCGAAGACTGCGACGTCAATGGCTCCTTTGTGAAAGCCAAGACGAGAGTTCTGGTCAATGTGTATGCAATCATGAGGGATCCCGACATATGGAATGTTCCTGATGAGTTCATTCCGGATAGATTCTTGGAGAGCTCCGGTGAGAAAATCGGCGAACACCAAATGGAATACAAGGGTCAGAATTTCCGGTACCTACCATTTGGAAGCGGTCGGAGAGGATGTCCCGGAGCTTCACTGGCAATGATGATGATGCACCCCGCGGTCGGTGCATTGGTACAATGCTTTGATTGGAAGTTTAAGGAAGGAGAGAAGGTTGATTTGAGCCAAGGGCCAGGATTTGCAGCAGAAATGCTTCACCCTATTACTTGTTACCCTATTAAATATATGGATCCTTTCAAATAAGTACTTGTATTATGACCATACGTACATCAATAAGCGATCCAAGGCATTGGTGTGCTTGTTCTTTAAAGCCTGTATTGCTGCTCTTAGGAAGGTAGTTCATCGTCAACTTTAGATTAGATTTTGGGCCGTGGAGGGTTTAGTTCACTCTTACTTAGTACCAAAATCGATGTAACCATTTTATTCCCTCTTAATCTTGTTCAAACACTACTCCATTTGTCCCTATAATGTTCAACCTTCGGTATGTAGACATATATCACTTATGTGTGAACAGTATGCCAAATTTAAAATTAGATTAAATATGTGCATATGAGCGTTTGCCTAAAATTAGAGACCACAAACAAAAAGAAATAGATGGACAGAGCATATATAAAAAGGATTAAAAGATATTTTATTTTTAATTTTGTTGAAAATTTTATTCAATGAATGGTTTCAATCTTTAAGTGAGCTACTCTTAATTTTTCTGTAAATTGTTGTTGCATGCCTTTAATTGAAGTTATGAAGGATTAAAATCCTATCAAATTTAAATTTTTTTTTGTTGTTCTACTAAAAGTTTTATTAACACAGAACTCAACCAAAATGTTATTTAATCTCATTTTTCAAGTCTAAACCTTATTCTATTAACCTAGCTTCAAACTCAACTTTTCTAAAAGAGTGATACCTACTTATCTTTTAAAATTAAATCACACAAATTTTTTTTTTATAGTTTGTTAGTTTTTATCTTTATTTTTTAATATGTTTAAGGGAATTTCTAAAGTGGTTTGATAAAGGTAGAAGGTGATTTTTTGAGTTCAAGTGAATATAAAAGTAAATTTTGTTGAATTTTATTTAAAGAAGTCGACAAAGTTCTTGAAATTAAAAACTCATTAAAAATATCGACATATTTGATAAATGGTGATAGTAATTTGATAAAGAAAAATCTTTAACAAAAAAGATATCTTATCATTCAATACAAGATTCTATAAGAGTTATTATGATACACCAGAGGAGAATATGATGACAAAATTATCTAAGAAAAGGTGTATAACTTAATGCCATAATATTTTGTGTCAAGATTTTTTTTTCTCTTCTTATATGTTAGTTCATTTATACATGATCTAGTTCACTCCTTTTGATGTCATTAACCACTCAAAGAATTTAATAAGTGCTTCTAACACTTAAGTATAATGAAGTGTGAGCTAAATGTCATGATTATATTGTATTTCCATGTTATTATTGGGATCTTGTTATCTTCTAACTCATGGTTGGTAGGAAATTTTTGTTTATTTAAATAGCTTTAAAAGGGACAAAATTTGTAAACCAAAATATGTGGACTTGCTTAAGATAAGGAGATTGCTTATTCTTTTGTATGTACTTATTTATTTTCCTTTTAATAGTATTATTGGCACTCTTATGGATCTGGCAAGTAGTATTATAGTTTAATTTGATGGAATCTAAGTTAAAATACAAAATTGAAGTGTCTTTTCATTCTTATATGCTCTTATAAATTTTGATGTTTTTTAGTTATAATCAAAGTGATGCCTATTACATGAGGGGAAGGATTAATGTGATGTGGATAAAATCACTTAAAAGTGATAGATCATTAAAATTTCATAAATATAGTGTTCCAATATTATATGAAAATAAAAAATGATTTATGTACAAATAAGGGCCCATAATCCAATGTTTTAATATTTTAATTTTATATATGATACTTTCTTCTTATATGTCGGTTTTGTTGGACCCCGATCTTTAAGTGAAAATTTAGAAATAATAAATGAAATCAAATGAGTGTTTTTGTATGTGATTTGTGTTATAGATGATTATGATAT
>JAOTIZ010000004.1:23439077-23453751 GCA_027123425.1 Erythroxylum panamense
CAGTTTTCAATTCGTATCCGATTTGCTTATTCGATTCGTTTCGCTAGCTTTGCCTCCGCTTTCGCTTTGTTTGTCGTTATTTATGATTCGTATTCGATTATCCGATTTGAATTCGCCTCGTTATTCGTATCCGTTAGTTCGTTTTTGCTATTGGCTTCCGCATTTTGTTTCCGATTCGAAATTTTGATGCGAAATTTCCGTTTCCATTTCGCTTTCGTTTCCTTCATTCTTCGTTTTCCGGTTGGGATCCGGTTCCCGGATCGGGTCCCAACAGAAGCCATTCAAATAGAAGATGCAGATATATCATCATTCCATATGAGAGAAGTTAATCATAATATAGTATAAATTAGATAAAGTACAAGCCAATCTTATTGTAGAAAGAGATGAAGCCTATATTAAAGGTGAATTATATAACAATGATAATATTTTGTCCGAATATAATAGTGATGAATAGTGGAATCATAATATAATTAATGATGATGATTTTCAAGATCTTGATCATGATGATTGAATGTTAAAAAAAAGAGTTGATTATATTGTTTGAAATGTATTTTGATGTTTGAGTTATTTTTATGCTTATTGTTCATATTAAACTTATGTTAATATGTATTTTTCACTTACATTAATGCATATTGTTGATGTTTTCTTAATATCTAGACATAATAATAATGATGAAATAGGAAAACATGAAATACCCTTTTGACGCAAACACGTCTAGAAACTTTAGCCTCATGTCATTTAGTCAATACTAAAATTAAAAAAGACAAACTATGTTGATGTTTGAGATATGTTCAAGAGGGTTGTTGATGTTTGACTAATTTTTATGCAAAATATTGATGTTTAAGTTATGTTAAGGTAAAATGTTGGTGTTTGAGTTATGCTTATATAAATGTTGTTGTTTGAGTTATGTTTATGCGAAATGTTGCTATTTGAGATATGTTTATGTGGATTGATGATGTTTGACATAGTTTATGCGGAATGTTAATGTTTAAGTGATGTTCATACAAAATGTTGCTATTTGAGTTATATTTATGTCGATTATTGATGTTTGAGTTTTGTTTATGCGTATTATTGATATTTGAGTTATGTTAATGCGGAATGTTAATGTTTAAGTATGTTTGTGCTGAATGTTGATGTTTGACTTGGGTTTATGCATATTTTTTCTTAATGTTTGAGTTCTGTTTATGCATATTAATGATATTTGACTTATGTTTATGCGTAGTGTTGATATTTGAGTTATAGATATCCAATATAATAGCATCTGGTAGAAACAAAGGAAAGAAAGTGGCAACTAACGAAAGTGTTCCTCCCCCACAACAACTAGATCAATCCAACCCTAACCAATAATAACAATCGACTTCATCCACCAATGAAGCCAATCAGTAACAACCTCCATCTGTCTTAACTAGTACTGAGGAATCTTCAGGTTTATTAATCTTTACCACCTATAATTAGACTTATGCTTAAATATATATTTACAAGTTTAATGTGCTTTTCTTATGATTATTCTTTTGTTGTCAAGTTGCAATACTACAATCAGAAAAAAAGAAGTAGAGGTATCAATAAAGGTTGTGAGTTGCAACGCATGAATGTTGCAATGAACAACAAGTTATCTATACATATTGATACCAACCAAGGTACTCCTATTGACAAGGTCCAATCAGCAAAATTGTCCAGTGAGTTGGAGGTTATTGCCAAGATTGAATTGCCTTACCTTTTGCATACCAACCAGTTGAAGGAACACAACTTACTACATAATCCTTTGGAAAAAGTTTCAATAATTTTTCAATTTATTTAATTTTATGAATTTTTATTTTACTTATTTAAATATTAATTTCACTTTTACATGTTCACAAATGAAGCTCAATATCATCAATATCAATAACCCTAAAGTTTCAAGTTGTATGACTTCACTATTGAAACAAGCGGGCAAGGATCGTCGTTATCAATTATATAAATACTACAAATCCTTTTCTTCTAATGAAGAGCCAAGGAGACATGTTCCCAAATAGATGTCTTCAGAAAATTAGAGCCATATGTGTGATTATTGCGCCTTTGCCAACGTTAAGGTTTGTCGTCTTTCCCTTCACTTTGCTTCTGCTAATATTATTGAACTTTCTTTTCTTTATTTGGAAAAAGTGTGAGAAAGTCAATGTTAAAAGAGAAAAAAAAATGAAAACTCTTCATAACCAAAGCTACAAATCATTTGTTCTGGTATCAAAGGAATATTTAAGTTTGTTTAAAAGTTATAATTATATCAATAAATACCATATTATTTATTATTTTTTCATAAAATAGGGTAAGAAGGAACTATATGGATAAGAGTGTGATAGGATCACACTATACAAACTCACTCAGTATAAGAAAGGTCAATGGTGGATGTTAGAAGAAGCACAAAATAATTATGTAAGTATAAAAATTTGTTTAAATTTTAATTTTGTTTATTTATGCAACACTAACTAATAATATTTGAATTGGATATTTTTTTTTAAAATTTTAGAATAAGATACAGGAGTTGTTGCCAACATCATTGTCTGACATAAATGAGTCAAATGTAGAGGAGATTTGCAACAATGCACTTGTTACAAGATCCAACTACACTAAAGGTCTTGAGTTTGACCCTAAGTCAACTGCTTCATCCTCATTAGGACCAGCATATGTTGACCATCTTGAAGAAGAGAACCAATCAAGGCTAAATTAGAATGTAGTGAACAAAAGTTGGCCAAGCTTGAAAAGATAGTCAAACAAATGCTTTCGATTGAGATGAAATGTCGTTGGAACCTATAGTTGTTTTTCCTCTTTTAGTTGATTGATGTACTACCTTCTCTTAGTTCGTTTTGTTTGATTATACATATAAGGTTGGTGTTATGCCTTGAACTCATTACTATGTAGTTTTTAGTTCCATCTATAGTAATATCACATCTATAGTAATACTTTACCCGAATTATGTAAGCAATAATGAAGATGAAAACGATTCTTAATTTGTACATAATTATTTTTGTTAAAGATTGTAATAACGTTTAATGATATTTTATTGTTTATAAAAATACTTCTAATTTCTAATTATTGTTAATTGTATTTTCGTATAATAAATTATAAAAATATTATATTACATATAATAACATGGATTAAAAATGTCACTAATAATATTTATTAAAAAATTAAAAAAGTAGCTAAAAAGTTTTGCTTATGTTTTTAAAATCGTCACTGAATCCTTTTAGCTATGTTTTGAAAAATGTCTCAATTCACTTTTGCCTATGTGTAAAAAAATGCAGCTAAATTTTTTTTGTTACGTCTACTATATCATTACCAATAATTTTCGAAGACAATTCAAAATTCGTTGCTAAATATTTTTGCCTACATTTAAAGTAACGTAGCTAATAACAATTAGCTATGAAAACTAAGCATACCAAAATATCATCGGCGAAGATTTGTCATATCGTCGCATATCTCTTTTCACTACGTATTCAGATCGTCATAAAAATTAATTTGTGAAGATTTGGTAAAGACTTTGCATATAGTATTTTCGTACTGTAATTTTACGTCGATTTAATAACATTTCTAAATATTATCAATGACGAATAGGAACTTTTAATGACGAAAATTTTCATCGGCAAAGGCCACTTCTGTTGTAGTGTAATAACATAATTGAAATTCTTATGGACGCAACACCTGACATTCCTTGTTTACAAACAATCAGCCAGTATTGTTGCTCAGCTTAATCACATATTCCCAACAGAATTCCTACACTTAGAACCAAAGGAAATTTGAACACTTTACTCAGTCAGCCGTTTCAGAATCTCTTTAGCTCTACAAGGGTCCAATAAAGTAGATCGGATTTCCGATCTTACATAATGCATGGTTGTAGGAGAACTGATTTTAGTTTTACCAGGTCCAAACTTGGCCTGCAATGGAATTGAATTAACGTGAAAATTGGGAAGTTGTTGACAGTTCTTAAGGAAATTTTACGTGTTATATGATCTCATTCACATCAAAGAATATGATTTTAGGAAAGATCCGAGAGAAATTTGATTTGGCCGGCCATCTAAACAAAAAAGAAAAGAAAGAAAACACAATGTACTACACGCCACAATGATAATAAAATGCACTATACTTCAAAGTCAAAAACAGATACCAGATCTCTGCATCATTTCCTTTCTTAGAAAAAGATATATGAAGTTATTTTTTAACCTTTAAAATGGAGGCAAGCAAGAGACCTTCTTAAAAGCCACTTCTGTTCTCTTGTCGATCCAGTACAGAGGACAAAATTTTGAAGAAGTAACGCATGTATCGAGAACCTTTTGTATAGAAACTGCAAGGTGTGCCGTCTCTGGAAATGCAATCTCCTCTACATAAAGAACTTTGATGTGATCGTCAACTTCGTTTTTGTAACATCTACTCTAAAAAGATCCCAACATGGCGGATTTCCAAGCTTACTTCACAATATTTGTTATATGGGTTGTTTCTACGATTTTAGTCAGATCCATACTATCCAAAACTCGGCACAGAGGTCGTCTTCCACCTAGCCCTTTTGCATTACCAATCATTGGACACCTCCATCTTTTGGCTCCAATACCGCACCAAGCTCTTCACAAACTCTCAGCCCGCTATGGACCCTTGATTCATATCTTCCTAGGCTCTGTTCCCTGCCTTGTCGCTTCCTCTCCGGACACGGCAAGAGAGTTCCTGAAAACCCATGAAGGCTCTTTCTCTGATCGACCCAAAATAGCCGCCGTTGACTACCTTACATATGGCTCAGCAGATTTCTCCTTTGCACCTTATGGACCTTATTGGAAGTTCATGAAAAAGCTTTGTATGTCTGAGCTTCTTGGTGGTCGGACACTTGACCAGCTCCTTCCAGTTAGGCGAGAAGAGATGCGAAATTTTTTACAGTTTGTTCTAAAGAAAGCCAACGCAAATGAGGCAGTTGACGTTGGAGGAGAGCTTATAAGAGTGACCAACAACGTGATATCGAGAATGATAATGAGTGAGAGGTGTTCAGAGGAGGAACATGAAGCTGACAAGGTAAGGAAGTTGGTGCACGAGATTGCTGTGTTGACCGGGAAGTTTAATTTGGCTGACTTCATCTGGTTCTGTAAGAAATTGGATTTGCAAGGATTTTATGGGAGGCTTAAAGAAGTTAAGGATAAGTACGATAAGCTTACAGAAAGGATCATAAAAGAGCATGAAGAGGAGAGGAAAAGGAATAATAAAATTGGTGAGGGTGATAATTCAATGAAGGATTTGCTTCATATTTTGCTTGACATAGCTGAAGATGAGAAGTCAGAAATGAAGTTGACCAGAGAAAATATAAAGGCCTTCATTCTGGTAAATTAATAATCTTGCATTAAGATCAATACCTCTAGATGACATCTAAGGGTTATTTATGCTTTTATACGTGGATTCAAGAATTAAGTAAATGCTAAATGAAATCTGTTCGTTTTTATTATCGTAATTATAAATATTTGATATTTGTCTGGGAGGAACAAGGGCATCTACTTAAAATTCCTTTCTGTTTTTTGGTTAGGATTATTGAGTGTTCAGCCCTATTTTAAGATGAACAAGTGAAGACAAGATTGATGAAACTCTTTTGAAATGAGACACAATTGTGTAAGGTGCTACATGGCCACGTCTTTAACTTACACAATTGTGTATATTAACCGTGTAAGCACACGACAATGTAGAGTATCTGTGTAACTCTCTAGAATTGCTTGAAGAGGGAAGGCATACACGATCATGTACACATTCGTGTTTATGACTTACACGATTGTGATGACCGTCTATCTCTCGTGACCATGTACATTTGTGAGTGAGGTGGTGCTAAAGAGACACAATCACTTACAGAGTCATGTATATGACCGTGTACGATGTAGAAAAACCTATTTCATGATATAAAAGAGAAAAATACGTAGGTTTTACATATGAGTACTGCCATAACATTCAAAAGCGAGAAAAAACAAGGGAGGGCAAGTAGTTTAATAGTCTCATCCTTTTTTATTGTTTTTAGGATTAGTTTAAGTGCTTGCGTACGTTAATTTTAGTTTCAATCCTGAAACTTTGTGAGACAACTTATCTCTATGGGGTAAGACATTAAACTTTGTAAATCCTTATTTGAGTTTAATAGAATTGCTTCTTAGTTTGGCCTATAGTTTTTCCCTTTACACGAGAGGGTTTTTCACATAAATCATAGTTTTTGTTTCATTATTAAGTCTCTTATTCTCATACTGATTTCCTGGTTGAACTTGAAGAGTATTATAGTTTTTGATATTTGGTTGATATTTTAAAGAGTCGCGTTATTCTCCTAAAGAGTGGTATCAAAGCCATCGTGATGGACGGTGGAATTAGTTATGGTCTTAGTGTCAATAGACTACTTTATTTGGAGGCACATAATAGAGGACCTTTTGTACTGCAAGGATCTTTTTCAACCTATTGATGTAGACAAAAGTGTGAAGGATGATATTCCTTCAAAACCTAAAAAGAAGTCAGAAAGAGAATGGGGAAAGAAAAGCTTTAGGCACTAGTAGATAATCGATTGATATCATCATATTTAACCAAATGTTTTAAGAAATGAATCATTTTGAGCCGTGGAAAAAGCTAGAAGGACTCTATAAAAGGAAGACTAATCATAACAAGGCCTCTCTAATTAAAAGGCTTGTGAACTTAAAGTTGAAAGCAAGGAAATCTATATTAGAGCATCTGAGTAATTTTCAGGATATAATCAACGAGCTTACTATATTGAAGATCATTCTTGATGATGAGCTTCAAGCCTCGCTCCTATTGAGTTCGTTACTTGATAGCTAAAAAATGCCCGTGGTGATAATTAGTAATGGAGCTCCTGAAGGTGTCCTTTCTTTAGATGTAATAAAAGAGGGTATGTTCAATGAAGAAATTAGAAGAAAAGAGATGGGAGTTGACAACGTGTAGGCTCTCTTGGCAGAAAGCAGGGGAAGGAACAAAAGAAAGGGTCCCAAAATGTATAGCAAGTCTAAGAAGCAATCAAAGTCTAGACGTGACAAAGATATGAAGGCTTGCCACTATTGCAACAAACTAGGACACATTAAAAGTTTCTACTATAAGTAGAAGAGGGATCATATAAAGTAAGATTATCGTAATGATGGAGATGATAAGAATACAACTACAATAGCTTCAAGCATGGATAATGAGGTGTCCCTAGTTTATGCAATAAATGAATGGTACCATATTAGTAATTTGGGTTCTAAGTGGTTAATTAAAATAGTAGCTTTTTATCATTATGTTTCAAAGGTGAAGTACTTACGAAACTATAATAATGGAGATTTTGGGAGCTTAAAGATGGGAGATTAAAGATTTGCCAAGATTGTTGGCATAGGTGATATCTGAGTTCAAAAAAATGTCATATGCTCATTGCCCTTGAGAGATTTATGACACATCCCTGATTTAAAGCTAAATCTGTTATCAAATAATGTGATGGATCAAAAAGGATTTCAGCATACTTTCAAGGATAGGAAGTGGAAACTATTGAAAGGAGCAATGACTGTTATTGAAGGAGAGTTATGTTGCTCATTACATAAGATACACTTAAAGGTGTATGGTGGTGGAGAAGTATACATATAAGAAGAGGAAACTTTTCCAAATATATGGCATCAACGATTAAGACACTTAATTGAGAAGGATTAAATTTACTGCCTAGTAAATACTTTTTCTTAGTTAAGAACACACTACCAATTAATCTTGAGATTATTATTTGGTTGTAAAGTAGCATAAAGTCTCTTTAAAAAGAAGATCTACAAAGAAGTAGGAGATACTAATTAAGTTGGTGCATTCAAATTTATGTGGCCCTATTGAGGAGGAGTCACTAGGAGGTATTTTTTTTGTTACATTTATTAATGATTCTTCCATAAAGACCTAGGCATATATGTTGAACTCAAAGATTCAAGTATTTGAAACTTTTCAAAAGTTTTATGTCTTGGTAGAAAGGAAAGATGAAAGGAAGCTGAAATGCCTATGAAAAAATAATGGAGGTGAGTATACTTCCAAGATGTTTTAAGATTATTATATAACATATGGCATTAGACTTGAAAAGACAAAACCAGGTACTTTACAACATAACAATGTTATTGACAAGAAGAATAGAACAATTATAGAGAGGATTCATTGTATGCTCAAAATGTCTATGTTGTTAAAGACATTTTAGGGTGAAGTAGTCTGAATTGAGGGTGAAGTAGTCTGATTTGTAGTCTAGTTGACTAATAGATCTCCCTCAGTTCTATTGGATTTTGAGATTTTGAGAGAGTGTGGTTTGGTAAGGATCTCATATATCATCATCTGATAGTTTTTTGTTGTAAGGTATTTAGAATGTACCCAAAGATTAGAGGAAAAAGATTGATTCAAAGGCGATACCTTACATCTTTGTTGGATATAGTGGTGATTAGTTTAGCTTCAGATTTTATGATCCAAAGAAGCAACAGTTAGTCAAAAATAGGGATACGGTATTCCAGGAACACGACAGAGGTGTTAATCTTTTAAGAGGAGATAAGTCATCAAACAAGAGCTCATCATATGACATTATTAATTCTCCATCAATTTCTTTCACTATTGAGCAGTCTATAAGTGAAGGAGATGAAATGTGTGATCAAACATATGTTGATGATTATCAAATATAGCCTGGTAATGATGAGATACATAAACCACATCCTGATAACGTTGAAGATTAAGTTGTTGAAGATAATGAATAGGAGGAGCAACTGGATTCAACAGCTAGTGATATATAGCTTCGAAGTTTGATAAGGGAGAAAAGGCCTTCTATAAGGTGTCCAAGTTCAGAATACCTATTGGTTACTACTGAGGGTGAGAATGAGAATGTGTAAGATGTTGCATCTTATGAAGATAAAGATCTTTAGCTCATAGTTATGAAGAAAGAGATTAATTATGTATATAAGAATGATAATGCATATGAGTTGGTGAAGCTTCCAAAAGGTAAAAAGGTACTGAATAATAAGTGGGTGTTTAAGATAAAGAAAGATAGTAACAAGCTAGTAAAGCAGAAGGCAAAGCTAGTGGTGAAAGGTTTCAGTCAAAAGAAGGGTATAGATTTTGATAAAATCTTCTCACCAGTAGTCAAGATCACCTCAATTTAAACAATTTTGGATCTGACTACCTTTTTGGATATTGAACTCAAACAGTGCGATGTTAAAATAACCTTTTTGTATGGAGATTTAGAATAAGAGATATACATGAAACAAAAAAAAAGGTTTCAAAGCTAAAGACAATGAAAATATGCTCTGTAAGTTAAAGAAGAGCCTATATATGTTAAAATAAGCTCCAAGGCAGTGGTATCAAAATTTTGACTCTTTCATGACAGATCATGGTTTCAAATAAAATTATGTCGATGCTGGTGTGTATTTCAAGGAGTTCACAAATGAAAACTTCATCATTCTTCTTCTATATGTTCATGATATGCTGATTATGGTTCAAGATGTTGGAAAAATCCAAAAGTTGAAGGAGGATTAGTGTAAATATTTTGATATGAAAGATTATGGTTGTCTTAAAAGAGATATATTGAACATATGCTAGAAAGATTTAATATAAAGCATGCCAAGCCAGTTAGCACATCACTGGCACCTTACTTCAAGCTGAGTAAGCATGCATATCCTTCAACAGAAAAGGAGAAAGATGGTATGTCCTTACAGTAGGGTCTTTAATGTGTACATAAAGCTAGATATTGCACAAGTTATTAAGATGGTGAGCAAATTTTTGTCAAATTTAGGGAAGGTTCTTTGGGAAGCATCGAAATAGATTATAAGAAACTTGAGAGACACGTCAAAGTGGAGTTATGTTTTGGTGATGGTCAGCCAACTCTAGAAGGTTTTATGAAAGATATTGATAGTAATCTTAATGGAAGAAAATCTACTTGATGTTTTCTACTCAAGTTTGCAGAGGGACCCATCTTATGGCAATCCATGATACAAAAATGTGTGGTTTTATCTATGACTAAAGAAAAGTATGTAGCTGTAGTGGAACCTCATAAGGAGATGCTATGGCTAAAAAGGTTCCTTCAAGAGTTAGATGTGAAGCAATAAGAATATGTAGTATTTTGTAATAGTTAAATCTTGAGCAAAAATACTATGTATCACTTGCGCACAAGGCATATAGATGTCAAATATTATTAGTTGACATATGTGATTGAGGAGCAATAATTGGTGTTGAAAAAGATTCGTACAAATATGAATGATGCTGATATATTGACTAAAGTTGTTCTAGAAGCAAAGCTTATCAAGATGTCACTCAAGTAGATGTTAGAGAATAACTTGTCTTCCCCATAATTAGGCTGGAGGAGGAGATTGTTAAGTGTCTAGTCCTATTTTAAGAGTTCTAGTAATCATAGATGCCTTTATAGTTCGTGGAGATGATGATCAAATAAAGACAAGATGGATAAAGTTCCTCTGGAGGGAGACACGGCTATTTAAGGTGCTAAATGTCTATGTCTTTAACTTACATAATCGTCTCTACGTCTTTAACTTACATAATCATCTATATTAACGGTGTAAGTTCACATGCCCGTGTAGAGTGATACACACTTGTTTCTTTACTTACATAGTTGTGTGGATTAACCATATAAGTCTATAGAATTTTGTACAGAAGAATGTGAAGAGCGAAGACATATATGATCATTTACACACCCGTATTTATGTCATACAGAGTAGTGTGTGTTGACCGTGTATCTCTCTGTGACTATGTATCTTTCTGTGACCGTGTACATGTGCTAATGAGGTAGTATTGAAAAGAGATGGTCACTTACATGACTATCTATGTGACCATGTATGATGCGGAAAATCCTATTTTGTGATATAAAAAAGAAAAATAAATAAGTTTTGCAAGTAAATGTTGTAATAATGTCCAAAAGAGAGGAAAAATAAAAAAGGGAAAGTAGTGTAGTATTCCCATCCTTTTTTTTATTATTTTTAGGATTTGTTTGAGTGTTTGTTAATTGTTATATCAACTTAGGTTTTAATCGTGAAGCTTTGTAAGACAACTTATTATTGTGGGGTGAGAAATCAAACTTTGTAAATCCTTATTTGAGTTTAGTGGATTTGCTTGTTAGTTTGACCATTAGTTTTTCTCTCTACACTAGAGGGTTTTTTCACGAAAATTTTGATGTTTGTTTCATTATTAAGTTTCTTATTCTCATATTAATTTGTTGATTGAAGTTGAAGAATTTTTTAGTTGTTATATTTGGTTAATCTTTTAAAAAATTGTGTTATTGTCTCCCGTTGGGAACTATGTAGGCGAAATGAGTCAAAGAACAAATCTTATTCTTTGCGTAAATTAACTATATTGCTTCTATACTATAATTGTTCTATGGTAAAAAGTGTCCAAAAATATCTTCGAGAACAATATTTTCTGTTATTATGCTTTTCTAATGTAATATTGGACAAACTATGCAGAGAGTTGAAAGGAAAGCTAATTAAGTGCAGGGTAAACCAAAGGGAAGGCTAGTTTTAGAAGTTATTTGATTTGGATATTGATTGTTAGGTGAACTGGATCAATGGGATTGCAAATCATCCATATAGAATTTTAATAAAAACAAATGTTTTTGATATTCTATTATCAAATAGTTTTATGGAGATAGGATCAATTAACTTTTAAACAAAACAAAACGGAGGCTTGTAAGTTGTAACAGTGGAAAAAGTTTAACTCTCAGTAGCTAACTTATTCCTTTGCATAATTGATAGGATATATTTGCAGCAGGGACCGACACATCTGCCATTACAGTAGAATGGGCACTAGCTGAGCTAATCAACCATCCAGAAATTATGAAGAAAGCAAGAGAAGAAATAGAGCGGGTAATAGGACACAGCAGACTAGTTGAAGAATCAGACATTCCAAATCTTCCATTTCTCCAAGCAATAACTAAAGAGACTCTCAGGCTTCACCCCACAGGGCCACTAATTGTGAGAGAATCAACTCAGGACTGTGTTATAAGAGGATATGAAATCCCTGCAAGGACAAGGTTGTTTGTGAATGTGTGGGCTATTGGTAGAGATCCCAGTTACTGGGAGAACCCACTTGAGTTCTGCCCTGAAAGATTTTATGGAACACAAGACAATCAAACCAGACGTCAGATGGATGTGAGAGGACAGCATTTTGAGCTGTTGCCGTTTGGTAGTGGAAGAAGAGGGTGTCCAGGCACCACTCTGGCGCTGCAACTAGTTCAGACGACCCTCGCCGCGATGATTCAGTGCTTTGAATGGGAGGTTAGTGGTGAAAGTGGCAACACGGTTGTTGACATGGAGGAGGGTCCAGGTTTAACCCTTTCAAGGGCTCATCCCCTGGTTTGTATCCCAATTGCCAGGCTCAATCCTTTTCCCCTATTATGATCATTCACGAGGAAAGGAGAGCTTGAAGAAAGAGAAAAGTTGTGAGCAAATATATGCTATTTAGTTACTCTTTCAATTTGCGGATTGTCGTCCCTGTGGTTCCTAACTCTTTAAGGTTGTCTGTACCATATATTGTTACTCGATCCCATGAAATTGGTTCCAATTTAACATTCCAGGGAATTGCAAAGAAGATGAAATTACGTTGAAATTTAAAGATATTGGTATGTTGAGTAATGAGAGTAGCCAGATGCCAGAAGATTTCTTATTGTGAAATGCATGATTTCTAACTTTTAGATTGCAACAATGAGCCCACTAAATTGCTCCACGTTTCTATTCCAAGCAATGAGCAACGTTACTTTCGAGGCAGAGCTTGTCGAGCAGAATTCGGGTGAAAATGTTTTTCAGTACTTGAAACTCTGATCAAACGGTCATGTCAATATTTCTAGTTTGGAATTGCTCCTAATATTATGACGGTCAATTTTGATATGTTTAGTCCATGAATAAAATACAGAATTCGTTATTATGTAGATAACAAACTGTATATAATATTATAGTTTTATTGGCTCGTCGTGAATTGTCATCAAGGATGTCAATAAAGACTTTAATCAAATCAGTTAGTAGTTGGCCCCATTGCTTAATACTCTTGTCTTTACTGAAGATTGAGATACTATGTTCTACTTCTTCGTCTTTCAGGATATAAGCAATTTTCCAAGCATAACAAAATATCTCGCCACTAATCGTTATGTCTACATGCAGTAAGATCCACTATCTGAGGTTACTCTTGAGGTAGTGTACCATATGCATGCTTCTTTCAGGTATTCCTTCTCAGATGCTTTTGTAAACTAAAACAACTCTTGCACCGAATAAGAAATCTAAGCTTAAATAATCATCAACTAAATTAGTCGGCTAACTAGTGGTTGACAAACTGAAGGATTATCTATCTTTTCACCCTCTAACATTGGTAGTTTCCATCCATGTTTCATCAGAGTTAACAAGCTTTTTCCCCGGATGCCCGTCTCTAATATTATGTCCAAAGCATATTATTTTGAAATAAAAATAATTCTTACGATAATCTTGTACCATGATATCCAAAAAATACTACAAGAAAAATAAAGTTTAGTGACTGAAAACCTACACGTTTGCATCAGTAAGCTAAGTTAGTGATGAAATTTACCGACGAACGAAGGTGTCGAAGAAACGACCGTAGATAATAATTTGCGACGGAGCACAAATTGTCCGTCACAAATTTATTGACGGACATTTTATGTTACCGTCGGTGAAAATAGTGACAGTTATTCTGTGTTGTCAATAAGTTTCGCGACGGAAAGATTGCTTTGGTCGATAAAGTTACCGACAGACAAATCTTGTTCATCGATTTGTTTGTCGGTAACCTTACAGATGAAATTGGTTATTCTGTCGGTGAGCTGATGACAACATTACCGATGATGCTTAATTATCCGTCGACAAATCGAATAGATTTTACCGACAAACTTTGTTTTTTTATCGGTAAATTTAATAAATTTTTTTTTAAAATTTTTCTCTGTATTTAATTTTATTTGATGATCTTATAGTGGATGCATAATTTATACAGTTATTAGTTATCTATTGATAATATTTTAATTTGTTTCTATATTTAATTTATTAAAACAGAAAGTTGCGATGATATAAAGTAAAAATTATCTTAATTGATAATAAAAAATTATTTTGTACATAATAAGTATTTAACTTATACGAAATGACTACAAGAACGCTATTCATTTGGTGATCGCGGATGCTCTGATTGTTACGATGAGATGCGGCCTTTCCCTTTCAACTCATCCACCTTATTACGAAGCTGAGCTATGTACTCCATCTATTGTTTTTTTTTTAACTTTTAAGAAAAATTATATTGCTTGAACAATAAATCTACACTGTACAAACCTTTCTAAAGGAAACAGAATAGGACCGGTGCAAACACCAAATCCTCTACAATTACCCACCCAAAATTAACAATTATACTCTAGATATGCCATCGCCGTCTCATTTCCATACTAGTACCCTCAAATTTTCCAGTAACAATGAGAGCCTTATGAATCATATTAACAATACTATCAGCTAATTCATACTTATGTCGCTCCTGGTGTTTATATAGCCTGCGGTTTCTCTCCATCCACAAGTGATAAATCACCAACTGAAAAGCCGTCCGAAGTATGACACTATCTGATCTCCCGGCACGTGTTCCCGGTATAAGATCAGCCAACACCTTCGTCCATACATAGGAGGACTGAGTTTTACCAAGCAAATGCAAAATACGACTCCAAACCACCTTAGAATACTCA
>JAOTIZ010000004.1:23527062-23539000 GCA_027123425.1 Erythroxylum panamense
ACAAAAATATGATTTCCATCGCTAATTTTCAACGGTATATTTTCTGTCGGTAATAAATTACCGACGGCTATATGGTTCCGTCGTTAATTTTGCCGCGATAAATTCCCTCCAAATTTAGCGACGAATATTAGTTCCGTCGCTAAATCATTCAATTTTAATGACGAAAATCATATTTTCGTCGCTAATTGCCTATAAAAATATTTTTGTTGCTAAATTTTCGTCGCTAATTTACATTTTTCTTGTAGTGAGTGAAAGTTTTAAGCAGAGAAAATAATTGCAATTTCATTATTAACAACATGGCTGCAGGCAACACATAAATCAGAATCAAAACATAAAAAAGTAGTCAAGATCTTAACTAGGCTATAGTTAGCTAGGTCTAGTTCATGTTATTAACGTCGAAAGGTCTTGGAATAACAGAGCTTAAGATAACTATGTAACAATTTTATTTTTGGAAAAAAAAAAGGACAATGAAAAGATTATTGGTGACTCTTTCCCTGCCTAACAGGCCACTTGCTGGTGTATCAGAGGACCTAGCAAGCAAGGCCAAGTCTACTTTATAAATTAAAGTAGTTTCAAAACCTTGAAAGTCAAGCTAATCAAAGATCATTTTCTGAAAGAAGATCATAATCCTGTATACCAAGTTTGTTTTGAATCAAAATAAGCAATATTATTGAAAAGAAGACCACAACATATAATGGATGATTAACATTAGTTATCATAAGAATCGTTTTGTAACCACAATTTCTTAATTATTGTTCCTGTTAAGAAATCAGGGTTTGGTTTCACACATAAGTAAATGATTGGTGGTGGGCTAATAATCAAGGAAAATCTTGTTATCCTGATTTAATGCAAAAGGTACATGTATTATTGTGATTAGATATCGGAGAATGCGAGCATGGCAAGTCTCCAACGACTTTTGTTGGATTATATTAATTGGAGAAGGGCAAAATAGCCTAACCCTGTCTCGCTTTTGGTGGTCCACCGAGCCCCTGGTTAATTAAGGCCTAATACTCATAGGCCTAAACTCTTTCAATGTTCCTTAATTTTCTGAAATTGTTTATGTTGAATTCAATGTGTTTGTCTTTGCAGGCTTGCGGTAAAAGAATTACTAACTTCTACGAAAACAAATTCTGTAAATTACAAAGTTTAGAAACGGGAGCTTTTCAAGCACGTTCCCTCCTCACCAGTCACCACAAAAAGTTGTACTATCAACATCATACATTCATAATATTAATATATTTGCGTAGTGCAGGTTTAATAAAAGCTTTCTCGAGTACAATTGCCAAGTTCCATTTACATTTTTATGATCTTCACCAAGTCACTTATTTAGCATTCAATGAGCCCCTGCTCATTTTATGATCTGTTCTGCTGACCTTTGCTTCCAGCTTGGTCCAATAGGTTCGTGCTATGTACGCACCTTCACTGCTTTTGGTCTTCACAATCACACCTTCAATATTCAAGATGATACCAACAGTGGATTTTTGTCGCGCTCCGAAACGAATACTGGACTGCGTAATGCTTACGTCACCCTTCGATGCACTGCCCACACGCAACCCCAGAAAGACAACACTGTGTGTGCGGACTTGGATCTTGTGGTCAAATCTTTGCCGTCGGATGCTTTATCACTTATTATGCGGAGGGAGCTCGGGCACGCTTTGACAGTGACTCAACTCAACTCCAGGTAGCTGAGGGTAGGCGTAAAGTCGAATGATTTGGATGGGGGGATTTTGCTTCGTATTTTAACCATTTACCATGGGGCTAAATGGTCATTTTGTCGAGAAAGCGACTGACAAGCCGACGTGGCAAGACAAATTCCAAGAGGGGGGAAAA
The DNA here is from genome assembly GCA_027123425.1 of Erythroxylum panamense. Classification (NCBI taxonomy): domain Eukaryota; kingdom Viridiplantae; phylum Streptophyta; class Magnoliopsida; order Malpighiales; family Erythroxylaceae; genus Erythroxylum; species Erythroxylum panamense. Next base: position 23,528,893 of record JAOTIZ010000004.1, read on the forward strand.
CAGGCTAAAAATCGCCACGTGTCCTTATCAATCCGAAAGCCCGACAACGACAAGCTTTGAAGATAGATGGATAGATAGAGACGCATACATTTAAAGTTAGAAGGCAAGCAGTGGTTGCCCCAGAGACCGAGACTCTCTTCTCATTGGTTACTTTCTTGACCTTTGAGGACACGTGGGCCCCCTAATTCGTGGAAGTTTTGATTGGGCGTTGGGGGCCACATGAGAAAGGTGGGGTCGGGGAAGAAAAGAGAAAGGCAAAAGGAGAGATGAATCTTGGTTATTCAAAAAACAGAAGAGGAAGATAATTGTAACGAATCTGTTTGTTTGACGCGTGTACAGTAATAGTTGGAGAATGGGGTCCACGCTGTTTGAGCAAAAGTCCAAACCAACTTTTTCAGAAAAATTAAAAGGACAGGGGGCGAAGTGAGTGGATGGATGACGTAGCAGTCCTTGATACCATTTGATTTGAGGTGGGGAAAATTAAGGATTTTGGGTTTGGGGATTTTATATCGCCGTGAGAGCCCATTGTTCTCTTGTCAATTGATATATTGATCTCTTTTTATTAGGTAGGATATTACATCAGAACAATCTCAAGTGTCAAGATAATCATAGTCATTTGCTCCTTCTATATACATTTTAATTGTGGTCGGTAGGATTTAGTAGCCAACCGCTTATATACTGGTCCACTGGAGGGATTTCAAATTTATTAAGGATTGTGTTTGACTTGGTGAAAATAATTCTACTTCAAACAGTAGCCTCTATTTACCAAAACAAAATTAAGATGGCGATTTTACTCTTGAATAGGAAAATTTATCGATTTCTTATTAAAAGAATAGCTAATTTGATATAATTAAGTATAGTATTCATATATATAACTATATAACTATATATATATATATATTATTTTATAAATTAGAATTACCCATATTATAAACATTACGTGTAAATTAATAAATAAAACCTAAGAACATCTCTAGCAATATGATATTTTTTATATTAATGTACAAAATGACAATTTTAGTCTCGTAATACTTCTATGAAATCCTATTTTTAATTATAATTTCATTAAGTTTTAAGGTCAATTTTAGTTCTAACAAATATGGCATTTAATCAAGCTTTCTTTATTATTTTTATTTTTCTTTTAAGGATATTACTAATTCTTTATTCTTTTTATTGCACATGTAGAGTGACATTCCTATTAAGAACTGAGATCATTTGACATTCTAGTCAAACATATATATGCTTTTGAGTATGAAAGGTTTGCAATGGACTTAAAATATTAACCGCCTTTCTCACAACTAGTATACTATAATTCTGAACGTCCCTTATGAACTCAAAAGCTATCACCAAATTGCTAATAGTTAGTTAATTGAAATCGCAATATCACTACCTTAGTAGTTGCTGAGGTAGTAGGGCAAAGCAATTGGTGATGGAGGTATACGCATCTCCATCTTATGGTTAAGAGCAACCATGACTAAGGTGCTTAGGACCCAAAAAGAAGGAGAAAGGCAAAAAAAAAGAGTTCTTCATGCTTACACATCAATTATGGCATGACTGTCATCACTTTTACAGTGGATGACAAGATCCTTATTTAATGATATTAGGAAAGTCTTAGAAATCCTAATATATTATAATAGTTCATGATTTTAGTGATCACCTAAATCTCTTAGGATTTCTTTTCCTTATGTAGTTAACTCTCTATTGCTATATAAATCAGATGAGGGTCTTTGTGAATTATCAAGCCCTCAATTTTTCCTCTAATATGTTCAACATGGGATCAGAGCCACTTTGAACCCTAAAATCAAAAACCTTTTTGCTACGTCACCACCCTTCTTCTCTATGTCACCTCCCTTCTTCTCTGCCTTAAACCAAAATGCCGAAATTGACCTCACAACAATAACCAACAGCCACCGGTGACCAAAGCAACACCGGCCCGACCACCAGAAACCTCCCACATGCCAAAGTGTGAGTGACACATGTTGTCGTCAGGCATCCTTAGGCAATGACGAGTTGGTGGGTCAGCTCACCTCCTCAGTCTAAACAAGGTTCTAGTCTCGATTTGTATCAAATATAACCAAAACCTAAGTATTTAGTCATCCTCGTTGTCCGTCATACGCTCCAAGTCATCGGAAGCAACAATCTAGCATCTTCCATCAATAGTGTTGGTGATTAGATTGTCAAAACTCAATGATCAGTCAGAGTATAGTGGCTTGGGAATGGTTCCGACAATGTGATCCTCCAATCAGTGAATCACCAAGCAATGTCTAAATGGTAATAATTACTCTTTCTAGTCCAAGAATGCTTTGTTATTTTTCAAAGGTCAATGGAAATTTTCTCATCTCACAACTGATCCTCTAACTAATAACATAGCACCAGAGAATTGACTAGTCGATGATGCGCAGTTGCTACATGTTCTTTTTGATTCCATGGAACCTGAAATCTCAAACTTGTTTTCTCAGGCCGATACTTGTAAGCAAGCTTAGGACTATACCAAGCTTCTATATTCAAGTAATATGCTTCGTGTATATGATACCTCTGTTGAGTTGTTTAAGTCCAGAAAGGAAGGAAGTTTGATTGAATACTCTGGGAAGGTGAAACGAGCATATGAAGAGTTGAATTCTTTACAGCCAATCACGTCTGATGTAAAGAATTTAACTCTTCATATGCTCGTGTCAAGTCCAAATGGGGATTTCAGTACTTCGTAATTTTTATTGATGATTTTTCTTTGATGACTTCATTATATCTAATGAAAGTTCATTTAAAAACTATTCTCAATATTTTATTCTTTTTGTGTTGAAATCCAAAATCAGTTTAATATCTGGATCAACATTCTTCGTAGTGATAATGCTAGAGAATATTTCTCTAACCAACTTTCTAGTTGCTTATAGCAACAGGGTATTAGCATCCGTCTTCTTGTCCTCACACACCCCAATAAAATGGGATAGTTAAAGGAAAATCCACCATATTGTTGAAATTATATATACTCTATTAATTCACATGAATGTTCCTAAAAGTTTCTAGGGGGATGTTGTTCTCACAGTGTGCTTTCTTGTCAATCACATGCCATCCTCTGTATTGGCAGGTAAAATTCCCTTCTCTACTCTCTTTCCTCGTCAAGATCTTTTTCATCTTAATCCTCGTATCTTTGGTTATATCTGCTTTGTTCATCAACTTCAACTTGGCACAGATAAATTAGACTCGAAAGCTATAAAGTGTGTCTATCTCGTCTAATCTCGTATACAATAAGGGTTTAAATGTTTCAGTCTTTTGAATCGGTGTTTTGTCTCTACCGATGTTGCATTCTTTGAAGACACACAATATTTTTCTAAAACTCCATATGGCTTCACTGATACAAATGAGTGTTTGCCCATTTCCTTTATGCCTTCTCAACCAGTCCTTAGTATGAGTATTCCTAACACTAATCTTTCAGAGTCTACACCTGACACTCAGCCTGCACCTTTAGAATGTTTATCTAATCCTAATTTATAGGTGTATACTTGACGCACTCGTCAAGAAGAAAAACCAATCAATTCATGTCAATCTCCACTGGCTTCTTCCTCTTCCTCTCTGGTAGATGATGATCTTAATCTTCCGATTGCTCTTCGTAAAGGAAAAAGGTCTTGTACATCTTACCCTATCTTAAATTTTCTCCCTTATGATTCATTATCACAATCATACTCAGCTTTTGTGCCCGCCTTAGCTTTCAGACCTATACCCAAGACTATTTCAAAGGCTTTGGCTTATCCTGGATGGACACATGGCATGGAAGAAAAGATGTCGACTTTGCAGGCTAATCACACATGAGACTTAGTACCTCTTTCACATGGTCACACGATTGCTGGTTGTTATTGGTGTTCACTGTTAAGGTCACTCCTAATGGATATATTGATTATCTAAAAGCTCGATTAGTGGCTAAGGGATACACACAGGTGTACGGTATAGACTACACTGAAAGTTTCTCCTTGGTTGCTAAGTTGACCTTCGTTCGCTTTTTCATCGCATTAGCAGTCAGACATAATTGGCCCCTCCATTAACTTGATGTGAAAATTACTTTCTTTCATGGCGCCATTCACAAGACTATCTATATGAAGCAACCTCTGGGGTTTATTGCTCAGGGGGAGATTAGACTTTTGTGCCATTTTAACAAGTCCCTTTATGGTCTAAAACAATCACCAAGAGCTTAGTTTGACATATTCAGTACAATGGTTATAGATTTTGGTTTACAACGGTGTGGTGTAGATAATTCTACATTTTATCGTCACTTTGCAACTGGTAGAATTCTTTTGATTGTTTATGTTGATGACATTTTTGGAAGAAACCGACTTATTAGGCATTAAACGATAGTCTTATAAAGCTAAATGTCAAACTTGATTCGAAAAAAGGTGACTCTTTAGAAGACCTAGGAAAGTACAAAAGGTTGGTTGGTAAACTTAACTATTTGACTCTCACTCGTTCAGACATTTCATTTGCCACAAATGTGGTCAGTCAGTTTATGGGTTCTCCATGGACTAGTCATTGGGATGCAGTTGTCAAAATCTTGAGATACTTGAAAAGATCACCAGGGCAAGGTCTTCTAAACCAAAATCATAAACACATTCAGATACAAAGGTATACAAATGCTGATTAGGCAGGTTCTTATGACTAGATTTCTACTTCAGGTTATTGTGTTTTCATGGCAAGAAACATGGTAACATGGAAAAGCAAGAAGCAAACAATTATTGCTTGCTTCAGTGCTGAATTTGAGTATAGGTCAATGGCATACACCACATGTGATTTGACTTGGTTGAAGCATCTTCTTCAGGAACTCGGTTTTGAGTATCCATCTCTAATGGAGTTAATGTGCGATAATCAAGCAACCATTCATATTGCCTCTAATCCTATCTTTCATGAAAAGATTAAATGTATCAAAATTGACAATCGCTTTGTTCGAGAGAAATTTTAAGTTGTTTGTTTGAAATGTAGAACAAATGTAGAAAGTGAAAAGGCATATCATTTTCGTGTTAATTCGTGCAAAATTTTAGTTAAAATTACTCAATAATTAATATGTATAAAAGACATATTTATTATATATATATATATATATATATATATATATAAAGTCCAAATTAAATTTTAGCCCTTAAAATTAAAACTTTATGCACAAATCTATTAGGAGCTAATAAGTCCTAATTAAAGAATCTGTATAGTTATATAGAAGGCTCAAAATCAACCTTTAATAAGTGTATATTAATGTACTGGTTGTCAATTATGATAGCAAATACTATTGACATCTCTCTCAAATAGATGTTGGTAGGTCTACAAGTGATATTTTGCTATCCAAAAACTGATGCGGCTAATATTTCATTAATTTAGTGAAAATATTTATAATTTATATAATTGTGAGGATATGTAAGAGAGTGATGCTTTGGCAACTATATGCCTCTCAGATGAAGTAACAGTTGACATCTGTATGCTTTGTGTATTTGTGATAAACATAATTAGTTACAATCTGAATGATACTTGTTGGACCCCAAAATTTTTCTAATTGATGTTATTAAGCATGAATTGTGTTAATTGTGTGATTATGGTTTAGTTTGATTTAATTGGGAGTCTTAGTGGATAAATGAGATTAAATGTGGTTTAAATAGGATTATAGGGTAAATTTGTGTGAGGGCATTTTAGGAAGACCACTTAGGTTTGAGAGGTTGAGGCATTACTTGGAGGGGTAAGATGGACAATTGTATGATTAGTAAGAGTAGGAATTAAAAGAAAGAAAGGAAAAGAAAGAAAAATAAAAGAGAAGAGGAAGAGGGAGAGTATCGTGGAAGGAAGAGGAAGAAGAAGAGGAATTAGGGTTTTCGATCCTTGAGATTTTCGACGGATTTGGAGCGTATATGCTTGACTGTGTAGCTCGTTGCCAATGGCTATAAATATATATGCCACTGAGCTTCGCAGCTCACCCTATTATCTCCTACTCCTCAGGTGTAGATCGAGACGATCGTTGATCTTGCAAGGCATCGGAAATTCCAAGATAGTTAGGAGCTTTGTATTAAGTTAGTACTTTAGTTGGCCCTCCGAGCATATCATCATGGAGCACTTTCATGTATTTTGGATTTAGACTTATTCTGTATTATGTATGAGAATACTTGTTGAATTTCCTTCAGATTGTAATGGCATGAAGCCCCTTGGCTTAAGGGGTGTTTAATTCATAGTTCGAATGATTGTGTGTATGATATTTGTGTGTGAAATTGCATGTGTGAATCGAATTTTATATGGATGTTGGGATTGGGTCCGATGTTTTGGGTAGCCCGAGAGGCCACCTCGGGAATAGGGAATCGGGGCCCGGGCCCAACAATACTACCCATTGTCTTTATATAATGAAGTTGGTTAAATTGGAGAAAAACCACATTCTTCAAGTAGAGCACATAGTTAAATGATCTTTACACAAGCAATATACATGGAATCATACTCTGCTTTAATAGAATATTTGGGGACATAGTCACGCTTCTTGTATTTTCAAAAATAAGAGCTTCATAAGCATTCACCATTCTATAGATTCTAGTGTTTAGACAACCAACCTAATCTATATCAGCATAGGCTAGGAGTTGGAAGAAGGAACTAATTAGAAAGTCAGTGATGATCAATGATTTCAAAGATGTATAGAACAAAGCGTCAAACTGTAGATAAATAGAGACACCAAGGGGATTACATAAACTTGCTTGCCATATGGACATCATAAAACATATATAGATAGTTAGATAAATAAGGCTATCCACTAGCTTTTAGTATAACATATTATCATCAAGAAGCTCTCCTGCGTAATGTTGATATTTCCTCTTAATTTTATAGAAGTATCAACATAAGTAGTGTTCTTGAGTTTAGCCAATTAAACAAAATCCTGATTATACTTATGTTGATTTAATAAAATACATTCAAGTCGATGATGTACTTCTAAACTCGAAAAATAAGTAAGTTTTCCAAGAACTTTTATGTGGAAAGTAAATTTCAACAATTCTTGAATTTTAAAATAGCCTCAATATTAGAGCCTATGATAATAATATCTTCCATATAAATAGAAAGGATCATAATGCCTTAAGATGTCTTTTGAATAAAAAGAGAGATTCATATTGACTTTAAGTGAATGAAATAAGGAGAATAGATCGAAAATTTTCAAAATATACTCTTGATGCATGCATCAAATTGGCATGTCAAATGGAAATTTGATGTAAACTTATTCTTTAGCACTACCATAAAGAAACTTTTATTAACATCATTTTAAGATAAAAACCCTGATTGAGAAGCAACAAGTGATAGAATGATTCACACAGTGGTCATCTTAGCTATCCATGAGAAAGCATCATTGTAATCTAAACCATATTTTTTATTTTTAGAAATAACTAACCAAACCTTATGATAGTTTATAGATTTATAAGAATGGAACTTCATAGAAAAAAATCTTGCTACTAAGTGATTTTACAGATGGAAGACATTTAACATCTCAAGTTTGGTTTTCTTCAAGTGCAAGCTGCTTCATTAGTTTTTTTGCCAATACTCATCTTCCATTGTCTATTTATAAGAAGAGGGAATATGAATAGTAGATAAAGTAACAACCAAAGATAGATGAGGGATGAAACCAAACCTTTCTTAAGGTTTATGAAGTCAAGTGCTACGTTAAAGAGGGATGAGATTAGTTGCCATATCAGGATGTTCAAATAGGGAGAGATCTTGAGGAGTTATCAAAGGTGGTGGTATTACATTTCTAATAATCAAAAGTAGTTTAGATTATATTGGACCTATAGAAGAGTCAAAAAACTATAAGAAGAATAAAAATAAAGGAGAAAAGAGATACTAATTAGTGATAAAAGAATATTAATTTTCTAGAAAAAAGGACTTTTGGGAAACTCGAATAAGGTGTAAGTTGGGATCATAACCAAAAAAAACTTTTTATTTATAGCCTATCCTAAAAATGAATATTTCATATATTGAGTTATGAACTTAGTGTGTTTGTGTGTAGGAAGATGAATATAATATACACATACAAAAATATAGAGATTAGAATAGTTTAAAGAATAAATAAATAACTGAGTGAAAGGTTACGTATAGTTCAATCTAAGAGAGGACAATCGATTAATTTGATAAATGAAAATTAATAGCAATTCATACCAAAATCAAGAGGACATCAAAGACTAATAAAAGATTTCAAACGACAATAAAAAAAGTCACAATTCTTTCTTTCATCTATCTCATTTTATTTTAGAGTTAAAGGATATGCCTTTTGAGTGATTATCTCTTTAGTTTATAGGAATTTATGGAAAAATGGATGTGTATTCACCCATGTTATCATAATAAAAGGTTTTGGTATTGGTAAAAGATTAAGTCTTAAAATAATGAAAAACATTTATAATAAAAATATTAAAATAAATTCATGTAAAATGATTATAATTATCAGTAGAAGTGATAATGTACTTACAATTAGCATGAGAAGTAACTGATGTTTTATCTTATAAATCATTTTATATTATATCAAAAGGTTGGACAACCTTTGGTGTGTGGGTAGGAAATGACAAATTCTTACTTTTCCTAAGTCCATAAGATTTCCCAAGAAAATCCAAGTTTAACAATCATCTTTCTTGATTTATTTTTTAAAAATGAAATTTTCATTAACTCTAAAGGAGTTACAAGGATGTACAATAGAATGTCAGGTCTAGACGGTGTAGAAGAAGATTTACCTAAGAGCTCTAAAGCAAAAGGTGTAAAACTTTAATTTTTGTAACCATTTTAGGATTCATAAACTAAACATGATTAAAAGCATTTTATGTCAACTCTACTTCATCAACCAAATCACTAGCGCTAGAATTAATTGAAGTCATATATATTGTAGAGCAATGTTATATTGATTATAGAACATCTTTATATAAGATCATACTTAAGTTGAAGCCTTGAAGGGTCAAAGATTCAAGATTATATTGGTCTCAACAAATCCTATTTTGTGTATCCTTGACTTTTCACTTAATACGTTCATCTTTATTCTGTTTTATATAAAAATAGAATTTTTTTCTATTAACATGTTCCGATAAATCTTTTACCTTTAACAAATATAAAAAAAGGAATGCCCAAACTGAGTAATTTTTTCAATAACATGAATTAAAAAAACTTTTGTACTTATCCGAAAACATGAAGTTAAGATATTAGAGTTAAGATAAAAGTGAAATCATAAAAAAGGCCAAAGATTCATTTTGAACCTTAATGTTTATAACAGAATACAAAACTGACCATAAGATTTTTGAAATGTTCAAAATTGAATCCTAACATTTTTAAAATGTCCAAAATTGTGGGAAATCCATAGTCGAATTTGTCTACAAACTCAATAGTCTATCACTCTTTTCCCTCTGAAAAGTAAGTTCTAGGGTATATCAAACTTGAGTTAAAATATTCCCTATTAAGACAAACTTTAAGCATTATATGAGACTTCAAACAGAAGAAGGAAGATGCATTCTTTTCTTCTTCTACCCTTATGTTATTTACTTAGTTATTTTTAGAATTGAAGTTGACCTATACACTTCCAATATCAAGCTACGTATTTTTTGGAAATTAAAGGATTATAATCCAAAAGAAGGCATAACCTTAAAATTACAAGGAAAAACTACCAAGTTCATCCTATCCAAAATGGATATACAAAATTACAATCCCAATATTCATCCAATCCTCACTTGCTTATAGATGACTCGTTACATGCATTACATACAGATTAGTCCAGGTGCCCCATCTTTGATTTATTGCTCCTGTGGCTTTAGTTTTATTCCTTGGTAATAAGAAATGCACCCTGATTTTACCAAGATTGGATTTTGTGAAGTTTGTAGTCTTCATTTTCTTTAGCTTGAATTTTCTATTATTTCTTGACCGCGCGTCGTAACGCTAGTCAAAATTAATTAACTAGACTACTAGTGTAGCAGTGGCGAGTCTAGTTCGATCCCACAGAGAGTGCGTGTAAAGTTTAAGAAATGAAATTAATTAGTGTTTAGGAAAAAGGGGGGGTTTTTGGATTTTCAGATATGAAAATAAAATAAAACTAACTAATAAAAACAAATTAAAGAAAACATGCAATAAAATGAAAAATGTGGGGAATTCG
>JAOTIZ010000004.1:23546294-23568426 GCA_027123425.1 Erythroxylum panamense
ATTATGGTTATGATTATGATTATGATGATGATTATTATTATTGTTATTACATTCCTTATTATTATTAATTTTCTTCTTCTTCTTCTTAATAATGATGATGATGATGATGATGATGATGATGATGATGATGATGATGATGATCATAATAATAATAATAATCATAATAATAATAATAATAATAATCTTTAGCTATTCCTAAGAATTGAGGAATACCTAATGTTAGGATTAGATATTCTGATATTTTTGTCTAACCAAATAAAAGATTATTTAATTTTAAGAACATACTAGGAATAGAATTCCTATTCATGTTAACCAAACCTACCCTTAATTTTACATGAAGATGATAAGTTGACAATAGAACAAAGCAAAGACCTATGTATATGCAAGATAAAATGCGCCATATCAACTAAAGTTTGAGCGAAGGTGAATGTTTATATAGATTAGCAAAAATCTTCAACAATTGGCAAGATTCAAAAGTAAGACCAAAAATGATAATGCAGCTAAGTCGTGCTAAGTTCAAACATGTATGAAGATACTTTGTTAACTCAAGGTTTATATTTAACGATTTTGATAATAATTGTATAATATTTCAAAATTTAATTTAGATTTATTTGTAAAATTAACGGTCTAATTCTAAAAAAGGAAATAAAATTATAAGAAATACGTTTTTTTTCTTACATGAGCCTTCTTTATGAACTTATCTTATTAAAAATGGTTTATTTGAAAGGATCCTAATTATGAAGGTCATATATTGACTCCATGATTATTGAAAGATTTTTGGCAAAGATGAAATCGAAGTTATTCAAGGTTAAATCCATCCAGTTGACTAAAGAGGAGAGTGAAGCAATGGCTAGTTAAAGAAATTGATTATTTAAAGAAGAGCATCATAACTTATAAAGTAGAACGAACATATTCAGACTGTCGAAATATTTTGAGCAACATCTATACTCTTGAGAATCATATCATTATTATTGTACTTTAGAAAATGAAATCATTATATCAAGAGAGAAATTAATATTTTGTTTTTTTGTGAGGTTTTTAGAAGATTGTTATACACTTCGAGTGTGAAAGGTTGGAGGACCTTGAAAAATGTGTACTTGTGAGCTTAGAAAGACTCATCAAATTTAATACTCAATTTTTATTGTGAAACACTCAGACTGGACATAGGCTGGTGTTGTAATCCAAACTAATATAAAACAACTGCGTCTTTCTTCGTTCTCTCTTTAACTTTTAAATTTTTGCATTATACTATGTGTGTGTTGTTTTTAAGAGGCTCCTTTACCTTTATAAAAGGCTCTTTCTGTTTTCAATTTGAAAGAGGTCCCTTTCAACTTTAACAAGAGCATTCTGTTTTTAAATTGTTTTAACATGATTTATCATTTAGTAAGCTCCTTTCATTTAAATACGGTCCTATCCTATAAAAGGCTCCTATTGACTAATAAGCTTTTGTCGTTTAAAAAGACTTTATCATCGGACAGACTCCTACTATTTTAACTAGGATTTGTTTATTATACGAATTGAAATAACTTGCTAAAAATTTTTATACACGCAATTCACCCCCTTCCCTTCTTGTGTGTGTTTGCTTTTATCATACTTATCTTTAGTGAAGAGAATGAAGGTATATAAATTTGCAAGGTTTAATATATAATGGCTCAAAATTATTGCTAACTTAGATCATTGAATATTGTGATTGCATTGTGGATGTACTTGGATGGACCATGCACAAAAATGAGTTAGGATGGTTAAACCAGAGGCTCATCAAGGTACTTGTCTTCAAGAGGTGAAGATATGGTGACATATCATAAGAATATGAAAGTAGGAGCATTACTTTACAAGATGGGAACATTTCTTGAGGTAGTGGGAAAGTGGTTGGATGCTATGTCAATAGAATGAGCTTCTTCCAAACACATTTTTCATGTATTAGAATAGAGTTAGGGGCCTAATATAGATAAGTTCCTGCTAACTTGGACGTTTAATATAAGGAGTAGTAACTCTTAACTAATTTGGTAAGTTAGTGAACAAAGTGAATAGTTTAGGTTTTCTTGGTCCTTAAATTCTTTTAAGCCTATATAAAGGCATCCTTTATATTTCATTCGTGTAACATTGTTTATTTAATTATCTACAAGAGAGCTAAAAGATTTAAAAGAAAGTTCCTGTAGAGAAATTTGAGTAGGAAGATCTTGAACAATTTATTGTAGAGTGGTTCAAGTTAAAAGTAATTCGAATCTTTGTATTAAATTATTGTATGAATATATCAATAAAAGATTGACTTTGTTGTATCTATATTATTCATTTCATTTGACTAATTTATAGTGAAAACTGATGTGTTAAGAGTGTGAGTGAAACACCTAAACATGAGTGGTGAAAAGCATTTAGAAACAAATGGACTTATTGGTGTCGATCATAAAGGAAGGTTGAGTTGGGCTTTAACGGACTAAACCTTGACTACCATTTACGGAATTAAGCAAATTTATCCAATTGTATTGCATCTAAAAAATTCCCATAATGACTATTCTCAAAACTTAGTGAGGAGTTCATACATTGTTTATTAACAATAGTTGGTAGAAGCAATCTTATGAAAAAAAAGTAATAATTGGTCTTTTAGTCCTAACAGAGGACAGTATAGTTTCCTTCTTAGAAAATTTTAAGCCTTGATGATGGAACTTCAAGAAACAAAGAGAGCTTTCAAAAAATAGTTGAAATCTAATGAAGAGATACACTATAACTTATTAATGCTCAAATGTGCTATATCTAAGAACAAACTAATAGTTCAATAGGAGAGAATTTAGTGAGTGTAAAAGACTAGTAAGTTTTTGATGGTAAGTGGAGTGCAAAAGAGCTTAAGTTTTTTTATAAGATATGGAGTAAACTTTATAGTAAAAAGATGTTTGATTACAACAAAAGGTATCAATCATAATAATGTATATGGTATACAAAGTTGTTGTAGAGGATGGGTACCTCAAATGATATTAATGTAGGTAAATCTCCATCGACATTTAGGAGAAAATTAAGAAAGAACCAACGAATAAGTTCCTCCTTAGCAATACTTCATACCTTTCAAGAGAAGCTTTAAAATGGTTGAAGCAAAATAACTCTATGTGAAAGTATGAATGAAAATTCACTTCTTTTATTTTGGACTTACAAGGCATATTAGAGGAAAACAAGTCGTTTAACTTCATAAGTGACCTATAGGGTTGGGCATAGGTTAAGCTTTGAAAGCAAAATGCAAAAGACCTTCCTAAAGTAGTAGCAACTATAAATGCCTTGGTGGACCTCCAAATTTCACCACCCGTTCAAACTAGCAAAAAGGTTAAAAAAATGATGGAACTTAAAATGAATCAGTAAAAGATAAAGGAAAGGTATACAAAACTTCTCACAATAAGTCAAAGAAACGATAAAAAAGGAGATATTGCTTATATTATTTATGGAGGGAATTTTGCTTATAAATGCCTGAAATGGAAAGTGAGAGAGAAGCAAATCAGTTTTATAGTAACGAAAGATTAAAGAAAAGAAAGTAGGACTTGTCAAAAAAAGTCTACATCAACAATTATACTATGTCAGGTATAATATGCTTTATGGAGTTTCCAATGAAAAATAAACCTATTGGAGAGGAAAGTAAGTAGATGATGTGCTAATAAAAATAAAAACTAGCTTTTATCTTCAAACTTTGATTAAATAGTCTATAAGAGAATCGTTTGTGAAGAAGTTCTCTATGAAGTACTTTGAAAGGAGCGTCAAATTATTTTAGTGTGAATGATTTGTTAGACCTTTAAGCCTAAGTTATTGAATTGTGTAAGTATTAGTGAGCTTTAACTGATATTTAGCACTCGGGTTGACATGAAGATGTCATATTGATAATATAATAAGGTAAAGACATACGAGTAAGCAACGTAAAATAGATAATATTAAGAGAAACTCAAGAGTAAACGAGGAATACTTTAGTGCACATCGGCAAAAATCTTTGATAATGGGCAAATTTGAATACAAATCTTAAGATGATATTGTAATTAAGTCATACTAAGGATATATAAAGGCACTTAGCTTTGATGAGGAGGTAAAAAGTTATTTAAAATTGTGATGTTTATTATATAATAGATTGGATTGTTGTTAATTTATAAAGTAATGTGATTGTAGCATGGACGTACTTGAATAAACCATACACAAAAACGACTCAGCATGGCTAAACCAAATGCTCATTGAGACACTTGTCTTTTAGAGGTGATAATGTGACAAAAAATTAAAATAAGTGGGACAGAAAATAGAAACACTTCCATATAAAGTGAGAGTACTACTTAAAATAGTGAAAAGTGGTCCAATGAGACGACAATGAAGCGGACAACTTACAAATATATATTTTTATGCTAAATTGGAGTTAGTGACCTAAATAAGATCTTCCTACTAATTTAGTAGAGTTAGCGGAAGAAGTAACTTCTCATTAACTTAGTGGTTTAGTGAAGAAAGTAGGTGGTTTGATTGGTCTCTAAGCTTTTGTACACTTATATATAGATATCCTTTGTACTTTATCTATGTAATATTATATATTCGATTATCTGAAGAAGAGTTCAAATTTTTGAAAGAAAGTTGTTATTAAGAGTTTCAACTAGGAAGATCTTGAATGATTTATTTTAGAGTGCTTTCCTTATATTACTTTATCATGTGAATTGATCAATACAAAGTTAGTTTTGGCATATAGTTTGTATAAAATACTTTTATATTGACAATGTGATTGAATCATCTAAATACGATTGACGTGTGATATTTAAAAACTAACATATTTATTGGTCAACAATCATTAAAAAAAGTTAAGTTAAAGTTTAATAAACTAAAAGTTAACTTTCGCATGAGGACTTACACAATCATATTCAATACTTCATAATTAAAATCGAAGAAAAAAAGAATTTTGATTTCGGTCATTAGTACACATATTACTTGTACTAATAGTCCACATATCTAGTTTAATCTTTTGTACTCTAATATGCCCTCTTTTGGCACTAGAGATGTTAAAAAGAGCCCTAACTAACCCGATCTGACTCGATTTTGGCCCGAGTTAATTGGCCCGATTTTTTCATGGACCAAGGTCGGGCACGTCATGGGCCGCCTGACCATTACTTTCAAAATGACGTCGTTTTGTCAAAAATAATGTTATTTTGGAAGTTCTAAAAAAAGAGGGCCAACCCGGCCCACCTGTGGTTCTTCGGGCTGGGCCACGGAAGAACCACAGGTCAACTTATCTCGGCCCACCGGCCCACCATAGCCCGAGGTCGGGCCAAAATATGCAATATTATATTCATACAAAGAGACATGTACGTGCTAAATAGAGATATTAATGGGCCGGACCGGGCCTTTCTTCTTTAGTACTAGTCTTTTCTCTTGAAAAGAAAATTAATTTGATTTTCATTAAAAAGGGATAGAAAATAGTTCCATGATAACAAAGAGACATTAATTTCATGTAGCTAGTTACAGTTAGGGAGACCATTGCTACTTAATAGGATAAAAGAACTTTACAAATGTGTGTGTGTGAGATAGAGAGCGATAGAATACTAATTATGGTGGGAAACAGTGGAAGGGCTTTGCTTGCGGATGATTTGATACGTGCCACTATGAACATGTCATGAAATCGACTAGCAAACCATGAAGGGGACAGTACGGGCAGGTACTAGGGTTTCATGGCTATTCAAATGTTCTAGTGATGAAGATAAGGATTCAAGATTATTTCCAAAATAGCAACCTGATCTGAGAAACCAATGACTTAACAATTGCAACCATATCAGGCTGAGATGTCTTATACACCTTCATAGCTGTTTTTGAATCAATGTCAAAAGTCACCATCATATATAATAAGGGTCATGACTTTTGCTTTCTAGTTAGATTCCATCCTCACCATATTTTCTAAATCATATCAACAATCAACAGGAACCATACTGAAATATGCTTTGTTGCTAAAGCCAAGAGTAATAACTAGAAGCTTATGCTTTATGTTCATCAATGGATATGTTCTTGAAATGAACAGAAGTACATTCTTTGGTTCTAGCTTCTGATTACTATTTCACAGCAGCTTATATCATTAGTTCTACAATGGCTCCTCTGCCAGGTAAAAAGACATGGAAGAAAAAAACACTGATCAAGGTTTGGAAATCTGTGGTAGTAGAGTAAAACTATACATGTAACCATGTTGGTAGGAGAGTTAAATTTGTTGAAGCATAAATGTCAAAGATTTCGTGGTAAGTGAGATAGACGTAGTTTTTGTGGTAGCCTCCTGCAGTGTCGAAATTAATTGTCTGCCCGACAAAAAGATTTCGATGTTATGTTCGTAGCAGGTTTTGAAAAACGAATCCTTATATGGCATGAATTGATTGAATGACTTTGAAAAATTAGCACCTGCAATGGCATGTGATTAAGCGCATGTTAAATTTAGCACCTGCAGCCATCCATTCAATTACTGACTGTTATCTGGTGTAAATGTGAGTCACATTCAAGTCAAATAATTTACTGTCGTATTCTGTGACGTTGATAGCTCCGCTTGGGATTTTGTGATAGAAAAAGAAAGAAGAGCCTAAGGTTGAGAATTTAAGAAAGTGCTTGTCCGCTCCTCCCTCTTTATGGTTTTTTTTTTCAAATCTTACTATAAAAAATTCTGATGGCCATTTAGGGTGCATTGGAGCATTCCAGAGGCGTTTAAAAAAGTGGCATAGGGAAAATGAAGAAGAGGCAAACCGTTGGAAAGGGGATACCAGTCACTGCATACAAATTGAGCAAGGTATACAAATTGAGCATATCCATCGTGAGGGTAACCGGTGTGCTGATCTCTTCGCCTCTCTAACTGCTAGTTCTCAACCTGGGATCCAATCCATACAGGTTCCACCGCCATGTCTTCGCGACGTTTTACTTCACGATGCGACTGGGGTGACTCACCCCTGCGGTCTGCCTTTCGCTGTTTCTGGCCCTGCTTCGTTTTCATAATTTTTTAATGTTCTAATTTTCCTTGTAATAAAAAAAAAAGAAAAACTAAAAAAAAGGGGAGAAAATTAATAGGAAGAACAAAAGGTAGGACCCTTTTATTTTTGGCCTGTATTTGCATGGGACCTCACCTATTGTTGAATTTTTGATATTAGCTATGAATTGTAATGCATAAGATTTGACAAATTTAGAATCAGAAAGGCAGTTTATATCAGTTGGTAAAATTTGTTCAACTTACTCTTAAATTCATGTTGGATGAATAGGAGAATGAAAGGAGACCAAAACTCATCTTCCTTCACGAAGCCATGCTACACAAGAGAGTAGATAGTACTTATGTATAGATGCTACAATGGAGGTATATTTCTACAATTATAAATTCGTTTTGGCATATATTGATAGATAATTAGATGCAAACTTTTTGAGCATTAAAGTAATGTGTTGTAGTGGTTGGTTCTGTGCTCCTTAGCAATTTAATTGCTTTATCTCCAGACTCTGGCATCCAACCACAAAAATAAATTTGAGCAATTCAAATGGAGAAAAAAGAAGTGGAAATACGAACAAGAATATGAAAAGGACAAAGAGATATTTATTATTGAATTGAACCACAAGAGGACCCCTCCATTCCAACCCCACACAGTGTTCATCATCTTCCTCATTATCTTTATTTCCTTTATTTATTTTCATATAAACTTTTCTGGGCTGTTTGTATCTTTTGACACGTTTTGAAATTGCTATCTTTTCTTTAAAAAAATTAAAGCATGAGTTATTTAAAAATACCTCTCTATTTATTAGGAATTAAGCTGTGTATTATTTAACCTTTCTAAACTTCTCATACACTATTGAAGCAGTACTTGTTTTTGTTGAAGACACTTGCATACACATACACCTTTCTTCATCTCTCGTTTTCTCTCAAAGTTGATTGAAACACCCCCAAAAAAAATATGGAAAAAGAAAAGATTCTTGAAGAATTTATGTGAAAAGGGTTGAGGTGCAATCAGGGAAGTTCCGTTGTTTTGATCTGTTCGCAGGTACTTAACTCACTCAAGGCAAAAAAAGGAGAAAGATAAGAAAGATAACGTGTTGTATGGACAGCAACCTTTCATATAGTTAATTACTTGCAAAACATTATAGACACATATGATATGACTGAATATACTTATATAATCCTGCTCTCTCATATAAAAATTTGGTCTTTTTCTCAAAATATATTCGTTGACGATAGGAATTGCTCGGAAAAAAAAAATCAGATCTTTATATGCACTAAAATGAGGTTCATGTAATAAGGGATAACAAGGGAAATAAAGATGGGTATCATTTTCTCAGCCTTTTAACTTCGTCTTTCTCTTCAGTTCTCTTTTTCCTTTGCAGTGGAGGAGTTGCAGAGATTTGATTCTGAAAGGGTTCTCAGCCCCTAAAAGGCCTTGTGAAGGGAAGAAGTACCAATTCTCTTAAACAACCGCTACACTCCACTTGTGCTACTCTGATGCAATGATACTACGAGCCTAGTGAAGGAGAGTGATAAGGTATAGGTAAGTAGATAAATAACACGTAACAGATCACACAGAGACAGGGTGGGTGTGATGTTTTGTGTTTCTGATGTACCCTTTATTTCTATATCATGGATACATATATATCTCTATCTGCTTTCTCATCAATTCATGGACTTTATTAGTCATTGTAATTGAAACTTCTTCCCTTTGCACAGAGGAGCAGATGATCATGAAGCACGTGCACACGCAGATTTCCATCACAGCAGGTTCCAATTATATAAAACTATTACTATAATCAATACCTATCTCTCTCTCTCCCTCTTCAATTTATATTTTTTTCCTTTATATAAGCGGCGATATCTCGTTGTTTTACTTCCTTTCCCTTCTCTTTTCTTCGCTACGTATTCTTGATGCTCTATAAGATGAAGTGCTCAACATTTGTGTGTGCAATCATATGCTCCGAGCAAATTCTTTCAGAGTTTGTGCAGAAAATAGGTTGATCCTCACTCAATTCACTCAAATCTCAAGTGTTACCCTTCTCATTTTTCTTCATTTCTTCTAAGCAACGACTGAGTATCCCACCTTACTCCCCAAAACTCTCGTCAATTCTAAGCTCTCCTTGGTGTGTTGATCTGAAAACCACCCAAAACCAGTATATGTAGTAAGTCATATGTGTACGTTTGTGCACGTAGAGAAGCAAGGGTCGTCCCAAGTCCGTATTTTGATGATATGCTAAGTGTGTAGGAGATTATGATATGTGGATGTGAAGACCAGGTAATTGACGTAGTCTGTTTTTTCAGGTGACACTTAAAAGATCATATTTTCAAAGAATTCAACGAACTAGATGGCGACGTTCTTTCACGGGAATCCTGAAATTCAAGCAGCATCAGCAGAAGGACTTCAAACCCTCGTACTCATGAACCCTACTTATGTTCAATACTCTGAGAGCCCTCCTACTCCTACTCCTCCGATCAGTAATCTCGTATTCCTCAACTCCGCCATCGCCGCGGCTCAGCCGCCACACATCTCCCACGCTACACCCAACACTCAGCAATTCGTCGGAATTCCCTTGGACCCTAACTCCCACGACAGTTCTTCAACTTTGCATGGATTTATCCCTCGTGTCCACTACAATCTTTATAGTTCAATTGATCCAGCATCGGCGGCGCGTGACGTACAACGCGCTCAGCAGGGTCTCTCCTTGAGCCTCTCTTCACAGCAACAGCCAGCTTACGGTCAAGCGTTGTCTGGTGAAGATATGAGAGTCTCTGGCGGGTCGGTGTCGTCTACTTCGGGAGTGACTAATGGAGTTTCTGGTATGCAAGGTGTGTTGTTGAGCTCCAAGTACTTGACGGCTGCTCAGGAGCTACTTGATGAGGTTGTCAATGTTAATAACCCTGGCATAAGAAGTGAGTTGTCAGAGAAACATGGTGGGACTGGTACAAACAGCAGTAGTAAGGTCGCCGGAGAGTCATCGGCCGGTGAAGGGTCAGGCGGTGTGGAAGGAAGTGGAAAACGTGGAAGTGAGCTTACTACTGCAGAGAGGCAGGAAATTCAGATGAAGAAAGCAAAACTCTTAAGCATGCTTGATGAGGTATGTCAAAAAAAACTTGTTTTTGCTCGTGTGCAAAGAGGTTTTGATGTTTCTTCTTTTCTATACGATGAAGTTTGGCCACAGTGGAAATGAAGAGGGTTTAAGGTTTCGCGGACTGTGAGAATAGAATGAAATAAAGTTGGGTCTCTTTCAATGGCAGAGTCCCATTAAGGGAAATGGACTCCAAATTTCTGTCAGGCGCTGTTTTAGGTCTGATGAGGTCTTAAAACTTTTTGAAATGTTGAAGTCCCACCTCTCTAGAACCAGGTTTTGATGGAAAACCATATCTTTCCCTCCCCGAGTGTCGAAACAAATTAAGGATTGTCTAAGTAGATGTCAGAAAAAAAAAAGAGTTTATTAAAAACTCGAAATTTTGAGTTTACAAGGCTTCAGGAAGGGGAGAGTTTCAAAGGTTGCTCAAATTCTTCAAAAAAAAAAAAAAGAGTTTCATATGTTACTTCAAGCCCATTACTCTGTTATCACATCACTTAATTGGGAAACTATTTTCTTTTCATTTATTGTCTGAAGGTTGAGCAAAGGTACAGGCAGTACCATCACCAAATGCAGGTAGTGATTTCTTCGTTCGAGCAAGTGGCAGGAATTGGGTCTGGAAAGACATACACAGCTCTTGCACTGCAAACAATCTCAAAGCAATTTCGGTGCTTGAAAGATGCAATAGCAGGTCAAATTAAAGCTGCAAATAAGAGCTTAGGTGAAGAAGATTACCCAGGAGGGAAAATTGAGGGTTCGAGGCTCAATTATGTCGATCATCAGCTTCGACAGCAAAGAGCACTTCAGCAATTGGGAATGATCCAGCACAACGCTTGGAGACCCCAGAGAGGATTGCCCGAAAGATCAGTTTCTGTTCTTCGCGCTTGGCTTTTTGAGCACTTCCTCCATCCGTAAGCTCTCAAATTTGTTATTATTTGTTCAATCTTCTTGTGTGATTTCAATCATTCTGGTCTTATTTGATCACTCTAGCGTTAAATGTTTCAACAACTCCTAACAACTTGTTGGACTCCTATTTCAGTTATCCAAAGGATGCAGACAAACACATGTTAGCAAAACAGACAGGGCTTACAAGGAGCCAGGCGTGTCCCTACTCTGCTTTTGACGTTTACTTTTATTTAATTTGTCATAGTTCTTATGGTCAATCATGCTTCCAAATTTTCATTTTCAGGTGTCTAACTGGTTCATCAATGCTCGGGTTAGGCTTTGGAAGCCAATGGTAGAAGAAATGTACGTGGAGGAAACTAAGGAACAAGAACAAAATGGATCAGAAGACAAAACAAGCAAGAGTGAACAGAATGAGGATTCAACTTCAAAGTCAGCTCCACAAGAGAAGAGTTCGGGTACTGAAAACCAAGCTAAGAGCTTCAAGTCCTTCGACAGTTCACCAAACCTGAACCCTCGTGCAATTTCGTTTTCGGTGACTTCTCCATCTATTGTGGGAGGAAATGTAGCAAACCAGACCGGTTTCTCCCTCATAGGATCATCAGAGCTACAAGGAATTACACAAGGAAGCCCTAAGAAACCTAGGAGCATTGACATGATGCAATCCTCAGCAATAGTCCCATCTATAGACATGGATATCAAGCCTGAGGAGGCAAACAATGGTCATGTTTCCATGAAATTTGGAAACGAGAGGCAGGGCAGAGATGGGTACTCATTCATGGGAGGTCAGACCAATCTTATTGGAGGTTTTGGGCAATACCCAATTGGTGAAATCGGAAGGTTCGAGGCAGAGCAGTTCACACCAAGGTTCTCAGGCAATGGGGTCTCTCTCACTCTTGGCCTTCCTCATTGTGAAAACCTATCCTTATCTGCCACTCACCAAAGTTTTCTTCCCAGCCAAAGCATTCAACTGGGAAGAAGGGTTGAACTTGCTGAACCAACCGAGTATGGAACCATTAGTACTTCTGCTCCTCATTCTTCAACTAGCTATGACAATATCAGTATTGGAAACAGGAAGAGGTTCGCTGCACCGCTGTTGCCAGACTTCGTGGCGTGATCAGCATGCATGAAGAAGTGAGTAAAAAGAGGCTTGATAGGTTGATAATCTCTTTTCCATTATTTCTTTCTGTTCCCACAATAATTACGGAGCAGGGAAAACGTATGGTAGTGTAAAGAAAGAAAAAAAAAAAAGAATTACTTGGTATAGGTCTACACATTGGCATAGAACCATCGAGTTCTTAGACAGTTTAGGACTCTTTGACAGTATATATGGTTGGGGATTGTTTATTATTTTTGTAAGTTTGGAAGATGGATAGTCATAAGAATCAGATATTGGGGTATACCAATATTGTATCTATTGTGAGCAAATATGGTGTCAACATGAGTAATTAATGGAATAAAGAGTATTAGAAACCAGGAATCTTGGTTGCTTCCAAAGAGCTCAGGGATATGAAATTCTGTGCATGGAGATACTGCTGGACAGAAAATGAACATTTGTAATGAACCGAGAAGCATTAGGATTTTGCAATGCAAAACGAGCTTTCCGATTGTTCTTGTAATAAACAAGAAAAGTTGGAAATATTTTGATGACAAAATCACTGGAGTCGAGGGTAGAGCGTGACATCAGATACCCATTCTACTTCAGAAAGTCGCGGAGCAGACAAGTTATGTCAGCAAAGAATTTAAGGCATCAATTCCTCTATATATAATATGTCGCCTAATGGAAAGTGTTGCTGGTAAGGACAAATGCGGTGCATAATAAAATTTTCGTATTTTCCTTTCTTTATAAAGGATTACTTCTACTTCCAAGGATAGCGTGTGTTTTTGGTACATGGCTGAATATGACATACTGTTCCACCATTAGCCTATTGTCAAGTCTGGTTACATAACATGCACATCACATGGTGAATTCAGCTGGCACACAAATGTTTCTCAGACAGTTTCATGTTCTTGATGTAAGCTTTTACTCATGGCTAGCACACGCCTATATGTCCGGGCTGGATGAGCTAACTAAAAATACAAAAATAAAACAAAGAGCAAGACAAAAACCATACACAGGCAAAAGTACTAAGTTCAGATGCACAATAAATCACGCATTATAGAAAGCAAAATCGATAAGATAATGCCATTAAAATGACATAGCTGGTTTAGATTCAGCCACTCTTCATAAGATAATGCCATTAAAATGACATAGCTAGTTTAGATTCAGCCGTTCTTCACAAAATTTGTCAATACAAACCTTGAGT
This sequence comes from Erythroxylum panamense, assembly GCA_027123425.1. NCBI lineage: Eukaryota > Viridiplantae > Streptophyta > Magnoliopsida > Malpighiales > Erythroxylaceae > Erythroxylum > Erythroxylum panamense. The sequence goes on from JAOTIZ010000004.1 coordinate 23,559,536, forward strand.
TTGGTTAACACACTAATCAGTGACATCCTAGAAATGGCAGGATTCTTACAACTACGCAGAAGCTCTGCATTATATAATTTACAAATTTGATGCGAAATCTCAATATTGTAATGCATGTTAAAGGTAAGTGCCTGTAGGCTGTAGCTTAGGCAGTTACTTTCACGACCAAGAGCCAACTCTTTGCAAAACAATGTCCATAAATGCTAAACACAATCCCTGTGTTATGAAAGATTGGAATCAAAATCACATATAAATCGATTAAGGTGAATTGACTGTACTGCGATTGAGCCAAATATGTGCCAACCTTCTCTTGGCAATCTTTGACCTGTAACACCACACCTCGAAAGCCTCAGTCAAGTCTGGATAATGAATGTGCTTATTTCCTAACCATTCCGACAATATCTCAGCCTGGTCTCCTGATGGCAGTGCAACAACTATTGAAACAAATGTAGATTCCAAAGAATGCCAGAGCTCACTGTCGACCTTAAGTTTCACAGATTCCTCACTGGTAGTTGCAACAGAATCAATTAAAGGTTTTGTAATCCTTACAAATGGAAGCCAAACCTTCAGCATATAAAGTCGTTTTGCAGCAGGTAAAATAACAGTGCCACACCCAATTGCTTCTAAAACCTTTGCTGCCACCTCCACAACCTTTAGCCTTATTTCAGTAGTTTCAGCTGCTGAACTTGCTTGCTCAACAAAATCAACTATTTTATATGATGCGTCTACCCAACCATTGACAAAATCCTTCATGCTCTCTAAAATTTTTAAAATCTGACAAGCCCATGACAGATCTGATAGATGAAGCTGAAATGCTTTTATTCTTCTTGCCTCAGAACCAAAATCTACGGGCTCACATAATAGAGATTCTAAAACACTGTTAAATCTTATGAATAGTTCTTTCACACATTTATTTGCCTCAGATTTAATATTTTCATCAGCAGTTAAAAGGGGCCCATCATCATCTTCTGTGAGCATATATTCAAGTTGCTCTTGAGCAGAAGTTTTTAGGTCATTCATAGGTGAAGGAGGTGATGATGTGGCAAATTGAATGGCACTCAAAAAAATCCTACATATAGCTGACGAGTTAACTGGCTGGAGACGGGAAAGAACTGGTTGTGCTAATGATCCCATTTCTGGAATAATTTTAAGAATTTCTTCTTCTTCAGCTTCTTCCCAGGGGACTGCTTCCAAATAACTAACACAAGCAGTAGCTATTTGTGGGCAGCCGAGCTTGAAAGCTACTTGTAGAATGCCAAGTGCATTTGTTACGCCATGCCAAAGGTCATCTAACGAGTCATCTACAACAACATAAAGAAGGCGAAGAACATTGACATGGTGATCAAAATCTGACTCTTGACAGTAAACTTCAACACAGCTTCTAGAGTCAAGGATCTGACATGTAGGCCAACTTTCAGAAAGACGATCAGCAAAATACTTGCTCTTCTCTACCAATATGTGAGAATGACAATAAAACCAGTCATCTCGACCATCTTCCGTCCGTAGTCTGACAACAACATCACTGGTTGAACGGTCACCAATCTTGTTTGGTGCCTTCATTAATTACCATAGGCCAAGTAAAACATTAATAGAGATCAGATACAGCTACAATCGTATATTAACAGCTACCATTGAATATAAACAACAATAAGGGATACAACGAGATAAATGTAATCATATAAAAGAAGCTCACAAAACTACAAGTAGATCAATGGAAAACAGAAAGTGATACCCTCATTGATCATAGTTTGTAGCTTCTTGAACACAACTAAGCATTTCAACAATAGGGGACAGGAATTTGTCATGTACTCTAGCGTAGGATCCAATCACAGGTCGAGACACAGAGAAAGTCACCTCTTTTTCCCTGACTGTGTTCTCCCTTTCCTCTGAAGAACCTATGTCGATACAAGGAGGAGACTTGTCGTCGACAGGGTCGTACAACTGCTGCTATTTTTTAAACCTAGCTGCTGTGTTTTTCTTGATAAAAGTTTGCTTACCTCTTTATTAACCATAACAGCCTTTAAATAGGCTTAAAGGATAACCTAATTAAGACTCCTAATTAGATATAAAATCTAAAAATAGAATCTCAATAAAAATAGAGAACATAATTTGTAAAAGCCCTAAAAAACGAAAGAAAATCAAATAAAACAAAATAAAAGCAAACTTGTTAACAGCTATCCTATTAGCCACTTTTTTTGCGTCGTGAGTAAACTTTTCCTACAAAAGCATCCTTAACATTACTCCCTCCCTGCCAGATAGACCTCTTGAAGAGCGGTGAAATCTTCCCATGTAGCATTTTCATCCAAACTGTCTACACACACATCAACACCAATTGTTTGCCTCTTTAATCCCAGACCAGATAATAGAGTGGGAAATAGACACCAATTGGCCATCATGGAGGACTGATAGGGTGGCCGATGAACTTGGAGTATCGCCCTCAAGCTTTTTTAACAAGGACACATGAAAAGCATCATGGACATGACTCCCCGTTGGTAGCTCCAACTTGTAGACTAACGTACCAATTCTTTGTAGTACTTTACAAGGACCAAAATATTTTGAAGACACTTTGTGAGGTCCTCTCTTCCCTATCGAAAGTTTTTGGTAAGGGTGAAGCTTCAACCAAACCCAATCGCCCTTTTCAAAGGATATCTTCTGATGACTAGCATCATATGTAAGTTTCACTCGTTGCTGGGCTTGTAGTAAACACTCCATTGTTGACTGTAAAACTATATCCCTCTTCTAAAGAGCACAATCCACTACCTCCACTCTAGAGGAACCGGCTATACGATCAAGCAAACACGGAGGATCCCGTCCCATACATCACCTAAAATAGCGTACGTAGCTTGCAAGGAAGAGTAGAAAGATGTGTTGTAACAATACTCTATACATGGAACCCATTGGAGCCATCGTTGTGGTCTATCGCTCGAAAAGCAACGCAAGTAAATCTCAATGGCGTGGTTTACAACTTCAGTCTGGCCATCTGACTGCAAGTAATAAGATGAAGAAAAGGCCAATTTTGTTCTTCACAAACAAAACAATTCCTTTCAAAAGAGATTCGTAAAACCTTTGTCTCAATGAGAAACAACTGTCTCAAGTAACCACTGCAAACGCAAGATGTTTGTAAAAAATTACATAAGCCACAAATATAACAGTGAAAGGATGAGCACGTGGAACAAAGTGCATATTTGGAAAAATCTGTCTACAACCACCATCAAAATTGACTTCCATTGGAACTTTGGGTAATGCTTCGACAAAATCCATTGAAATATCGACCCATTCTTGTTAGGGCACCAAAAGAGGCTATAAAAGCATTGTTGGGTATAACTTCTGCCACTTGTGTTGACAAACCAGGCAACTCTGCACAAATTCAACCATTACTGATTTCATTCCTTCCAAAAAGAAATCTCTGTGCACCTTTTGCAATGTCTTCTGGACCCCTTCGTGGGTCATATTATGAATGCCTGAGATGATGGTTTGCACTAGGGGAGAAGTTGACAACAAATAAACCTTCCCCTTGAAAAAGATCAAGCCATCCCTTACTTCCCAAGCAACTTCAGCCTCCCATTCTCTATGCTGCCCCGTTGTCGTTTCAAGTCATCCAAGGCTTCCAATTCTTGTTGAAAGACATAAAAAATGTCAGCCAATGACATAGAAATAGTAAAGAGTGGGCCATCCTCCTTATCACATCAGGAAAGTGCATCGACAGCTTAGTTCAGTCGCTCCACCTTATACTCATTAGTTTACTAATCCAATGTTGTTGAGATGAAGTGGTTAACAAAAATTTTAGACTGAAGTGATCGGTCATGATGAGAAAAAGCCTCCCTCAGAGATATAGATTCTAGTGGGTCACGACTTATAATGGCGATTTGCTAATTTTTTTGCTTAAAAATGCAACTAGATGGCCTTGTTGTTGTAGGATTGCCCCAATACCACTACCAGAAGCATCACACTCCACCACGAACTCTTCCTCAAATTAGGCAACCTCAAAACAATGGCTTTAAAAAGAGCCTTCTTGAAGTTAGAAAGGACCGAATGGATCTTTTTTCAAAAGGCTAGTCAGAGGTGCTACCAATTTTCCATAATTTTTTTTATATATTTCCCATAGTACCCTACTAATCCTAGGAAGCCCCTAAGAGCCTTGGCCAATTGTGGTATTGATGAATCTATTATCGCCTTAATCTTACTTACATCCGCTTACACTCCACCATGGACAACATGATCCAAGTACATCACCTAAGTCTCCCCAAATGTGCACTTAGATTTCCTAAGAAAATGATGGTGAGCTTGCAATAATTCAAAAACGAAACGTATGTACTAAATATGCTCAATCTATGTCTTACTATATATTAAAACGTCATCAAAGAAGACTAGGTTAAACTTACACAAATAAGGCCTAAACACCTCATTCATCGAACTTTGAAAAGTAGAGAGAGCGTTGGTAAACCTGAAACATTACAAAAAATTCGAAATGCCTATGGTGTGTCCTAAAAGTTATCTTCTCCATATTCCAACAATCCATTTTAATTTGATAGTATCCTGAACAAAGATCTAACCTTGTGATTGTTAAGCTCCCTATAGTCCATATAAAACCTCCATGTTCCGTCATGTTTCCTCACTAGTAATACAAGTGAAGAAAAGGAGATTGACTTAGTCTTATTATTCCTTATTGTAGCATAGCAACTGGTAAAGTTGCTCCTTTGTTTATAAGGTCACATATTTAAGTCACAAAAATAGTCTTGTTATAAAAATACAAAGGGAAGATTGCGTACATTATAGCCTTCTTCAGACTCTCGCAAAGCGAAAAGCCTTGTCTACTGGGTACGTTGATGTTGACCTTTGTATCATAGCCTTACATTGCTTCTCTATCTCATCCTTTTGAAGGCGAGGATAACGGTAAGGTCACACCACCACCAATCCAGATCCCAGCATTAAAAGAATTTTATGATTACAACTTCGACTCGGCGATAATCTTAAAGATTCCATAAACAAATATGAAAATTATGTCAACAATTTTTCTATAGCGATGGAGGTCGAATGTTGTCCCTTTATTATTGTCACTATCGATTCAACACTCAAAACTTGCCCCTTCCATTGCACCTTCTTCCCATCCAGCTCAAAACTCATCGTTAGAGATGCAAAGCCCCAGAGTATAGGGCCCAACGTATGCAGCAATTTGACCCCTAAAACCACATCAAAACCATACAAGGAAATAGAATAAAGGTTAGTGGGAAAAGAATCAGAATCAACTTGTAGAGTTACTGCCTTATAGGTACCCAAACTAGACACTTTTTTTCATTGGCCACCGCCACCTGCAATCTTGGCCACTCCCTAACTGAAATACCAATTTTGAGTATCACATCCTCCCGAATAAAATTACGGGTGCTCCCCGAATCTACCAATACCCACAACGGCCACCCAACTACTAATGCTTGTAATTGCATAGTTTGTAAGCTCTAAATCCTACTTATAGCATGTAACAAAATCTCCGGATTGCCTAACACCTCTTCCTCCTACTCACTATCTAAGTCTGGCACTTCGATCCATAAAATCCTCTTGCACTTGTATCCCGTTGAGTAAGATTCATCGCAATTAAAGCACAACCCTTTAGTCCTTCTTTCTACCATCTCAGCCCTTGAAAGCCTAAGGTTTGGGTGCTGGCTGAACTGCTGGTAGTTGACCCTGCCTGTTTTCCTCCTCCACTTTGGTGCTTTTATTCTCAACAAAGGCAGCGCGGGTTGCAACTAATTTAGGGATTGTCCACCCAACTGAAAATTTGGAGCTACCTTGTAATATACATTATTGTTTCCTCTCTAAAGCCCGTGCCATATTCATTGCCACTCCCAAATTACCCAACTGTTGCATCTCTACCTCACTTTGAAGGCTCTCCAGCAATCTTGCCATAAATAAATTCAACTTTTGACAAAGATTCAAGTCTATAGTTCTCGCTAACAAGGACTGAAACTATCGCTAATAATCTTTTACAATTCATGTTTGCTTAAAATTTGCCAACTCTCTTAAAGGATTATTGCACATGAGTGGTCCAAAACTCACAAGACAATGTTCTTTAAATCCGTAACACTCCAATTCCAACTTCTCCTGCTCTAATTGATAAAACCACAGCTGCAGTTACCCCATCAAGTGGAAGGCTGTCAATCCCATCTTTTTTCCCTCTTGGAATTTTTGATTCCCAATAAATTATTTGCACCTCCTTAACCATATCAAGGAGTCTTCTGATTCATCGTAGGCCGGAAATTCAAGCTTGGAGTATTGTGGTACCAACTAACCCCTTACCTGCCTATTTGTTCTCTCCTCTGAATAGTTTTGGCTCCCTCGGTTTCCACTACTAGAAACACCAACATTGTCCCTTCTTGAATCCTTCCTTGATCTATATACATGGCGTGAGAGCTCCTCCATCTGTTCTTCTAGTGCTTGCTGCCTCATGGCCATAGTTTGCCTAAAAGCCTCCAACTTGCTGATCAAGCTTTTCGGGTGACCCATGATAGGTGGTTCTGATACCAAGTTGTTATGTATTCCAGCCTAGGATCGAGTTGAGACATAGGGAAAGCTAACTCTTTTTCTCTAGCCGTGTTCTCCCCTTCCTCTGAAGAACCTATGCCAACACAAAGGCTAGACCTATCCTCGACAAGGTCTCATACAGCTGCTGCTGTTTTTTTAATCTGGCGATTATGTTTTTCTTGATAAAAGTTTGCTTACCTCTTTATTAACCATAGCAGCCTTTAAATAGGCTTAAGAATAACTTAATTAGGACTCCTAATTAGATATAAAGTCTAAAAATAGAATCCCAACAAAAGTAGGAAACATAATCTGTAAGAACCCTAAAATACAAAAGAAAATAAAATAAAAGCAAGCTCGGCTGTCCTGTCAGCCACTTTTCTTCCCACAAAGGTATCCTCAACAGAATTCTGAGCTCTAATTCATAGTCCCATAAGTAATACAGGTAGAAACAGTAAAAAAAATTACTGAAAGATATAAATTGGAAAACATACGAATAAACTGTTACCGTGTGCAAGCAGGAAAAACTTACAAGTGGCTCCATTACAGATTCAGAACCAAGGATAATGTCCCCTACGCATTATGACTCCAGTAATCAGAATCAAAGGTAACTGCATAGTTAAGTTTACAATAGTTTGAACAGATTAGCGGTACTACTGGATGGAGTTCTTCCATCAAGCACAAGTCAGATCAGAGATTGAATTCACTATCATAAATTCAATATAGTACACTGGATTTTTACAAAACTAATCTACTCAATTATAAAGTAATCTTTGGGGCCTTCTAAATGCATCTTTTACCAAGAATAAGGTATAGGATTCTTAGGCATAAATACTAAATTATGAAATCCGAATAAGAATGGGGAGAATAAGAGAAAGGAATCTTTCTCAGAAAATAAACAATAAACCGACAGCAAGAAAAAAAACTAAACCAGGCTAGACAATACAAACAAATATGCACCATGGGACATAACTGGATTCTCATCTTTCAAATACTCATTTTTAACTAGCTTCAATTCATGCCCTCTTCGTCAACTTTCAATCTTTTGTTCAAAATCCACACCGTTTATGCCCAAACACTTGCTACGTGTAAATGTGAAGCACATGAAGAGACTTGATGGAACAGGAAAACAACTAAAGATAAAGGAACTTCCATGACTGCGATGAAAAAGAATTTACAAGAAGAGCCAAGCAGGTTCAAACAGTATGGACCAGAAAGTTTTGTTTTGATGTAGAAACAAAAACGAAGCTCAGAGAAGATTAGAAACTGCTAGTTCAACCCCTAAAGGTTTGAATCTTTACAGGCAGATGTGAAGTAGAGAACTAAACGAAGTTTTTAAGTTGAGAATCCAAAACCTTTCTTTCACTTTACTTGTAATACGACTTCTGTCTGCATTTCGCATCAACAGACAACATGGTAAAGCGCCAGTGATCTGTCTCCTTTTCTCAGCTCGCAAGCGTGAATTAGATATGGGTGCTCTTTTTCATTATGGATCAACCCAAATCTAAAATGTTCGTAGATTTTGGGCTTTAGTCGATTCTCTGAACCCACATATTACGTGATCTGGTTCGGATTTAATCCTATGAATTTTCTAATGGAAAGTCAGGATTGTCGTTTTGTACATGAAAAGTCTAAAGCATTTTACGGACGTATAAGCCTACGTACTTTTGAGGTCTAGAACTTCTTCTCACGCGCTTGATCCTTATTTTTATAGTAATCATTTTTAACTTTTAAAAAGCCTTAATTAATTTAATGTAAGTTCTTGAATTAAAATAGACTTTAAATATGTTTAAAATTTTGTTGATATTATTCCTGAAAAGTTAAAAAAAAAGATTAAAGATGTCCAACAATAATTAGAGTGTCAACGAGAGGTTAACATCGTAATAAAAGTATTAAACTTTTGTTATCAACCACACTCATTTTAGTAAAATAATAAATATATACAGAGAGAGAGAGAGAGAGAGAATGAGATAGTAACATAAAAAGTATAATGAGTTTTAAGATTACAATAAAGAATTTTTAATAAAGCTTATAAAGCATTTGAATTTTAGATTAGAGCGACGATTTAAATGTTCATCACTATAAGTAAACGATTTTACAATGTTTTAACGAAAAGTCAGAAAAGTGAAAACATTTTACGACTATTACGGAATATCATTGCAATAACATCAAGTTTTAAAAATGTTTAAATAATTTCGTCTCCAAAACGAAAGATTCTTGCGACGAACAAAAATATCGTCGCCAAATGTCAGGGAAATCAATGTCCTTGGCCTCGATTGTTGGACCCCGATCTTTTAGAGAAATTTAGAAATATTAAATATATGAAATGAGTGTTTTTGTATATGTATCGTGTTATGGATGCTTTTGTGCTTTAAGGA
>JAOTIZ010000004.1:23611449-23624363 GCA_027123425.1 Erythroxylum panamense
TGTCTCACCAGAAATATGATTCAACACATTGTCGTCAACCCACTGTCTGATAAAACCACATACCTGTCTATGCATCAGAGTCCATTTTCACCCGATTTATCATTAGGCTTTTTAGTGGCAAATACTGGTAAGTGGAAATTCTTTACATAAAACAGATCCTCTGTCTTGCCCTTCCAAAGAGCATAATTGGCGCTATTCAAAATAACCATCCTACTAGTGTTGACAACTTCCATTGTTCACCAAAACCACAACCACAAATATCCTGAGCCAAAAGCTCTGATACCACTTGTTGGGAAAGGAAATGTCGGTCACGCAGCAGCAACAAACCATAACCAATAAACCTTTCCCTGTGTGAATAATCACAGTCAATCTAAAAGAAAACACCAGCCAACAAACTCACCAATGCACGAAATTAAGTAGCAAGAAATAAATAACACAGGCAATTTTTATATAGAAAACCTCCTTCAATGTGACAAAGGAAAAATCACGGGACCTAGTCCAGTAAAGAAAAACTCCACTATCATCAATCAAGTTACAAAGAATTTTTTACCTCTAGATATAACTAGAGTCACCACTCAACTCAAAATACAACAATAATCATCAACAAGATGAAAAAATTAAAGAGTTGAGAAAAATATCATCCTTAAAATCTCAGCAACTTTGACTAAAGATCAGGGCACTTTGGAGACCTCCAAATCTAATCTCCACCGTTCAGAATGAAGAACAACGAGAGAGGAACCTTTGGTTAAAATTTCAGGTCGATCTGACAAGAAATCACCATGCGATTGGAGGTTAGAAGATTACTGCACAAAACTAAAAAAACGAAATTTTTTTCTTCTCTCTCTCTTTTCCCTCTCTTTTCTCTTTCGGCTGAAACTCTCTTCTACACAACTCTTTAAGTTTTAAAACCCTTTTTATATTTAGACTTTGGGCTCTACTTAGGAGTGACTCAAACCCAATATGGAATTGGGTAGACATAAAGCTTTCGTCAAGAAGTTAATCATATTCTCCAAGCTTGAGCTCCTTAGCCCTCAAAAAGTTTCAGTATAGTCAATTTTAAGTCATCAACTCCTGCATTATCTTCCAATTTGGTTGGAGCCTTGAGTGCTTAAATGGTTTAACAATTATGTCCCTGCTGGGATGACAAGCGTGATTGGATTCGTAGACACATATGCAACCTTCCAAGCACACTCAATAAGGCACACAAACTTTAAAATTAAGTGTAACTTGAAAATTATCGAAAAGGGTAGATCCAAAAATTTATAATTTGTCACGTCGAAGATATTGCCTGAGTGAGCTTTGGTAAGCGACCTTTCTCGTACAGTTCTTTTTAACGAATTCCTTTACCAATCACAAAAAAGAAAGAAAGAGGTAATAGGACCATCACATTCAATTGCAGACCCATGATCTCTTTCTTTTTCTTCTTGTTCCAGCAATTTCTGTTTTCACGAGGCCGATAACGAGTTTGTATTCCCAACGCTATCAGTTTATAATAAGATATATAAAATCAAGATGTTTAGTTTTTGAGTCAAACGTGGCTTAATTGCAGTACAACATATTCACCGGATATTTTATTTTTTGTTTTTTGTTGCAAAAAAGTTATTATTAATGGTCATTATTGTTATAAAGAATAAAAATATCAATTTTATAAAATAAATTTCCTTACCGAATAAAAATAACTACTAAATAATGACCTTGCTTCCTTTCAATTTTAGCTTGCTCTCGTTGTGGTCATTTTGATTTGACTTGTCACAAATTTTGCTCATGTGGTGTGTACACTAGCTCCTCTTATTTTGCAGTAGATTTGACTCAATAAAGGAACGTTCTGTTTTTCACAACCAAAACGATGATGTAGTTTCTGTGTTCTTCTTCCCGTATGATAGACTAAGACATAATAACAAAAATTATATTAGTTATTCATTTCGTTGAAGAGAAACAGAAAGTCCTTTCTCATATGAAGTAGTCAGACAAGTTTTGTCTTTAGGCTTATATATACATCGGGTCTGCATCTAACAAGTTATAGTGATATTCACCCTGCAGTTAAACGAAAGTCAATCGTGGTGTATAATTAAAGTGATGAAGATGTTAAATTAAGGTTGAGCTGGAACAAGAATTTAACTAGAACTGCGGTCCTTTCGGCTGCATTTCCAGGTTTAAAACAAATCAAATAATGATTTATGGAACGAATTAATGGTCTATAATAACCTCCAAATTGTATTTATTTACCCACCATTTCCTTCTCATTGTTTCTTTATAAGATATAGTTAATTTGATGGAATTGGATTAAGAACTATTAGAAAAAGAACTATCAGAAAAACCACCAAAAAAGTAGATATCAATGAACTACTAGATTCATTTATATAAACAACTAAACCTGGACAGATATGTCAAAATAGGCATATAAGAGATAATATAAGTATTATGACCACCCATCTTCAAATGGCAGCACATCCCAAGATTTAGTCTGCTCATTAAATCCGTACAGAAGACCATCCCTCGAGATCAGCCACAAACACTTATTTTCACAGCGTTCAGAATCTCTGCGATAAGAATACGCAACAAAACCGTGCCATTTGGAACCATCCCATTGCACATCACAGCTAAACAATGTGGAACCCCACAAGTTGGCTGAGAACTTCCATTCGATTTGATGCCCATCTGGGATCGCCAGATACCCAATATCATCGTCTTTCGACCTGCAGCTTGTGTTCATGACTCTACCACCTTCAAGTTCGTTCCTAATCACCACGTGAACCTTCCCCAAGACATTGAAATCTGACATCAAAAATAGTACCAGGATCAGGACAAAACTTGTTATTTTCATGTTTCCCATCATCCCAACTTTTTCGGCGTTCTTTGTGTGACTATTCTGATATCAATGGTTCCGTGTGAATTGAGCTGTTGTTTTTATATTCTATAGTGCTCAAGCAAACCATATGAACACCTACCTCTCTTTCTTTTCCATTTGTTATTTGATCACAGATTCGTTACTTGTTTGTTTACCAGGATGAAAGATCGTGATTGTAATACTGAAATCGTATGAATATATATTTTAAGCTTTTATTTCTTCCTTTTATTTTCCTATTTCCTTTTCGGCGCTATGAAAAATAGGCGAACTGGGAAGTGCGCTCCATTTGGTTTTCAATTCCTACGTTCTAGTGAAATTTTGATACAAATATTAAGGAGTCTGGCCTTTTCAGTTTTCCACAATGCAACATAAGGGACTTTTAGCAATAAAAAAATAGTCTCCAAAAGTTCCAAAATCTTCACCAATAATCATTAGCGAAGCAACAACTTATAAAAAATTAATAGTAACGATCAGGGAAAACCTCAATTGTAATTTTTTGTTTTGGGAATTTGGTGACGATTTAGTTTCATAGTAAAATAACTATAGGCGACATTTTGAGAAATTATTACCAATATGTTTTGACCTCGCGTAGTTTTTGTAACTAAAGATTATTAGCTATGTTTTCATAAATGTAGTTAAAAGTTTTTAGTTACATTTCCAAAAACGTAACTAATTACTTTTAGCTACGTTTTAAAAAACGTAATCAAATATTTTTAGCTACGTTTCAATGTAGTTAAAAATTTTTAATTATGTTTTTGAAAACGCAACAAAATATTTTTAGTTATGTTTTATAAAATATAGTCAAATTGTTATTTTTGACATTTTAATCTATATTGTTATATATAATATTTAGATTTTTTGCTGTTAATTTATTATACAAAAAATAATTAAAAATTTGAAGCATTATATGTAAACAATTGATTGTGTACAAGATTTTAATTACAACTTTAAAAAAGTCTTATATACAAAATAATAAATATAGAGATTAGTTTAAACACTTAGACTAGTTTTCATCATCACTACTTACATAATCCGGGTCAAGTAATTTTCTTAGGTACTTTTCATGCTTGAACAATCATTTTTTAAGCGACTTGTTTTTCTTTCAAAACGTTACACGTATGTTGGTCTTAATGAAGATGAAACAATTTACTTATAGCCAAACTCAAGTCCTTTAATATATCCAGATCGTGTACCAAACACCTTGTTGCAAATATTCTCTACATTTAACTTATTTCCATTAGAAACTGTTGTTTGCAACAATTCTTGCATCTTGATCTAAAATTTAAAAAACAAAATCAATATTCAATGCACATATTATTAGTTAGTACTACGTAAATAAATAAATAAACTTAAAATTTAAACAAAATTTTATACTTATATAGTTATTGTATGCTTCTTCAAACATTCACTTTGGCCTTCATTATAGTATAGAGTGTGATCCTATCGATCAGGTATACATGTGTTCAATCATGTATGCATGTATTCGAATTTGGGTTCTTTATATCGTTTGACTTAGCTATTTAGGTGAAATGAATTGTACATGTGGTTCATTTAATTCAGTGATATATACTAAATCGTTCATTATATATTCTGCTAATTTAGTTAAAGTAGTTAAGAAGTTGTTGGAAAAGAGTGTTAATAAACCAACACCTGAGATAAGATCTCGGACTATTTTAATTGATGTCTTCAAATGTGCAAGGAGTCTTCTTAAGAATATAGACATAGGGAACTCCTTTAGCTTTTTTATTGAGTCTCATGTTACTTGGAATATAAAAAAGTAGTTATTTCTTTTCCTTTTCGATGTAATAGGCATAAAACTTTATTTATTGTTTTTCTGTAGAAATTGTTAAACTTCTAATTATAATCTTGTATAACTTACCATATGTTATTATATTATATTGCTCACCATATTTTAATATTTATTGTTTTTATGTAAGAATCATATATGATTATTATATTACAAACTTCATGTTAAAACTATTTGAAAATTTTATGATACCATCAAAAATTGCAAATCTTATAATTTAAACGATAAAAATAAAATATAAATCTATGTACTATTAATTAATTTTGAGTTTATAGTTTTATAAATTATAGAAATGATTTGAAAATTTTGGTAGCTAAATGTATATTTACATTTAAATTCATTATTAATAATATTAAATTTAATTTTGTTGTTTGAACTTTTGACGATGATTTAAAAATTCATCACCAAAAGTCCAACTTTTTATGATGATTCACAGCGTTGTTGACAAAGGTTAGACCTTTGGTGACAAAAATTCTAATGATATGCTATGTTTGTGTATATGTGGATGATATGAATGAGATGAAATGAATGATTAGATTATCCTAAAATGATTATTTGAAATGTTTATATTCATAATGTGCTTGTTGAAATATAATGAATAATGCAATCAGATACTAAATCTTGAATGATATGATATATCAGATTTGATGCTAAAGATGTTTATATTTGTTTGAGTTAGCACATCGATGATAGTTTACTCATTGAGTTTGCAAACTCATCAAAATTGCAACATTGATTTCAGGTTCAAAGGAAACCTAGCTAGTCTAGTTAAAATAACTTCTACATTTGGATATGGGTCAATGTCGGGATCAGTTATACTTACAAAAGTCTTAGTTATGTTTTATCAAGGATTGTATCTTTCAACTATTGTATATTGTATATATAAATTTTGGAAACGTAATAACATTTAAGACTTTATATGTTTGTGAATAAAAATGGAGCAACACGAATGGTGGAATATTTTATGTTATGTGAGATGGATTAAAATGTAAAATGAATTGATTTAAGCGTCTTCACGTGCCAATTTTATAAAGTATGTTTCCGAATATTCTTCGATATGTCAGGTATATGCTCTATAGGAGTAATATGTTACATTTAAAAAGAAGAATTCATGGAAATTAAAAAGTAATAGATGCTATACTACACAAGAATGAGATCCTCTTAGAATTTTTGATAGGAATATACAAAATAAGCTTAACAAATTGATGTTACATGAGAATAAGGAAGAAAAAATTAATGTCGTCAATCTAGCAGTTGAATTTTTAGTAATGCATCTTGTAGGAAACTATTTTAACAAAATCTCTGTTTTTTTCCATGATATATGATAGGAGTAGTTTATATTATGTTTTTTTATAGGTATTTTAGTGTGTTTTTGGTGTTTATTAGATGATTATCACATGTATAAGCTTAGAATTGTGTTAATGTGAGTGTTTGTTTATATTCAAAGTGTTTGTGTAGTTTAGAGCATGATTTCAATCTTAATTTTATGTTTTTTAAGATGTTTGATATGTTCTTTAGTGTTAGAAATCAGATAATCAAAGAAAAAGAATTTGGATATGCATGGAGCTACATAGGCAGGGTCATGATTGTGACAGGGGAGCTACATAGGCAGGGTCATGATTGTGACTCCCATATCACGATCGTGACAAGGGAGAATTCCCTAGATTCACAATGGTCATGATCATGACTCCCATGTCATGATTGTGACAGGGGACAATTCCCCAAATTTACAATCATGACTCCCAAGTTAGGATTTTGATAGAGGCTTCTTAGGAGTTTTTCATCTGTTTTAGGATTTGGAGGCATTTTTGGAACCAATCAAGGGGTGAGAAGCCCTATTTACACCCCCAAGACCTTAATAACCAATTTAAGAACATTAAAAACACTTTAAAAATGTCGTAGCCAACATACCAAAGTGGATCAAACAAGGAAAATCAAGAAGAACGTCCAAGAATTCCAACTTTCTAGTTTAAGACCCAAGCATAGTTTTTCTTCTTTTCCTTTTATTATTTTCATGAAACTTGATTTGTAAATTGAATTCCAAGATGTTTATTATGTTTGTGAATTTCTAAATTCTAAATTAGGGTTTATTTTGAATTTGTTTTGTGACTTTGGTTATTATTGATTCAATACATATTCTGGTGATGTGATAATTGTGCATGCCCATATTTGACAACAAATCGAGAGAGTGAGTCACAAATAATCTGATTAGGTAGTGAAATGGGATTTGTAAATTTAATAAGTCCCGCAATTGTCAAATCAATAATCATTCGAAAAGAGATCCTGTGAGAGAGATTAATTGTCCAATAGATAACTTCAAATCTAATTGAAAAAGTTAGGAAAGTTCTATGAATAGAGCGGTTTCAATTCGATAATTTTCATATTTAGTTAAGGTTAATTGATTAGGTATTAAGCAAGAATAATCAATACTTTAGAAAATCTAGGATCAACACATTATTGGATCAATCATAGTTAAGGAAACAAAATAATGAAAGAATAAATCCTAAATATTCATCCTTGATAAATTCCTAAATTACTTTGACAACTCACTTGTTAATTGCTTATTTGCTTGATTTTATTAATTTTTAAATTTCTATTATTATTTTCATTTAAATCACCATTCTAGTACCTTAGAAAAAGTTAAGTTTAAATTGTTTTATCTATTTCTTCATAGGATTGATCCCTTTCAATACTAAAAGATATGATTAGTATGCTTCCGAGTACAGAAAGTTTTGTTACATATAAAAGTTACTTAACATTATAAACTTGTTTAGAGTAAGTTTAATCTCCCAAGAGTTACTACTACTTTATGGAGAGCCATTAAAGAGATTACCTACCATTGAGAGATTGAACAAGTATACTTGTATGAAAAATTGATGTACTCTTTATAAATGGCAAATGGAGAGTGCCTCTCATGCACCCATTCTTCAAATGCAACTTCACCAAAGGAGCATGGAAACTAATACTATGCAAGTGTGCTATGAACAACCCCCCTAATAAGTGGCAATAGATTGTCACTTGGAATTTGATTTGCAGCATATCAAGAAAGATATTAAATGGTTTTTTATATTGTTATACCCTACCTTGTGTTGAACATATGAGATGAAAGAAATACACAAATTTCCAACAATAAAAAACAAATTTTTGAGACATTCACAATGGAGTTAATAAATTGTATTAGACTACACATCAACATATTTTATGACAAGCTCTGTCTAGATACAAATTTTATTGATATGTGGCAATACTAAGAGGTTAGTTGTAACAATTATTGGCTTTTAAGTAACATAGTGTGCTAAATTGTTTCTATAACTCTCATCCTCCTGGTGAGATTGTAACTCTTCTTGATTGGCCTTTATTGGCTTAATTCAATTTTTTTTTTCAAAAAGTACTTTTTCAAAAATTGGAACAAAGAGAAAGGAAACCAAAAATCAAGTTAGAAGATTTAAAACCCAAGTAAGGTTAAGAACACAAGAAAGAGCTGGACTAGCCAAAAAAACAATAAGTAAATGATGTGCATAGCTTTAACTCATGTAGATTTTTTGGACATCTAGTCTTATCTATTTATGGACAACTTAAGGTATCATTTTTGTATGTTTTGATGATGTTTTGGAATAACTCATATGTATGTATTTACAGCCTTATATGGAGAGATAATTGATGATTTTTAGGACATATTTGACCATATTTTATATAATCCCATATGCAATTTTATTGATTTTTAAAATTTATTAACTACTTTTATGGTGAGCCATTTACAGTACTGAATTTCTCATATGTATTAAATACAGGTACAACTCATTTATTAGATGTACGTGTTTAAAGGCATATGTTTATGCATAGATATGTGAATTAAATAAAGGTACAAATTATTTTCATTAATTATATATATTATGTAATAAATTTAATATACAATTTAATACATTATGTTATAAAGGTACAACTCATCTCATCCCTATTACCTGCATATACAATTATCAACTATAGTACTAGATATAATTAAAGACAATATCATTAAACTCCATACTTAACTAAGTTTACTATTGGAGTAAAATTTTCATCAAACCACTCAAAGATATTACAACTCTGTCTCTTCCTCGTAGCTATCAACGCCATGCTTCTGATGACGGTCGGTCATGGGGGTACAGGATGTCTTCAATTCCTTATCTTATAGAATTGCCTTTTGTGGATTGAGTGGACTGAGTGTCAGATAGCTTAAGCGCCCCTAGTAATTCCTCTTTGGTTTGATTATGTTTGTGTTTTGTTCTCTGTTGTTGAGTAGTTGTGGGAATTTCTCTCTTTTTTATGCAAGAAGTTTCAAGAGTAGTGTTTGGTTTGTAGTGTGGCTTGGTGCTATGTATCAGCTTACTGTGTCCTCCGAGGCACTTGTGTTAGAAATCATTGTATATATCTTGGTTTAATTTTGGTCCATTGAAGTCCATCGTCTTCTACCCTCTGTGATAAACCTGACGCGAAGATACCTGCAAAACAGTGAAGGCACGTCGGGGGTTGTGTCCCGATTAGCTCCTCCGACGCTCAAGTTAGTTTTCTGGTGAAAGGGAGGCTGCTGAATGTAGAGAAGAAGCTAGGTTATGATTGCGTTACCTCTGTTATGGGAGAATAATACCTTATATACGGTTCTGCAGCTAGGTTTAGGTCTTCAACGTAGAGTTCTATCTCTGCATAGAAAGTTCTCATGCTGACGGGCCGTAGGGAACGTGTGTCGGGCTTAGGCCTGGCGTGGAATTAGGATTGGACCGATCGGCCCATAGCCCTGTACGGTCGACCCGACCAATATCCATTCTCATTTCTATTACTAATTAGTTTCATTAATCAATGCTAATTATATTTTATTTTATTATTTTTTTTATAAAAAGAAAATAATAAAGTTACAAGGTAAATCGCGGGTGTACAATGGGTTGTGCGGAGCTTGGGTCGTTTCTATCCTAGCCTAACTGACTTAAGGGTTAGTCGGCTCGTAACTTGGCTTGTGGTCCAACTATGGGGAATTATTCAACTTGTAACCTAATTTCATTATGGGTTGTCTGGTCCCTGGCTTGACCCCGGGTATCAATTTATTAGGTTTTTTAAAGAAAAATTAAAGAAATAATGAAAATTTTGACAAAAATAACCTTATTTTATAGCTCTCGGTCAGGTCTAGGGTTAGGCCAGGCTAGAACAATTCTGACCCCTGCCTAACCCGTGGTCTAGTCAATCAAAAAATCCTAACCCGTAGCCTGTTAATTTCGGGGCGAGTTGAGTTGAGCCGGACAAGTCAGGCCCGAGCCTGGAAGAATTCCCATCCCTGCCTGGCGGGAAGGAAAATAAACATTTACCAAACGAAACCCTAATGCGAAAACATCTCCTTCTTAGAGGACTTCACAATAACAGCGAGAAGTTCGATAATCGAATGGAGGTTAATGATAATAAGAAATCTAAAACCAAATCTACCAGAAAGCCAAAAGAAACCCTTCTCAAACAGAGTCTGTTCTTTTCCTAACTTTTTTTTATAAATTTTCTCTCTTCTTTTCCTCCAATTTCCTTTTTCATCTTTTCTTTTTCCTTATTTTCGAGGTGGTTTCAGAATCTCCGGCAGAGTTCTTTGCAGAGAACAAAAACATTGCCGGCTTTGACAATGTAAGGCCTACCTTCTTCTTCTTCTTCGTTTGATTAATTATGACAGAATTAAGTATGATTCAAAGGTTTATATGTGTTCATATTTCATAATTAAAATGCATAATGAGTTTATTTATAGAAGTGGAGCTTGTTAAGCTGGCAAGTTCGAACGTGATGCAATGATATAATGTTAATTTTGTATGTAGAAGAAAGAAAAGGAAATGGGTTCATGACAGGTTTTTGATGTTGTAATTTTCAGCCTGGGAAATGCCTTTACACTACTATTAGAGAGCTGGTTGAGAATTCCCTTGATTCAGCTGAGTCCATGTCCGAGCTTCCCGTTGTTGATATTACTATGTGAGTCAGTTCTTTTTCTTTCTCTACTCTTTTTGTTCACGATTCCACATTGGACTGTTACATACTTGAAAAATTGGTGGATATTCTTTTGCCATCTCATCTCATCTCCTATATATATCTTCTCTGACTATGAGAATTTCATTAGGAATTGAAATGCATTTGTTTTTGGTCTTCAATTACCTCGCTTTACTCCTTGTTTAGTGAAGAAATTGGCAAGAACAAGTTCAATTCCATGATTGGTCTGGTTGATCGTGAGCGTGTTGACCAGGAACTTTATGATGATTATGAGACAGCCAAGGACCGTGAGGTGTGATTTCTTCGTCTTTTTAATCAATTTCAATGAGTTTTTGGCATAATTTCATGATACGTGTCATGTAATCACTATCACCACTACACTGTTGATTACTCTGTTTGTTGTGCAGAAAACTTGAAAACTGTTATATTATTACATAGCGTTCAAAATCATGTTTTACATCCATGTAATCTCCTTTACCACTACCTCCTACCAAACATCACCCAAGTGTGCCTTGGTGGTTTCATTCGAAAGAACTGATACCCACCAATATTATACACATCTACGTTCTTTCTAACCTGTTTATTTGTATTGTATATGATTCAATGCAGAAAAGATTAGCCAAGGAAGCTCGTGCTCAGGAAATATTAGCTAAGAATGTTGCTCTACGGAAGAAAGTCAAAGAAACATCAGCAGCAAAGGGCACGAAGGGCCGAGGTGAGGCTTCGTTTTACAAAGTCACCTGCAAGGTCTGATGCACTTTTCCATTTGAACATTTAATATATTCATGCAAACTTTATAAATAGGTTTCCTTGACTATTAGTGTTGTATTTTGATTCTCATACATCGCAATGCACTTGAAATACTTAGAATTTATGGATGTTCAATTTTACAGGATAATGGAAGAGGAATGCCACATGATGACATCCCAAATATGTTTGGGCGAGGTTCATATTGTCAATTCATATTGCCTTTCCATCAATTTGGTTACTTATAGATATGCATTGTACAAATACTTGGCATGCTCATGTGCTCGCCTAAGCTTACTTGGAAGGCATTGCGCATTGCTGTTTACAGTTCTTTCAGGGACAAAATATGGGCTGAAGCAAACCCGTGGGAAATTTGGTCTTGGTGCAAAAATGGTAAAGCTTTACTTCTGCCGATTGTTTCATCAATATGATTGCAAAACTCTACATGCATCCCGCCATTCCTGTGTCTTAATGAATCAACCAAGTCTTCTTTCTCTGAGCTGAGGAAATTATAATGTCTAAGGCCGCCAAGTATTCTCTTGAATTCATTCTCAGTTGCAAATATAGTGATTTCATTCAATGGAATATCCTAATTGTTCCGTAGTCGGGATTCTATGGTGTAGTGTCTTTGTTGAAGATACTTGCCCTATGTATGTGCTTAATGAAAATGCTATATAGGACAAATCTGGTTTTGATGTTCTATAAAGTGTATTGTCAAATTTAACCATGTATCTTGATTTCTTTAACTTCTCAATTTGCTTGTGCAGGCATTGATATGGTCCAAAATGAGCACTGGGCTTCCAATAGAAATCTCCTCATCGATGAGAGGCCAAAAGTATACTTCATTCTGCAGGCTGGACATAGATATCCATCAGTAAGAATCATCAAAGAAGATGTAGAATGTTTATGTTTGTTTTCATGTATTTGCTTACTTTTGCATGTTGTAAGACATTTATGTTTAAGTGTATTGGCTACCCAATTCTGGACCTAGTAATGGGTTCCTATTTTACCTTTTGTAATGTGCTGAGCTTCACTGTTAACATATTTACCTGGCCATACTGAAAAATTGTTTTCTTCTAACTTATCAGGAATATTCCTCATGTACATTTACATGAAAAAAGGAGCAATGATGATGGGTGGCATGGAGCTGAAATTCAAGTGATCATTGAGGGAAACTGGACCACTTACCGTGTATGTACAAACTAATTGGCTGGTACTATCATTTCATTCTTCATGTCAAATTTATGAGATGCATGTGGTAGTTGTCACTTGCATTTGGTACGCTACGAATAAGTCGGTGCTTTCTTTGCTTGACCTAACGTTTATTTGTAAATGCAGTCCAAAATATTGCACTACATGAGGCAAATGGCTGTGATTACTCCTTATGCACGTTTTTTAATTGTTTTTTAACAAGCTGGTTGTTAAAGAAATGTACAGTGATTTATGGTCTGCATGTGATATAACTTCTATCTGTCTATTTAACGTTTTGTTATTCATTGTGATATATCTGGAATGTTTCTGTTA
>JAOTIZ010000004.1:23678241-23689889 GCA_027123425.1 Erythroxylum panamense
ACTGAGTGAACCATCGATGATGGTTAACTCACTGAGTTCGCAAAACTCACCCAAAATTTGCAATTATTTTTCAGGACTCAGAAGAATACCCCATTAGACAACGGGCGTATATCAACCGCATGTGAGTGAGAAAAGAGGTCCGGATCAGTTCGCGTTTGCATTAGTGTCTGATAAAAATATTGTATTGTCTGAATTTTTGTACAAATGATTAGGTCATGTTGTAAAGTCAACAGACTGAATTAATTTGTATTGATAAAAAGGGCCCCCGTGGTCATTGTAATTACCGATGATTGTTTATGTTAATTGTTTTCTGCAGTGTGGATGTTTGTGTTTCAAAATAAATTTACACTGAGTGATATAGCACGCCACCCTCGTAGGGCACAGACTCGGATATCACCATCGATGTCGGGTTCTGGTCATGCGGAAGTGGGGTGTTACATTGTTGGTAACACCTTCACCAGGTATAATTTATGGTTTCCAAACATATTTACACAAACGAATACCCCGTTAGGCAACAGGCGTACAACATTTGCATGTGAGTGAGAGAAGAGGTCGGGATCAGTTCGCGTCTGCATTAGTGTCTAATAAAATTGTATTTTCTGAATTTTTGTACAAATGATTAGGTCATTTTGTAAAGTCAACGGACTGAATTAATTTGTATTTATGAAAAGGGCCCCCGTGGTCAGTGTATTTACCGGTGATTTATGTATGGTAATGATTTCCCGCATAGTGTATGCTTGTGTTTTGAAAAAAAAATTTATATTGTGTTTTGACTGAGTGATGTAGCACGCCACCCTCGCAGGGCACGGAATCGGATATCACCATCGATGTCAGGTTCGGGTCATGTGGGAGCGAGGTGTTACACTAACGTTAAGATATATTTGAGAAAATTTGAAAATTCAAAAATTCAAGTCTTTAATTGCCACTTTTTAAAGTTCGGATTAGAATTGCAAAATTGTATAAATTTTAGGATTTTTTTCAGTATTTAAACCTATTTTTAATCACTTTTTATGGAATTTTAAAGCAAAACAAGAAGATTCTCTTGTATAATTTCACAAAAGCTAGAGGTGCATAACTCCTTAATGAAGAAAAATATGAATTCAAGTAGCTCAAGGATGGAGATATGAACATAATTTTATTTTTCACAAAGTTATTCTCTCAAGAAGGAATATCAATAAGATATCTCATTCCTAAAGGAGAATGGAGAAAGAGCTCAATCATAGATGGAAATCAAATAAGAGTCATATGATTTTTTTAAAAACACAACTGGTATTCAATTTAATGTTTATTCATTTTTGCAAGTCCTGAAATCTTTTATATCTAGGTAGATCAAAAGGGAAGAAGTAGCTTCTGTAATTAGGCCAATTAATGACGTTGATGTTGAGAAATCTTTATTCAAGCTCAATCTTAAAAAAAGTACTAGATCCAAATGGTTTTGAACACCTTCTTCTTCTGAACATCATGTCACTTTATTAAATTAAAGGTCATTGAAGATGCTCTTCAATTCTTTAAGGAGGTGAAGATGCTAAGTGGGTAAATAAAACTTTCACTAGCCTCATCCTCAAAATTCCAAACCCATATTCTCTTAAAGAATTTAGGCCAATTTCACACTACAAGGAATATGTTTGTCCATCGATAAACGAAAGAATTTCGTCGGTAAAAGTAATTATCGACGGTGTCGGTAATCAACGACAGACAAAGGTGTCGTTAAAATGACCGTTACGTAAATTTAACGATAGATATTTTATGTGTACTTCTGTCAGTAAAATATATCGACAAAAAATGTAATCGACAAAATCGTCGGCAAAGTTTACTGACGGTAAACCGAAGTTAATATAATTGCAAAGCTTTCATATTAACTGACGGAATATATAATACTGTCGCAAAAAAATCTAATTTACCGACGGCGTTAGTGTGTCCTTCGATAAATTAGATTGCTTTTTCCGACGGTATTATATATTTTATCAGTAATTAGAAGTGCGAATTTTTTTAAAAAATTCCTATATTTTATCAGTAATTAGAAGTACGATTTTTTTAAAAAAATTCCTACATTAAATTTGATTTTATTATCTTATGATAAATGCATAATTTCAAGAGTTATGAATTATTTGTGCATTATAAATTAATTTGTATAAATATATAATTTGTTTAATTAAAAAGTAAATTGATGATATAAAGTTAAAATTATCTTAATTGATCATAAAAACATTATAGTGTACATAACTTATGTTTGTAATAAAAACATTACAGTGTACAATCCTAATGTTGTGGTGATCGCGGGTGCTTTGAGCTGTTAAGCGTTCCCTTCAACTGCTCCATCTCCTATCTCAGTTGAGCTATCTACTCCATCCCCTGTTTCATCTAAGCCATTTGAGTCATCTGCTGATTCACGTGAGCCATATGGTCGATCTACTCTTTCATATGAGTTATCTACTCCATCAATGTATGCACTGTGGCCCAAAGCTCGGTGACTTCATTGGTTTGCATTGGTCTAGTAGACGCTACTGTACTGGACGTGGAGGATTGTGAATAACATATGTTCACAAATGAACCTAGCCTGAATATCCTTCCACGACGGTCCCTACCACTCACAACATCAAGATACGTCTGAGTCTCATCAAAAGGTTGTTCCTCCTAAGACTATCGTTGAATGACATGTTGTATTTGGTCCTATTAGGAAGTAATATTTACATTAGTAAGGGATTACTATTAAGAAATAATAATAATGCATTAATTTTACATACATTCAATTCTCTACATCGACTGTTGATGAATGTCACACCATCACACTTCTTTGTGTGAGTGTGCAAAAACAGTTGAGTTGGTGTAGGCCTGATGCCCAATGACTTTTCCTACATGTATAACCTAAATTATTAGTTGTGAACTATAATTTATAAAAATTTTGGCATAGTTTTCTCTATTTTTATGATATTTCTCCCTGTTGAACAAAGAAACTAACTCAAACACAACCATATATAGCACCAGACATTTATACCATTATTATTACCTATAATACAACAAAGCAAAACATTTACAAAACAAGTGTAAAGTTTAGATACTTACAAGTCTATGTGCATGCTCATGGTAAGTTATTGATCCTCTCATATGTACAGGATGACTCTCTCCTCCCGAGCCTCCACGTCTGTTGGTGGAGTTATGCCCTGAGGTGATTGCCTTAGGTGATGTCCAATACTCCTGCCAAGGACTCTATACTTCCTCCGAAATATAACGCGGTAGTGCACCAACCCTATGAATCGCACCAATAAAGTCGCGATAACATGTATGAGCTCACTTCTCTCATACTTTATATATGATGGTGTCGAAATCAAAATCTCAGAAAAATTCTTTCTGAAATAAGAAGGAAAAACTTTAACTACTATATATAATGTAATAATATTTATCTAATTAGTGTACATAAATCAATATAAAAAGAAAATAAATCTTTATTGTACCTCAAACTCCTGAAAGTAAAATTTTTTTGTGGTCTCAGAGATATTCTTCCACACATAACCCTCAAGATCAATCCTTTCTTTAAATATAGAAGTCATATTTTTGGAACACGATCCAGATGGAATCAATCTAATATAAGAAGTAATTTTATATAATAAAGCAACTGATAAACCTATAGCTTAATTATAACTAAATAGTTTTTAATATGATTTCACTTACAGCTGATTGACAATTATTATGTACTTTGTTTCATCAGGTCCCTCAACTCCAGGCTAGCGCAAGTCTCCTTCATCCGATAAAATGGTATTGGATGATATATGAGTTAGGGATGGGGATGGTATAGCATGAAGAGTAGTAGGTGATGCCTCATCTGCAATTGTAGGTGTTGGAGGGGGAGGGGGTGAGTCAGTGCGAGATGCAGACTGTGATGATCCACCTTCACAGTAAGTACCTCCGAATGGAACTCTAAACTTGGGCCGCTGTATCTCACGTTGTCTCTTTGGTCCCATATTTTTACCTGAAATTCATTGTTTATCGAATTTTCTACAAATATAATAATTTGAATTCAATATATGTCACTCCATAAGAAGCATAGAGAGGAGTGAAGCCTTTTGCATCTGAATCAAGAGTGTTTAGCTCTATTATGTATCTTAACGTTCTAAAGAAAGAAAGGTCCAAACCTGATGATTGAAGTAATTTGTTTTTATTATATATAATAAGAACTCAAAAGGGTACAAGTTTTTGAATCCAAGTAATGAAAATATTGTTATCAATAATGATGTTAAATTTAATTAAGAAACATTTTGGGATTAAATCCCTCAAATAGAGGGATCTTATAATTTTTTTAAATATTTTGAAGATTAAAAAGAAAATGAGGTAGTTTAAGATTACAAAAATGTTTTTTATTCATTAATCTTACCCATCCCATCATCTTAAGCATCATCATCCACATCTTTACTAATAAGCATAGGACTTTCAGGATATTAAAGACTTATCAAATTTTATGATAATCATATCTTATTCTATCTACTTATAGATATTGTTTCTTTAAATTTTAAAGATGTTAGTAAGAATGAGAAATGGATTCATACAATGAATGAAGAAATTCAAGCCATTAAAAAGAATGATACTAGAGAATTTATTTCTAATATAAGAGATTATCAAGTAATTGGATTCAAACGAGTATAAAAAAAATAGAAAATCCCAATGGTGAAGTAAAGAGATACAGGGTAAAGCTTATAGTTAAAGAGTAAAAGTAAAAACAAGGCATTGACTATAAAGAGGTATTTGTCTATATTACTCGCCTAGAAGCAATCTATCTATTAATATGTCTTATAGAAAAAATCATTGGATAATTAATCAATGTCAACTCCGATTTCCTTAATGATTATTTATATAATGTCCTAGTATAGTTTGTATTGAGGTATGATATTCTTTATATTCAATAATAATATTACAATTTTAAAGTGTATGTATTACGTACCTGTAATAAATGGTGATGGTATTTTTGTACATAAGTGTGGTTTGGAATATAAAGAGGCATGGTACTACTTATGCTAATTTCTTATAAGATATATCAACATATAGTTCATAACAAATGGACATATTGCCAAAATTGTCTGAGCGCTCAAACGTGGACAATCTTCGTCCTATTTCTTCTTTTCAAACACTTCTCTTCTCATTATGTCAAAATTTTTTCTAAACATTTACCAACAAAGTTGGACCATGTAATCACTATCTTTTGTTTTATATTTTATAAAAAAAAGTCATTCCATATAGGACTTAGTTACAATTCTAAAAATTGATTGTGATAAAACAATTTGTAATTGAAAGCACGTGCCCAGGGAGACATAGGCATTTTATCAAACACCTTATGTTCATCAAATAATCATCCCATTATACCAACCAAATTCACTTTTTTCCCTTTCTATCACATACATTTTGACATCTAACGTTGTTATCCATTCACAAAACACCAAGCACATAGAAAAAAAAATCAAAGACACAAACTAATTAATTAAACTACAATTCCCACGATCAATATGTATACCTCAACAAAAATGATGCCTTGCTCGGAGAAGAGGACCGGAAGCAGCACGATGTCACTGGACACAGCACGAACGGAAGACAACTTCGCGTCGAAGGAGCAAACACAGCTATCAGGGCTGGAGGAAGAGAGAAGAAAGAAGGGAAGAGTAGAATGAAGGAACGACAGAGATGGGGGAGAAGGGTTATGCGGGAGTGTTTTAAGCTAAACAAAACGACGTCATTTTGTTTAAGTTAGTAACGTTCAAACACAAAGTCAAGACAACATACTGATTTAAATGTTACCGACAGACAGTTCGGTTCCTAATCGTCCGTCGGTAATGTCAACAAGTCATTTCCCTCCACCAATTCCTGCCTTACTTGTCAACGGTTTTGTTCCATCGCTAAGTTTAACTTTTCACGACACATTTACCGATGACTTTATATATTCCGTTGGTAAACAACGATGGTTTCTTTACCGTTGCTATTTTTTGATCGCAATATCGTTATTTTCTTATAGTGCATTCAGGTTAATCTGTAGATTTGTACCTAAGAGACAACACTATATCGCTTGAGCATGTAGGTATGGAACACTAAGTTGAAAGTCATTTTCTATCGAAAGAACTGAACATGAATGTTTTAAGAGGTGTGAGCTTGTGTGGCTTATAAGGTGTATGTCTCAAGTGGCAGGTGGAATTGGATTGACGAGCGTAAGAACAAACACAAATTGAGTAATAAGCCATAGTGTTTAAATGGTCAGTAACTAGATGCAAACACCAAACGTTTCACATAAAAAGAAAGAACACATGCCAAAAGCAACTTATTGGCAATTCCTAATCATGTTTAAATACCTCAATTGTGAAAAACCTCAAGACATGTTACTCATAAGAACAACAGTAATTATCATTTTAATTCTTCATCCCAACAGTCGACATTAACTCTCATGTTCTCTTCATTTCTTCTAATCTAAACCTCTTTATAGAGATTAAAGAATCTCTATTTCACCATTCTCCTGAAATCAAATATTCAATTATTGAAGTATAAGTTCTAATGGTCAATGGATAATGCAAAATCTAAAAATGATTGTAATACAAATCTTACCTCGTCAAACACGCATCCAATATGAGCAGTGTAGTCGCCTGTCTTGCATGTCTTGCAATAATAAATAGCATGTTTTGGATTCCTCAAATTCTCACAAGCATGACAATAATATTCATCTTGTCCTTCTTTGGTTATCGAATCTATTAAAGTAAGGGGATGGACGTGACATACACTCTTAACATTCTTTGGTATTGGAATACACTCAATGTGTAGGTTAAGATTACACTCCAAACATCGGTAAAAAGATGCATTGCAATCTCTTTCACAAGTTTTGCATCTAAACCTTTCCTTCATATCACTTATATCTTCAGCCACAAAGCAGAAAAGTTTGTGCTTGTGACACTTATGTTGAAGACTAGATGTTAGGTACTTGACACATTTTATATCAAGCCGAAAAAAATCTTCTGCACATTTATAACCAATACTTGAATGATTTTTGCAAGCATTGCACCAAATTCCTCCGAAGTACAAATGCAGGGGATGTTGGATGTGAAAGGGATGCTGAATGTACTGGGGTTTGAGTTCGTCAAAGCAGGATTCATGAAGAAAGAAATTACATGCATAACAGCAATAAGTTGGACCTAAAATTTGACATAAACAAGCTCTGCATTGAACCTTGGTTTTCTTAGAAATAAAGGCAGATCTAAGTTTATGGTTGTGGGAGAAATGTGAAAATCCAACTTTACTCCCATTATCATTCAACTTTGGGTAATGGTTGCCAATGGAAGGGATGGTTTGAGCACACATCCTGTCGAGGAAAAAACTACATTCTTCACAATAGTAACACATGTCATTGTCATAGTAGACATGACATCCATCACATATATACGTTTTGAGAAACTCTCCACCTGTGATAGAAAGAGGGTGCTCATGAAGATTGTGTTTTATTTTAGAAGGCAATTTTGCACACTCTTTGTGCAAATGAATTTGACAAAATGAGCATTCATAGCGTGGACTCTGTACTAACTCCTTACATAGATAACATGAGAAGTCAATTATATCTTCAAAATAGTTCAAAACATGATTGTTGAGTTTATCTTTAATCTGCATAAAAGAAAGGAAAAAAAGAAAAACATAAGTTCAAGTTAATTACAATAAATATTTTTATAATTAATATTATTCTTTTAAACATATCTTTTATCTTTTTAATTTTATCAAAAGAGTTCTTGTATATGATATTATTTAGTTATATATGGCATTTTTATCTTATTTTATAATTTATAATATTATAAATCCATGCATTGTAATTAATAATAAAATTTAAAATTAATATATTTATTTTATACTATAATTTAATAATTCATAAAGTATCAGAACTTGTATCTATTAAATTATTTACATCACTTTAAAAATAGATATTGTAGAAAATTATTTTAAAACATATTTTAATACTAAAAGACAATAATATAAAAAAGAATTGATCTGTGCTAAAAAGAATTTTTTATTTGTCATATAAATGAGTGGTAAGTTTTTGTGTCTATCATACCATATTAAAGTATGGTGGTAGTTTATATATACTTACCAGAAGTTGCTTCATGCACCGTGGACTAATTGAAAGGCTAAACAAGTCAGCGAACTTTCCATGGCTATCTTCTTCGCCATCTTCCTTGATCATGTGGTTATGCTCAATTTCGTTTAACTACGTCAAGCAAAAAAAAAGATGAAGTAGTTCAGTAAGACTAGGATTTTTAAAAAATATAAAAAAGAAGAAGTTAAATTTCACCTCGCTTGATAATACACATTCAATGTGAGATGTGAAAATATGACCCGTCTTAGCACACTGTTGACATGAATAAGCATGATATCTTGGATTTCTCTTGTTCTCACAAGTGTAACAATAATACTGATCTTTAGATTTATCGATCTCATCCTCTGATAATGGATCCATGAGAGTTAGAGGATGCAAGTGAGAATCATGCTTCACTTCTTTTGGAATTCCAACGCATTCTATATGAAAATATGAATTGCACTCCAAACAAATGTATATTGCTCCTTCGCAATTCTCCCTACAGATGTAGCATGATGCCTCAAATTTTAAATCGTTTAACCGATCTGAATGTGGCGTCACAAAGTAATAGAGGTCATGTTGGTGATACTCTTTATTCTTGAGTGCAGATATTACCCCCAAATTATTGATGACACATTCGGTATCAAGCGAAAAGGAAGGACACAAATGACATCGGTACATCAGCGACTTTGCATCTTTGCGATTTCGGTATGTCAGCGACTTTGCATGTTTGCGATACCGGTTCCTCAGCGAGTTTGCATGTTTGCGACATGCTCTACAGTATCCTTCAGAAATTTCGAGGAAAAGATTGTGAAAAGGGTGATAAGGGTGTTTAATTGTTCGTGGCAGTTCTGCACAAGATTTATGCAAATACACTTTACATTCAAGGCAACCATAACTTGGACCTGAAAGTATCAATCCGCATACTTCACAAGATAGACGAACGTTATAACGAAGATTGAAGAAACTTAGCATATGTTGATCGTGGTGAAAATGCCTAATTTGGGTCTTCACCTCATCCTTAATTGATCTTTGAATCGTGTCATTAGTGGTGTCACTAATAAAAGCACATTTGTAATCAATTTTGAGGTCGCATTCTTTACAAATTGCCATAAAAGAGCCTCTGCGTAAGCTTCCGCATAAATCTCTGCACTGATCACAAATGGACAACCTATGACGATATTCAATAGAAAGTGGGTGATGCGAGTGAATAGGGAGTATTAAACATTCTTGTTGGGTAATTTCTAGGCATCTCTTATGAAGGTAGAATCGACAGTGAAAGCAACCATATGTTAGATCCAGTAGTTCCTTGTCGCATAGCTCGCAATCACCATTCCATTCTAAATACAAAAACATTTCCTTAATGAAATTGAAAAGGAAGAGCTTATGATCATGAGAGTCATGGGAAATCGAAGTTTTTGTATCAGGAGACGGTGATATCGTGACTTGCAGTGAAAGAGCACATTTGACATCCAACTTCAACCCGCATTCTGCGTAAGCATAATAATTTCCAGGAATTGATATGATGTCTCTGCAACCATCACAAATGGGCACCTTACCATTAAAAGATGATGGTGAATCAGAATAAAAGAGTTCATCAGTTTGCTGAGCAAGAAGGGTGAGAGGATGATCATGCTGCAAGTGTAGAGGATGAGCTCGTATCTCACGAGGTAAAGAAGCACAGAATTTGTGAACCCAGATACCGTCACACATTTCACAGAAGTAGACAGGACCATCATCGATGATTCGCAAGCAGACAAGGCACCTGAGATTACATTCTCCATCATATAACTCTGCAAATTCTAAATCACCATCTGCCATTCTTCTCTTTATAAGAATACCGAGCAAAATATGGGAGAATTTCTGCTTGTTTTGATCACAGAAGGTCAAGACGTGATCATGCTCAAATTGAATCTCCATTACCAGAAGTTCAAACTGACTGGGATTGATGAGAAGGGGAAAGAAAGTAGAAGACTTTACAAGTCAATTGGGAAAGTTTTCCAAAAGACTCTGCCGCTCCAACCACACCAAGAGAGTTTTAGAAGTGGCGATGTGCTGTCCTCGCCTCGCTTCTATAATAATTTTTGTAAAGACTGTAGATCAAAACGAAAACAGTGTTGTTTTGCCAAGATAAAGTAAAATCTTAATACATTTATGTATACTAAACATTAACAACAGATCCAAAACAGAGCAAAGAAAGGCTCATTGGTAATAAAAGATCTAAACCTCTTTGTAGGGATTAAAGAACCTCTCGTTAAAGAATCTCTAATTCATCAAATAGGATGGATAATGTAAAATAAAAAATCAAAGACAGATTAATTATATCAACATTTCAAGCACTAATTATTATCAGTTCATTGTATAAAATCGGAACAAACCAGTATTAGTTCATGCAAATGCTTCCTGAAACCTGCCCAGGCCCCCCTCATAAAAACAAATAGGGCCACTCTCATTTAAGGAGCTGCCCAGGGAACAGCTATGGGATGTCCCTGCGAAATTGAACAAAACATTGCCAAATTAGAGGAGATATTATTGATTGATCGTAACTGTTGATGGGTGTCGAATCCGCCAAAAATAAAATCTAATGCTGAAAAATCAATTAAATTGTAGCTAGAGTGAGTAGAGTCGTATCCAAAGAGACCGGAGATTACTCAATCCTTTTGATAAACAAGGAATCAAGAACGAGGAAATAAAAAAGGTGTTTGTAACTTATGAGTAAAAATACTAAATTTAATAAATGGCAAGCAATCAATTTAAATTGAAAAGAAATCAGATTAATAGCATCTAATAAGGTAATCTCATTCAACCTAGGATTTAATTCGCTAACAGCTTTAAGAATTAGAAAGACCTAATCCTAATCAACAAACATGATTGTTTAAAAAAGATTATTCATTCTCATAATATAACTTGAAAATTATATTACTTGCCACTGTCATCAAGATTAATTAGACAATTACAGATCTAGAAATCTTGATTAGCTAATTACAACCTAGCCAATGGCACAACGAGCTCTTATTGCAACAACCAACAAGATTATAATATCAATAAAACAAAGAATGAATAAATACTGCAGAACTCCAAGGATAAAAATTAAGTTTAGATCTCACAACTCATATGAACTTGAACTCGATTAACCCTTGCTAGACTAAAGTAGGTTTAGCCGCTCATGGCTATACAAAACTTGCAAAATAAGAAATAAGAGAGTCTTTAATTTCCTGGCAATCGACCTCCTTCAATCTCCTACTCACCCCTCTTTTATAGGGAGAATTCTATTTTAAGAGAGAGAGAGAAATAGGCTGAAGATTAGCATCCCTAACTTCCCTCACTAATGCCAAAAAATCTTCCCTTATAGATATGAAAAATATTCAAATTAAAAGCTCAGTCGCGCCCCTAACTCTGTACCGGACGTTCATTCACGCAAGACCTTAAGCCGTGGGCACATCTTACTGCCCATAATATTGGACAATAGTGGTTGACAAGTTAAATCTCACTTATGTTTTGATAATAATAAAATCTATAGAATTGGTTAAGAAATCATTTCAGGTATTTTGGGAGTATTATTGTG
>JAOTIZ010000004.1:23690928-23716719 GCA_027123425.1 Erythroxylum panamense
CTTTCATGTGAGCTATCTGACTTCATTGGTTTGCATTGGTTTAGTAGACGTTGCTATACTGAGCATGGAAGATTGCGAATAACATGTATTCGCAAATGAACCTAGCCCGAATATCCTTCCACGACAGTCCCTACCACCCACAACATCAAGATACGTTTGAGTCTCATCAATAGGTTGTTTCTCCTGAGACTGTCAGTTAATGGTTTGTTGTATTTGGTCCAATTAAGAAGCAATGTTTACATTAGTAAGGGATTATTATTAAGAAATAATAATAATGCATTAATTTCACATACATTCAGTTATCTACATCGGTTGTTGATAAATGTCACATTGTCATGCTTCTTCGTGCAAGTGTGCAAAAACAGCTGAGTTGGTGTAGGCCTGATGCCTAATGACTTTTCCTACATGTATAACCTAAATTGTTAGATGTGAACTATAATTTATAAAAATTTCGGCAGAGTTTTCTCTATTTTTGTTATATTTTCCCCTGTTGAGGAAGGAAAATAACTCAATACAGTCATATATGACACAAGACATTTATATCATTATCATTATATATAATACAACAAAGTAAAACATTTAAAAAATAAGTGTGAAGTTTAGATACTTACAAGAGATTATCATGTAATTGGATTCAAACGAGTATTAAAAAAAAGAGAAGAAAATCCTAATGGTGAAGTAAAGAGATACAAGGTAAAGCTTATAGTTAAAGAGAATAAGTAAAAACAAGGCATTGACTATAAAGAGGTATTTGTCTATGTTACTCGCCTATAATCAATCTATTTATTAATATGTCTTACAGCAAAAATCATTGGATAATTAATCAGTGTCAACTCCGATTTCCTTAATGTTTATTTATATAATGTCCTAGTATAGTTTGTATTGAGGTATGATATTCTTTATATTCAATAATAATATTCCAATTTTAAAGTGTATGTATTACTTACCTGGAATAAATGGTGATGGTATTTTTGTTAATTTATTATGGGGTATTTGATTATTGTAATTTTAATTTATTTTAACGTTTTTTCTTAATAAAGGTGAAAGTCATGCGAAGAACTTCTCCTTTAAAAAGGATGGCTTGAATTTTATCTTAATATGTTTAAATCTTTTCTTAGCAATACGTTTATAAAAAATGTGTCTTCACACTATTTAAAATCTAAAACCTTGTTATACTTGATATTTGATAAAAACTTAATACTCCTATCTTTAAATAAAAGGGATCTATTACATTATATAATGATATTGCTAATATTAAAATTGGGACAACATATTATATGCGTTCATTATTTTCATCTAAAGTAAATTCTTCTTCTTCATGTATCTTAAGTGCTTTTAGTATATCACATTCTTATGACTCGATTGTATGGTAATCATACTAACACTTTAATTGCACAAAAATCATCCTATTAATAAATCATCTATGACATTATTAGAGGTTCCTAATTTTAATATATATATATATTAGCAGCTATTGTCATTTGTTGCAACGTATTTAGTATGTTGTATTTAGACATGTCATCTATATTAATTTTTTATTGTACAATATTGGGTCTATTATCAATATTAATATCAAGAGCAATAATGTTTATGGAAATAAGAACATAGGGACATATAGGCATTTTATCAAACACCTTATGTTCATCAAATAATCATCCCATTATACCAATCAAATTCACATTTTTCCCTTTCTATCACATACATTTTGACATATAATGTTTTTATCCATTCACAAAACACCAAAACATAGAAAAAAATGAAAGACACAAACTAAGTAATTAAATTACAACACTCACGGTCAACATGTATAACTCAACGAAAATGGTCACTTGCTCGGAGAAGAGGACTGGAAGCAACACGATGTCACCGAACGCAACACAAATGGTAGATGACTTCGCACCAGAGGAGCAACCACAACTATCAGGGAGAGAGAGAAGAAAGATAGGAAGAGAAGAAAGAAGGAGTAACGGAGATCGTGGAGAAGGGTTCTGCGCGGGAGTGTTTTAAGCTAAATAAAACGACACCATTTTGTTTAAGTTAATAACGTTCAAATGCAAAGCAACGATGACGTACTGGTTTATATTTACGGAAACTTAGGAATGGAACAATTCATTGGTAAAATATAAGTCAATACGTCGTCGTTGCCTTGCGTTTGAACGTTATTAACTTAAACAAAATGAACGCAAGGCAATGACGACGTACTGGTTTATATTTTACCGACAGATTGCTCCGTTCCTAATTTTTCGTTGGTAATGTTAACAAGTCATTTCCCTCCACCAATTCTCGACTTACTTGTCGATAGTATCGTCGCTAAATTTAACTTTTCACGACACATTTACTGACGACTTTATATATTTCGTTGGTAAACAACGATGGCTTATTTACCGTCACTGTTTTTCCATTGCAAAATTATTATTTTCTTGTAGTGTCATGTTATAACACAATATTCAAAATCATTGCAAAGATACTTGCTTCAAGACTAATGGAGGTTCTAAAGCACCACATTAATTAATCTGACGGTGCTTTCATCCAAGGCAAATGGATAGGGAATAATATCCTTTTGACACAAAGTTGTTTAAAAACTATACCAAGAAATAATTTGTCGAAGTTATGTAATAAAAGTTGATCTTTACAAGGCATTCGATTATATCAATTGGGAGTTTATAGAACCTTTTTACTTTTTAGTAAAATTAAGGAAATTGATAGAGTAATAATGGATATCTATAAATTCTTCTTGCACCTTGATTCAAAAGAGGCAAAGTGCTAACGCTAGCTGATCCTATTTCCCTCACTTGTTTATGTTGTATATAGAGGTTTTGACTAGATTGATTAACTTCATCATAAGGTAAAAGGGGAACTTATAGTTCGACCACAAATGCAAATAGTTGATACTCTTTAACCTTTTCTTTACTTATGATATGTTTCTCTTATACAATTATAATGATAAATATATGAACCTTATAATGATAGCACTTAATACTTCTAATAAAATTTTTGGACTTACAATTAACAAGAAGAGGAGTTATTTGTATGCCTCTGTTGAAGAAAACCACCTTACAAAATGGTTTGCTAATTTGACAAGCTTTAAATTAAGGAATCTCCCATTCACTTATTATGGTGTACCTATCACGACAAAAACAACATCGTATAGAGATTGCCTATCATTGTTTAAAAAGGTTCAAAGAAGAATTGGTTATTGGTAAAATAAAAGTCTCTTATATGCCCTAAGGGTTCAGATAATCATTCCAGTTCTCAACTTCATGCATATATACTAGTATTCTCACATCTTTTTCAACAACAATTTTTCTAAATCTATTAAAAAAGGATGAGAAGCTTTCTATGAGAAATCAATTAGCAGTCAAATGGTCATAAGTTAGTAAGCAAAATGAGGCAGAAGAATTAACCATTACATTCATCAGAACAATGAACAAGGTTCTAATGACAAAAAAGATTAGAAACCCTCTTGATTCTATTATGACAATTGGAATAAATTGAGGCCATTACACATAACCAATGAAATGTTAAATATGAGAAACCTCATTCTAGAAGATGCCAAAATAAAGGAAATAATCAAAGGCAATCAGTGGTGTTACAGCTTCAATGAATTATTAGTTATGATGGATAATGTCCCTTATTATAGTCCAATGCAAATAGAGATGAATCTGTTATTGGTTGAAAAATGCTTCAAGATTTTTTACAAATAGATCATGCAAAGAATTATTCAGAAGTCAAACTCAAAAGGTTAATTGGTTTAAGTCTATATAGTTTAACAAGCTTTTCCTGAAGTTTCCTTTATTCGCTGACTTGTAGTAAAGTAGAGATTAACAACTTTTGATAGAATTAGGGGAAACAATGGCATCTCGATATGTTGCAGGTTGTGTAATCATCAACCTGAAATTATAAACTATTTGTTCTTCCAATTCTCAATCTCATTATATATTTGGATCAAAACCCAACAGCTTTGCAACTTAGGATGATCCCAGACGGATTGGTCTGAAATTATGGATTGGTGCAATCCAGAGCAAAGTATGTGAAAGGTGATATCTTAATTTTCAAAATATTTTTTGAAAGTACCATTTATGTTATCCAGAAGGAAAGGAACTAGAGAATATTCCAAGGTAAAGAGAAAATAAGTATTCAACTCTTTCATGAAAAGGTGCGTTGAAAAAGAGATCAGCTTATTACTCATGAAATGCATCTGCAATGTGGCAGGTATTTGATTGGAAGATAGGAATTGTGGCAGCAGTAGAAAGAAGTAGACAATAAAAAGCTCCTGCTAATGCTATGTCTGACATTTGACTAGCAGAGGAGGCATAGATTAACAATTGAGAATATGAATTTGAATATGAATGTTAAGACACCTAACTTAGCCACATTAATAAAATTCTCTAGATACTTCTCCTGAAGTTAGATGCCTTAAATTTGTTCTAATCTCATGAGTGTTTATTCCCTTTTACGTTAGATTTAAGTTTATGTATTGTTATTTTTCTAGTCTCGTCAAATTAGTGGTGAGTGCTTAATCTCTTTACGAGAATTTGATGTAGGCTTATACTTCGTACTCTTACTTCATTCAACCCAAAATTTTAACTTTTTTTTTACAAAATTATAATTTCGATTCTTCCATAATTATAATGTAGTCAGAATTGCAATTCTAGTACTTCTCATTGCAATGCTTCCAGTGTATATATGATATTATGTCAGTATCAAAGGCATATCATATGTCATTGGTACTGACAAGCCACCAAAATTTTCCCAAATACGCAAGAGGGGAATTTTCTCTTGAAGTTTCTTAGGGGTTGGCATGTAAGCATCA
Organism: Erythroxylum panamense; assembly: GCA_027123425.1. NCBI lineage: Eukaryota > Viridiplantae > Streptophyta > Magnoliopsida > Malpighiales > Erythroxylaceae > Erythroxylum > Erythroxylum panamense. The sequence continues at coordinate 23,695,742 of JAOTIZ010000004.1, forward strand.
ATTTGGTGTCCTCCGCAGAAAATCAGATACCAAACGGATATATATGTATAGAGCAAGTTAACAACCATGAACAGAAGATGGGAAAAGTACTAAAAATAATGATCATTAGATACATACATACAGTAGGTAATAACTGATAGAACCAAACTCTTACCTCATGTTCTTTTTTGTATTGAATACAGGCAATATAAATACCAGAACCAGCTCTTTCTATTGGTGTAGCTGCGACAGCAACAAAAAGATTAAAATAATAATCAACTATCATCTTGCATGGATCGTGCGTGCACGGACACGGGTGTTTAATAAGATCCAAGGGATGCTTAGTTGGAAGAAAGACGTTACTAATGAGTATGGAAATAGCGTAAGCTAAAAGGACCCATAGACTTTACTGATGATTTGGGAAAAAGAGGAGAAGAAAGGCTAACAAAAACTCCTAATTATGGTGGGAGAAACCTATACCATATTAACATATATCATATGTCATCATAAGAATATTTTGAAGGTGAATCTAAAGCTTTATTGCAAGTGAAATAGAACAAAGCCATGATTAAGTGTACTTTTTCTGACTCTTTCTTGTTTTTGTTTTATGGTTTCAACTAATGTATCTTTATGGACAAGCTTTACCAATCCATTTAATGTATCAACTCATTATATTGCGTAAATGGAATTTGTCATATAGAAAACAAGTCTTTCTTACATAAAGAAAAACACAGAAAGTATTGACTTCAGTGGCAAATATTGTGCATATATATGCTGAAGAGAAAGAGTTCATCACATGCATTGCTTTATTTATTTGCGTAACTTTGCTTGAAAGCTTGAATGCCTGCTTACATCTCTATCTGCCTGTCACTAATTCAAACTAACGGTATTCATCTTTTTTAAATCTATCAAACCAAAAAAAGACATTCATGCCACCGTTGACTTTTATGAAACGTTGGAGTATCCCAAATAAACACACAGCTCTCTTGCCAGTGCCATGGCTGACCAGACCGATTACTCTCTCATTGTTCTCCTCCTTTCAGTCCCCTGATCGGAGATGAATAACTCGACGGACACAGGCGGGTTTCTGGGTTCGAGCAACTTCGGAGGTTTTGGCTACGGCATTGGAGTTTCCATCGGAATCCTGCTACTAATTACCACCATCACTTTAGCCTCATATTTCTGCACCAGAACTCAGCAGCAGCCACCTTTGTCAACCCGTCGAAGAAGACGTAACAACAGCAATAATAATATCTCCGGCGACGAGCCACCGGATCATCAGAACGTGGTGGTGGAGGTGGGCTTAGATGAGGCAACACTGACGAGCTACCCTAAGTTGCTCTACTCAGAAGCCAAGCGCCACAAGAATGGTGATGCCACGACCACGGCGTCGTGCTGCTCCATATGTTTGGCAGACTACCGGAGCACCGACACTCTCCGGCTGCTACCGGACTGCGGCCATCTTTTCCACCTCAAGTGTGTTGACCCGTGGCTGAGATTGCACCCAACTTGTCCGGTCTGCAGAACATCTCCAATGCCTACACCTCTCTCCACCCCTCTCGCTGAGGTGGTTCCATTAGCCAGTAGACGGTCCGAAGGTGATGTTTCACATCATCGATAAAGTTCAACGAATTGACGTGGGAGTGGATCATCTCCGTCGACCGGGCGTACGTAAGTCCGGTCACCATGTAACTTTTCTTCCATTCTTTTAGTCTGTGCAGTTAAAATTAAGAATTTTATGTCATACATCATTACATCAGGATTCAGATAAAAAAGTTCACCAAAATTTTATTAGGACTCATAAACTACTTCAATTCATGATAAACGCTTAAATAACTAATAATAATGCATTTCAATACTGCAATGATTGCAGCAATAGTAGTAGCAGTAATCCTAGTTGTCAAAGTAAAGGGTAGTCTCCAAATCATTGCCATTTAAGTAACGAACTGATCGAATGAAGACGTAAGGATAATACGGAACGTTCGCTTTACAGAAATGTACGACAACAAAGGTGACCGCAAAAGTGAGTACAGTCGAGTAGATGAGAACAAACCAGAATGTGTACGAATCTGAACGCTATGAATTAGCCTGCAATTTGAGAAGGGTTTACTGTAGTTTCGGTTTATTGAATAAATATATCACTTCCTGGATATAATTGTGAAGGCACAGGAAACAAGGACGATAAATCATTATAAAAAGGAGTTAATCAGACACCAGTCAGTAATTAATTATCAGGAAAAAAACTGATACCGTAAAAATGTCATTGCTTATAATCGGCCATTTGATTGATTGAATAAGGAAACTGAAAACTCCTTCAACGTCTACATCACTTTAAGAAAGAGCCCAACTAAACTTTGAATATTTGCTCGAGCAATATTCAGTCATGGAAGTTGTAAGACCTTGGATTCTTGCCGACAATGGCAAATGTGTTTTCAACCTTCTCTCCCCAGATTTCTTCACTTTGCCCCTTTATAATATTGGGATATATTATTTTTTAATAAAAGTTAGAAATTGAGGTGTCATAGTTTAACTAGATATCAAAAGGCCAAACTTGTGAATTATAACATGCTAAAGTTGTTTGCGAAAGAAGGAAAACTACTGGTCTGTATTAATTTTTTTAAGAATAAAAATTAAATTAAAAATATATAGAATACATGCTTAGCCTGAAGCAAGTTTACAAGTAAAAGAAATACAAAGCTTCTACGAAATATTGAGTTGTTAAATCTCACAAGTAATTGTAGGAAATTATACACTCCAACAAATGTTACTTTTGACTACGTTTTCTTTTGCAACGATTTGAAATTCATAACTAATAGTTACTATTTGGCTAAAAAATTTCAAAATCATAGCCTAATGAAGCAATGCTTTCAAAAAAAATTTGCTGGATTTTTTAGATTGTTAGCTATATTTAGTTTCACTACAATTTGTTTTTGTAGTAAATGCAAATTTGTGAATAAGTTATATTTAATATTCGTAGCTAATAATTTTTGGCAATGAATAAAGTTTCATAGCTAAACTACAAATTTGTTCCAGATCCTATAGTTGTTAGCTGCATTTTCTAACTAAAAAAAATTTCTTATGTAAAAATTTATGGCTACGACTAGACGTTCATAGTGAAAAAAATAGAATCCAAAATAATACAAACAACATCGTTTTCTTTGATTAAATGACATTGTTTTTTTTATACTAGTATCCTAAAGACAAACTAATCTCCTCTAGTTTTTCTTCTTCTACCTTCATGTTCTGGCTACTCCACTGACTTCTTCGTCTTTTCTCTTTATGGTTTTCCTCTTCTGTGGTTGCGTGCTAGCTACTTACTTCTATCTTTGTGCCCGTCCTCTTCTATCTTCGTGCTTTTTACTTAAATGATTTCTGTTTGCCTATTCACAAGTGTCTTTGTGTTTCTAAGGTAATTGTCTTATTCTCTCACCATACTAATTAATTATGGTTTTGTTTTAGTTTTTCAAAAATAAATTTGATGTGTTTCATTCATTGTTTCTGAAAACTTGAAATAGACATATGCCTCCTCCATGACATGAATTTTCTGTGAATTGGGTTCTTGAAACCTGGATATACCTTTTGTTTTATTAGAAAATCATATACACCTCCCTTATTAGATTTCGCCAGCTATAATTTGAAAGGTTTCAATATTTGTTGTTGTTGATTGATAAAAGAGTTTGTTGAATTCCTTATGTATTATCTAATAAAAAACTTCGTACTATGCCTGAAGTTTTATAAGTTATAAAATTCCATACCAGTTCTTTATTGGTTATAGTACCAAATGGTTTCTCAATTTGAATAAGTAATTGTAATCTATTTGTCCATTCTTTGATTAATTTTTCTGGGTCTACTACACAATTAAGATTTAATATTCCATCTGAGCCTAATGTTATATGTTTAGGTGTGTATTCCCATATACACCTCCCTTTTTTTGAGTTGCTTCTACAATAATCTTATCCCATACTACCACTTTTCTTTCCATTTCTGGAAAATATGATTAGGAAAAACATGGTTGCATACTTGATCGAGAATTGAAAAACCATCTTTTGCATATCCCCTAGCTTAGGTTTTTGAAAAATGAGTTTTAGTGTTTCTAAATGTGATTTTACTAGGTTATATAAGGTTGTTAGTCTAAGTAATGGACCTCCACTAATGACAATATTAGCAACTATTGAAGCTACCTCCACCATTACAGAGACATCGGTGATAATCACTCTTCGAGGAAGAGGCAAGATAGCCTCAACCATGATGAAGATACACCTAGAAAAGACACACCAACAATGGGAAGAACACAAACAAGGACGAGGAGTGATGGAGAAGTTGACAACAACGTTGGAAATAGTGGAGGTAGTAGTGTAGTGGGTAGCAAAAACCCTTATTTGGAAAGAAGATAGGGGTGTGTGTCACAAGAGGACAAAGTGTCAAATGTGTGCTATAAACGATTGATGTTTACAAGCACCTCATAGAAAGGTTTTGGCATATGCACTATACAGACTAGACAGTTCCCACTCAATCTTATTTTTAAAGTTTGTGTGTTTACCCTACATACATACGAGATTGTCAAATGATGAAATCCTTATGGTGCAAATTTCCTCCCGAAATGGTGGATATGGGTTTTTTTTAACAAGACGAAAGGACATGGGTTCTTTACAACCTTAGGCACCAATCTTAATGGCAGCAGGCAACGTGGACTACAATTTTTAGAGTTGCATGCTGGTTTTTATGGCAATGGCAAAATAGAAGCATTTTTTAGTTTGACTTTGTTTGGTCGATAGACGGCAACAAAATAGTGATGAATTACATTGATAAGGTAATACGGTTCCGAGCTATGGAAAGTTATGTGTTTTAGACATAAGGTCTGTCGTTGGGTAATTTAGTGAGCTAGACCAAACCAATTGACGGTTGGGTCAAACTAAATACTGATGGGGCAGTGACACACGGGTCCATCCTTGCTGTAGCTATAGGGTTGATTCGGGAATGCCAAGGTCGATGGTGTGGTGGATTCCTCCAGAATATTAGAGCGGGCTTGCTTTTGGCTGTAGAATTCTGAAGAGTTCATTCGGGTCTAACGTTGGCATGGGCACTTGGCTATCGACGCGTGGTTGTCAAAGTGGATTCTCTGGAGGTTATCAACATTCTTTCTTCTTTAAATATAGTTATGACTAACAATAATCCTTTGGTGACAGGTATCCAAGGGTTAATTCGTCGAACATGGGAGGTGTAAATTCAGCATACCTATCGAGAAAGAAACCAGTGTGCCGATAGACTGGCTACTCAAGCCTTTTTCGCTAGTCCAGGATTGCATCTACTCTAGGAGCCTCCGTTGATCATTATGGATTACATACACCAAGATATGAAAGGAGCACTCTACTACATAATTCTGCACTAGTGGGGTGTGTTGGATAGAGTAGAGCGTGTTTTGTTTTGTCTTTTATTCCTTGAAACAAAAAAAAGGTTTGTGTGTCTAAATCCTTCCTGTTAATTAAATTAGTTTTATTAAGATAAATTGGTTTAGATTCCTAATTACTAAATTTTTTTAATCATTTGAAAATTATTTTCAAAAGAGTTGATTTTATTAGGAATAATTATGGAACTTAGTTTGTTTTTTAAAGAGTTATATTATTAAATTAAATTAATTATCAAATCAATAATTAGAATCAAACAAAGGTTTTAAAATATTTTCTTTCATAATTTGATTTTATTAGAAATGATTAAAATGATGAAAATATATTAATTTAGAATATACTTGATTTTTTGAAAATTTAAGTCTCTCAATTAAATAATAGGTACATGTCAAGAACACGATAGTTGCCTTCTATTATTTAAGAATAAAAGCAAAGTTCTATTTCTTGTAAGACTTCATGAGTGACTAAAGGTTCCTTTAACCTAAATATGATTTACCTTAAATTAGTAGGTCCTAATTAATTAAATTTATATGATTTAGATTAATGACTCACGATCATATGTTAGAGGCAAGTTATATATATTAGTAAAGAGTTGTTCATTAAACAACGACATATAGGAATATGTCACAAGGAAATGTCTATGGATTGCTCTAGGGAATTCTCTTACAGATATTACATAAGGACTGTCAAAACCAGGCTACCTACCCGAAATCTAATAAACTGATTAATATACTTGCTTTGGGACTTTGTATATATATCTTATAGAGAGAAAGGAATTCTAGATGATTTGCAAATAAAACCTCACCAGTGGAGTTTCAACAATCAGAGATCATCAATGGAATCAGGGAGTTAATGCTACTAAAAAATATTAAATAGAATTGTTGTTCAAACTTTCTCTCTTTTCTAAACATATTATGCAATTCTTTTCACTTTTTTCTCTCTACTTCTTGCATATAGATGCAAGCATGTTTTGTCACTTGTATAAGGGTACACCCCTAACCACTATGTCTTGATTGTAATACTTTCTTTTATTAATTAATCAATTACCATTTTCCTTTTAAAAAATAAGTTATTACCTACTAGATGTATGAGTTACATAAGATGTGATTAATAAGAATGTTATCCACTTAATTTAAATTGATTTGTTTTGTTGAGTGACTCAATATTACCTTAGTCTGAATGGGATTCTATCCAACTAGGAAATTATTTAATAATTTCTTGATTTAATAGTGAGGGCTATTATTTTGAATAAAATAATGAGAGTAATTAAATATTTATTAAAGCCCTTATTTTATTTGATTTTGTGTTATAAACTAATACTTTCTCTTTTTATGTCTTTTAGTTGTTAGAAAAGATGAGTACCAATCTATCCCTAAGGAGCATAATGGAATTTAACAAGCTTACTATACGTAATTTCTCATATTGGTTTTGTAACTTGAAAATTATTCTCAGGCAAGAAAAGAAACTATATGTTCTTGAATTGTTGTTCCACCAAAGCCTAGTTTGGATGTAATTGATGAAGTTTATGAGAGATATAAATGTTACATTGATGATGTTGAGCAAGTATGTCTGTGAAGTTAATTAGTATGTCTCTTAAACTTTAGAGGCAACATAAAAACATGGATGCTCCTATTATAATTGTAGCTTAAATAATTATATAATGCATAAATCAATGTGGAGAGAAATTAATTCTACAAAGTATTATTCCAATACAAGATGGAAGAAAGATCTTTAGTGCAATTACACTTACTAAAGATGATTAACTATATTAAAAAATTAGGTCAATTAGCTTTTATTATGGGTTATGAGTTAAGAATTTATCTAGTGCTAAATTCTCTTAGTTCAATCTTTTCATATTTTGTTGTGAACTTCCATATTAACTAAAAGGATATGTTATTACTTGATGTGTTGAATATGCTCAAGACTATAGAGGGATGCTTTTAAAAGGAACCTAGTTATGTTCTTATTGTAGATTCTTTCAAAAGCAAGAAAAATGGCTCTACAAAGAATTAGAATAATAAATAAGGCTTATGCTAACATAGCAAAGCCAAGATATGGTGTCAAAAAGAAGAACAATGATAAGGGCATATGTTTTCATTGTGGAGTTAATGGACAGTGGAAGATGAACTACAAATCTTGTCTTGCTAACCTAAAAGATAAGAAGCTTAAAGAAGCTCCATCTTGATTGATATCAAGCTTTAAACTTCTGTTTCACATTCTTCGGTATAGATATTAGATGTGGTTCTCATTTTTGTAATAACATACAGATTTTAACAAGTATTATCATTGAGAAGAGGCAAAGTGAACTTGCGAGTTGGCAGTAGAGCAAGAGTTGTTGCATCAGCTGTAAGACCTTATAGCTTAGCTCTTGTAATATCCTGCCTCTTAAAATTATTAAGAGATTAAACTGTTAAATTGAGTCACATGAGTTATTTCATTTAAGAAGAGGTGCATTTCATTCACATGCATAATATTTGTATACACATATGAATCATGATTTAGAAAACATTGCAAGATAATATATGCACTCAATTGACATATTCCAAGTTATGGGATGAAAATGAATATGATATGAATGTGCATGCTCAATGTTTTGCATTTTGATTTACCAAAAACATGAATTGATGGATTATAATTAGTGAATTGGGAATTTATTGTTACAATTGAGTAATTGATGAGATGATATGAGCATCTAGTCTAAGAAAAATGTTAAAGAGAAAGACAAATTGATACATGAGAATTTAGGCTGATTAGGCCTATGAAATAGTGACATGTGACATTAGGAATAAGTGACAAATGGATCAGTTAAATGGATGACAAGTGGCTTAAGTATAATTGCAACAAGTGGCCTTTTAAGTTTTTGACATGTGTAGCTTTACAAATAATGACATATATAGCCTTCAATTGATGACATGTGTAGCCTTACAATTGGTGACAAGTAGTGACATATGGAGGCCTAAAATGAGTGAAACGTGGAGCCTAAAGTAAGTGACACATGGATCAACATAATAGTAACATATGGACCAATAGAAGGATAACACATGAACCAATAGAATGGTGACACATGGACCAATAGAATGGTGACACATATATTAGTTTGACCTTCTTGAATTTTCTAGAGAAAATGGATTAAAAGGCAATAGAAGTAACAATGAAGTTCTGTCATAAGGTTAGAACAGGGAGAAAAACAAAAATGAGAAGAGAAGGAGAGAAAAGCGGGAAGAGAAGAGGAGAAGGAAATAAGTTATCAAGGTAAGTTGAAATTCTGGTTTCAATTTCATCTTTCTCTTTCTATCTGTCTTTCATCTTTTTAGAGCATGAATTTGAAGAAACTCAAAGAATGAAAGTTGTATATATAGGTCTTAACTTGACGTCTATGAAAGTGACTTGACAAAATAGTGACTAAAGTTCGATTTATGCTTGTTTCCCTAATATTGCCTGTGATAGACCCTTATGCAGGAACCTTGTATGATTTCCTAATTTTTCTCACCTTAGAGTTCGAATTAGTGAAAGTATAAAACAAGAAAAATGATTATAAATGTCTTATTAATGATTCTATGATATGGTTTTTCTAGGATATGTATTTATAATGATTTATTGAGGGTTGAGTAGTGGTTGCCATTCTGTTTCTTACTAGAAATAGGGCATAATTTGGATGGACATTATATTTTAAATGGAGATGTTGTTTGTGTAATTTTTAAATATAATAAGACTAATGGAATTCTAGTTTCAGGAGGCATAAGAATCATGACATTTGGATTTTTGTAGATAGGGTTATGATTAAAAGAAGACATCTTATTCATAAAGGGACATTGGGGAAAAAAAGGATGTAAACACTGCACATAAGGTTAGGTTAGCTTAATGGTTGAGGAGACATTGAGCTGAATTAGTAAGTGAATTATTGACCTATTAACATATGTTAGAATAACATTTATGATGATTGGTTAGGGATGAATTTGGTTATGGTTGTACATGAATATGAGATACATGTTTAAGTAGTAAATATATTGTATATTTGTATGTATAAAGGCTCGAGAGCTGTGGATCAAGGAGCTTATACATTGTTGAAGTCAAAGGAGTGTACACCTTTCTTTGAGGTGAGTTGGAAAAATCATATCTCTCAAATGAGATTAGGACATCCCAAGACATGCATAATGACTTTTATGTGAATTTTGGACCTAGGTAATGTATAGTAGAATTAAATCTTAAATGGATGCTAGTATACTTGTGTATTTAATAAGCGATATTGAGTGCAATTGATGTTTTTATTACGTATTTTGAGAAATGATATTGTTTTCAACAAACCTACACTTGAACTGCAAAAGACAATATTTTTATTGTCTGAAACTACATTTTTGAACAACTTTACACTTGAAGTGCAAAAGATGATTTTTATTGCTTGAAATAATGTTTTAAAATTTATATATGCATAATTGAGTCATATATGCTACGTGTTTGCGTTTCTCTTTTGGCTTAGAGTCATGGTAAGGTTCTATTTTATTGGATGGACCGATAAATAAATACATCATGCCTTACTTGATTTTTGTACTTAATATTTTTATATGATTCTTTTTGTAATTGGTGAGGTAACGATTGGCCAATCATGTGCTAAGAACAATAGATTAAGCAACCCCTATACCTCTTAACACTGTTACATAAAAGTTAAGTCCTCGTATCGACAACTTTTTATGGGATTTGCGGGTGATTCCACACTTAGGGTCTGGACACCAACGAGGTTATCACCTTAGGTCATGATGCTCTTATCGACTGTAGTCTAAACTCATCACGGATGAAATTTGAGCCAACACTGGGAATTGGTAGGTCTGCACACTAGTTTGGCCGACTAGTGGTGACACATATGATTGTTTTGGCTTATTTTGAGATTTGTTTTATGATAAGATTTGATTTATACATAAGATGTTTTTCTATTTTTGTTTAATGGAACTAGAATCTATATTCATCGGATGAGAGATTATAAGGCTAGGCCTATGTGATTCCTAACTAGTATACGTTGAGTAGTAAGCTAGGCCTATGTATTTCTATGTTATGTATGTTCACTTCATAGGTTATCTATACCGTCTTAGTGTGTATCAGGTTGTTTGCGATATATGTTTTTCCTACTCACTGAGTACAAACTGTACGCACCCCTTCACTTTTCAACCATGCAGGTTAATTTAGTAAGCTTGAAGTTTTGAGTGTATTGTGTGGTCTTTTGACATTATCAGGGCATTACTGCATGTGGGTAGTCTCTGTTTTATACTTTTGTTGCATAGTGGCTCATGAGCTGTTTTTATTAGGTTGGTTATGTAGATATGCTTTATGATTTTATAAATTAACTCTTAACTGTCTTGTGGTTTGTAAATGACCTTATGTATGAACCTTTTTCTACTATTGTTAAGATGACTCTTGAGTGGACTTAAAAGTCCAAAATTTGTGGTAGAGTTTTAATGTGAATAAAGAAATGCATTTAAAACCGATTTACGGGTATTTTAATTAAGTTTTGGAATTTTCAAACTACATTCGTTGTGCTGTCTAAATATTTTCAAAAGATATTCAGTTAGCCTTGTATAGTCAGGTTAAGGATACCGTGAGTATCCTTAACCTAGATATATGGTAGTTGTCATGTGCCTGGTGTGATACCGGGTCGTGACAGCTTTACCTTCTGGCCTTATACTAAAACTAGATCATTATTATTATGTTTTAATCATTACTAGAAACATTATTTCATTTCTTATTCATATTTGAATGTATTAATCTTTATTATTAAGAATATGAGTTATTTTTTTATAAAGATGGTGTTTCTTATAGATATGGATTACTTACAAATGATTTGGATGAATTAGGTTTTGAAAGGTCAATCCTTAACATAAATACGTAGAAAAGAAAGTTAAGTGACCAAAATCGTTCTTATTTATGGCATTATAGTTTAGGTAATATTAATCAAACTATAATCACAAAGTTACATGAATAAGGATATTTGGATCCTTTTGATTATGAATTATATGAATCTTGTTTATTAAGAAACATAACCCAAGTTCATTTTAGTGGAGAGGGAGAGTGTGCCATTGAGTTATTAGAGCTTATACATTCAAATGTATATGGCCTTATGTCTGGTTGTGCAATAGGTGGATAATCATATTTTATTATGTTCACAGGTGATCATTTCACATATGATTATGTGTACGTACAAAAACAAAATTTTGATTCATTTTGAAACTTCAAAGAATTTATACTTAAGGTTGAGAAATAAACTAATAAGACTATTTAATTAAGGCACTTAGATCTGATCAAGGTTGTAAATATCTAAACCATGATTCTCTTGGTTATTTAAAAGAGAATGAGATTATCTCACAATAGACTTCTTTTAAAACTCCATAACATAATAAACTGTCTGAGAAAAGAAACTGTGCTTTATTAAATATGGTAAATTCCATGATGAGATATTTAGTTCTTTATGTCTCCTTTTAGGAATATGTGTTCATAACTATTGTTTACCTTCTAAGTAGAGTTTCATCCAAATTTGTTGACAAGACTCCCTATAAGATATGGAATGGTAGTAGACCAAACTTATGATACCTAAAGATTTAGGAATGTGATGCTTACATGAAGCATGATACATGTAATAAACTTCAAGCTAAGTAAATTTGTGGGATATTTGAAATAGTGTGTCAAATATCAATTTTACCATCCTCTTCAGCAAAAGATGTTTGTCATAAGATATGATACATTTCTTAAAAGAGAATTTATTCCCAAGGAAAGTAGTGGGAATGAGGTAGAACTTAGAGAAGTTCAAAAACTACAAATGCATATTCAGATGGAACAGGAACCTTAAGTTGATACATATGATGTACAATTAAGGGTTCAAGAGATATACAATCCACGATGCACTAGTAGGATATATCTTCCCCTATTAGATCATATCTATATGTTGAAAAGGGGAAATATATTGCATATCTCATAGATTATGAGCCTACTAATTTTAAGGAAGCAATATCTAACATTGATTCTTTAAAAAGACATATAGTCATAATATCTAAAAAGCAATCCATATACATTAATCAAATATGAACTTTGGTGGATGCTCTTAGTGGTATTTTACCTATTAGATGCAAGTAGGTTTTTAAGAGGAAAATTGACATGGATGGTAATATAAATACATTCAAAGCAAGGTTGGTAGTTAAAGGATACAAACAAAATAACAAATTGATTTTGACGAAACCTTTTTACCAGTAGCTATGTTTAGATCTATAAGGATCTTATTGGCTCTAACCATATATCATGATTATGAAATCTGAAAAATGGATGTCAAAATAGCATCTCTAAATGTGAATTTGCTCAAGGATGTATATAAGATATAACTTAAAGATTTTGAATCCTAGAGATTTTCAAAAGTCTATTTATAGACTTAACTAAGTGTCATGAAGTTGGAACACTCCATTTTTATAATACAACCAAAGAGTTTAATTTATAAAAATATGGACAAATCATGTGCTTATAATAAGGTTAATAGGAGTGAACTTGTCTTCCTTGTGCTATATGTGGATATATCACTGATTGGAATTGACTTACCAATTCTTCAATCTATAAAGATTTAGTTGTCCAAGAAACCATCAAGGATATGGGAGAAGTAGCCTATATTTTAGGAATAAAGATATATGGAGATAGATCAACAAGGTTGCTTGGCTTATCCCAATCCATATACGTAGACAAAGTATTAAAGAGATTTAACAATGTAACATCCTGTTTTCGGCATGTTAAAGGTTAGATAAAATATTGAATATGAGAGATAATATTGAGAAACTAGGATATGCATTTCATGCTGGTGCATCATTTAGTATACATACATGTGAATTTGATAATTACACACATTATAATGACTATACATGCGCTCATTTGACATTTATCGAGTATAGTTGATCTTAATTGATTTATAAATGTGATCATAATGTGAATAGTGAATATTTTGTCTTGAAAATTGATTTGGTGATTAAAATTATTGATTTAGAATTTTTTGTGAAATTTTGAAAATTTTAAGGAATTTTGGACTAGAAAAAATGTCAAGTGGTAAGACAATTGATTTATGGTAGCAGAAATAAGTGTCAAATGGCAGTTGAAATAATTGGTAAATGGTATTAGGAATTATTGAGAATGTAACATTAAAAATTGGGTGATAATTGGATTAAAAATTGGAGACAAATGAATTGGTTGAGAAAGAAGACCTATTAGAAACCATAAGGTGGTGACATGTGCACATACCCATCCATGATATTTCCTTTCATTTGAAAGACTATCCTTTGTCTTTCATTTTCATTTGATGCTTTCTGTTTCTCTCTTCATTTTCTACATTTCTTCTTCTTCATTTCCACAATACCTTTAACTCTCACCATTGTGAAGTTTGCCATCATTTTTCACATGTTTCTTCAAGATCATATGTTTTCTTTTTGAAGAAGAATCTAACCTACTCTACCTTCTATGATGATGATCATGTGGTTCAAGGAAAGCTAGGGTTAAGTGATATTTTGAAGATCTTGAAGTTATACAAGTAAATATCATATTGTTCTTTATAATTTGTTGAATGAAACATGTATGATGATAGTTGGAGGTTAAATGATCATAAAATGGTGTTATATGTATGTTGGAACATGGGTAAAGAAATGAACACATTGATGTCTTGTTTTCGTGTTTATGATGATAAATATTTCATAAGTTGTTGTAGAGATGAGTTTGAAATAGAAAGATCATTAAAAATGTTGTAGGAAGAAGTGTAGAAAACTTTGATAGATAAATGGATGTTTCATGTTCTGTTTTCAATGTATATTAACGTGGATATAATTGGATGTTTTAGAGATGAACTAAAATGATTTTTAAGCTAAAGAAAGGAAGCAATGTGGTGTCTTAAAATGGGAAGAATTAAGGTGATAGTTAGAAGTGAAATGAATGTGAGATTAGAGTTGGGCATAACTAGAGATATATTTTTCATGAAGGAATTAAATTTGAATTTTGTCTTTAAGAGTTCCAAAATTTGGCTTAAAGTTGATTATTGTGTGTTATCGTGGTGTAAGAACAGTCTATAGTATTTTAGGTGTAACTTGCAGAATACTAATCCAAACTGCATGAAATTGATTTCATTAGAAACTTAAGACATATAGGAACATTTGTTTAGAAGAATGTATTTCCTAATTTTTAGTCAAAATGGTCATCTGGTAGTTACACGAGGAATCATCATGGAGTTGCACGATTGTGCACAATCACGATTGTGCAATGTTGTCTTCTTACCTTACCTTGGTGTTTTGGACTTAATTGAGGTTTGAAATGAATGTAGATGGTTGCTTAAATAAGTGGATAAGTGATTAATGAGTTTAGGATGTCGATTGACAGTAGAATTGAAGAATGGATTGACTTGTTCTTATGAATAATATGAATTAAGTATGAATGAATGAGAATTGGAAAATTGTTTGGATGTATAATGCTAAGAAAGGATTGGTAAATGTATGATTGATGAATAGATGATTCATAAATTGAGGATAATCAAGTTTCACAAGATATGATAGATAGATGATCATAAGATGTGGATTAAGGAACTATACCCGAGATTGTCATTAAGCATGCATTATACATGTCACATATACATATGTATGTGATTGAGTATTCATGAAAATGTGCAAATTAGTAATGGGTAAATGTGTATGTATTGCATGATATAAGAGAGCAATTAGAGCAACAACATCTAGACATTGTCGGGACGTCAAGGCAATAACTATCTGGAGCATACTGTGAGTAACTTAGATGGTCTCACATTTATTTATTGTTTTGTTTAAATTTTGAATTGAATTATTATGTGATGTGACTGCATTGATTTTAGGCATTGAATGTCTGAGGCGTTTGATGTATGAATAACATATTGTAAGTGCTCATTGTACATGAATTTGATATAATATATGATACTCAACTTAATTGTTGAATGCCAGATCAAGTTCCGATGGTGAATGTGAATGTGAATGTGAAAGAAAATTGAGCACAAGTGGATGATTGAATACATATGGTGCATTCCACTACATGAATGCATGATAATGTAAAGGTACTTATAACTGGGGTCACCAGTGAAAAAGAGATTAAAGCTCAAAATGTGGTAAGAGCCTCTAGCTCACTATGTATAATGAGCCCTATATTCTCAACGAATAAGGGACAATTATTAATGAGCCCGATATCTACAATGAATACAGGACAGTGAAAAAAGATACTCGGTCACAACAAAGTAATAAATGAAAGTGAGTCTCATGAACATTACACGTACAATTTAATATGCATTATATGAATGATTGAATTGAATTGTATGAATTGTTATGAATGAAAAAGGTGAATAAGTGTTACATGGTGCTTTTTGATAATTGGATAGAAGAAATGACTCAAAGGTCGGTCAGCTAGACTGAAGGATTTAAATAGAATTTTGTATAGTTCCTCATTCGTGTAACATGTAGCATATTTTCGTAACAGAGTTGTAGACTCTGATGGTCCTTTGATATTGTATATAAGGATAGAGTATGTAATGCTACAATGTATATTCAGTTTTATGAAATGAAAATGAGGAATTGAGTTTTTAAATATTGTGATATTTATGTTTTAATGATGATGTCATGAGAAATGACGTGACTGCTCTAACATGCCACCTCTGTGGGGTACATACTCGAATATCTTCTAGAATATCGGGTATATGTCCTATCAGAGTGGGGTGTTACAAACAAGGAAGATTACAAGAGAGAATTATTTCCCATGCATATGGGATTTCTATCTCGCAAAACATATATCCAAATACATAAAAAAAATAAAGATAAAAGAAATGTGTTGAATATGCTTCAGCCATTGGTTGAAACATATATGAAATGTTAAGTACATGATTAGACATCTCTTATGCTTTGAGCATAATGAGTAGATTTCAAGCCAATCCTAGTAACTGTTGCTAGATGGCTATGAAAAAAACTTTTCAAAGTGATTGAGATGGAATAAATATGTTTCCTTATTCTATGGATGAGTTGAATTAAGACTTTAATGTTTTTCAGATACTAGTTTTAAATCTGATCTAGATGATAACAGATCACAGTTAAGGTACATCCCTAAATAGTGGTGCAGTAAGTTGAAAAGTCCCAAACAACCAACCATTATCAATTCTACGACTAAACTAGAGCGTATTTCACTGTTAGAGGTTGCAAAAAAAGCAGTTTGGATCAAAAATTTTGTCATCAAATTTAGAGTGATTTTAGCGTTGTTGAGCTAATAGTATTGTATTATGACAACAATAGTATTATTGCATAGGCAAAAGAACTAAAATCTCATCAATGGTCCAAACATGTATCAAGAAAGTTTCACTTGATCAGGAAAATAATGGAGTGAAAAGAAATAAAATTAGAGCAATTTCCCACTGAAGAGAATCTTGCATATCCTCTCACTAAGTCATTGTCTCAACAGAGATTATTAATATATAGATGGTTATGGTAATAGATACATAGATGATTGGCTTTAGTAAAAGTGAGAGATTATTAGTTTATATAGTAATAAACAATAAGTTGGTTCCAATTCTATATATGATATTATTATTTTAATTAATAAAGTATTATTTTAAAAATAATGAAATTGCATTACTATAAAATAAGGAAATAATAAATTACAACAGTAAAATCCTCTTAGTCTTTACTCTACAAAACTGAGTAAAAACCAAAGATTGGCTCTTAATGTTTTAGGTAGAGGCAAATGTAATGAACATCTTTTAACACGTGTATCCCATGCAATATTATCCTTATCTTCGCCTAACATGGTAGATTGGCTTAAGTTCCTCCTATAGATTTACTCTTCCGCTTCAGATTGCCCATTGTAAATTATACTTCACTAGAAATATTTCTTCAGATGTTAGAGTTAACGCCTTCTCCGTTGTCACAAATGATGTCTTATCAGAATTGCAGCTTTGATGCTTCTAAGTTCCCTCTATGATACATTGTTTAAATTCCAAATCCCTCTCTTCTAGTGATAAAAATATATGATTGTGCATGTATCTTTAGCTTCTAGAATTGCATGTGAATCAAAAAACCAATAGTTGTAATCTAGTCATGGTAGGTTGCATCTCTATTTCATCAGGGCATTGGCCTCTTAGTAGGCTTTATAAGACATGAGGATTTCTCTTACCATGCATATAGTGATATGTACTAGGGCATTTTTATGCTGAGAAATTCCTTTGAAAATTCTATAGTTTTGCTCCCTCCAAATTTAGTATAAAAAAATAGTTGAATGTTGTTCTGAAAAAAACACAATCATTATCTTCCTTCTTCATGATTTCGTTTACCCATTTTAGAAAGTCATCCAAATTTGTTCAAAACATATTTTTATGTTGGACTAAACAGTATAAAAAATGGCATTAAAAGAATATATGTGGTATAGATTCTTGAGCTAGATTACAAAGAACAAAAGTTAAGTCCTTAATGTCAAATATTTTGTCTTTTGTTCTTAATCTCCTTATACCCGTCAAACAACAAACGAAGGAAGTTTTAGGGATTAGCATTTTCTTCTAGATTATTTCATATGAAATCACATTTATGGAGTGCGGCCTGAAGCTGTTCAAACAAGATGAATTAGTGAACTTGTTTGATCTATCAGGTAACCATATAGCTTTTGTCTTCTTCATTAATGTTCAGAATTGGGTAGGTAGTCTTCTAACCTCTTTGGCCCTCTAAAATTGCTAAAACAAATTCCATCTTTGATAATCTCATTCACTTTGATTTTCATAATAAATATAATCTTCAGGTAATTCAGCTCTTCTCTAGAGATCAAAGGACTGTAGCTAGTCTACTTATCTTGCCAAAACCAGATTGAATTTCCATTTCTCACCTATAATTTAATTAAAGGGTAAATAAGTTCTCTTTGTTTTAACATTTGTAAAAAACTCCAAGACTCCTTCCTTTAAATAAAGGCATTATTTATCTTTATATATTTTGTTAATTATATTTAATATTTTAATACTAATGGTCAAATCCTTGAAATAATTAATTTATAATTGAAATTATGATAAGATTATCAAATTCAATTTGCATTTATGTATTATTCCTAAGTTGTTTCTAAATTTAGTTTCATCAAAATATGATATTGATGGAAAGGTAAAACTAGTATATTTATTTCTTATGAAGAAAGTAATTAATTCCATTAATTAAAGAATGAAGATATTTAAACAAACATGAGGATGCAAGAAGAAAATAAATTCACTAAATTGATTTGATTATGAGGATCCCAAATAGAGTATTACTTATGTGTTTTGTATTTTCTCATTATGATAGTTGTATAATTGATCTCTAAAATTGAGATTACCAAAGCATCTCATGTAGACCTATTCTATATAAGGTAACTCAGTTGATAGTACTCAGATATAGTATGAACTATATGAAGATTTGAGTAAATTAATAAATGATTCATCATTCTATAAAATAATTAAAGAGAATATTTCGTTGTTTTTTAATTAGTAGTGATTTAAGGAATCTCTAGCCAAAGTAAAACGAGATTTGAAAAGATGCTCTCAAATATTAATTATTAATTAATTATTAAGAACAAACGCTCATGAATTTAAAAGAGTTGACACTAAATTCATTTTGTATGTCTAATTAGAACATCGGATGAAGAAAGGAATAAATTATATGTATCTACAAACCATTTTGACATTCTTAATATTGATCATGGCATGATGCTAGACATCAACCTTAATTTATGATTATAAATTGTTTATTTATAAATTTAAAAATAAATTAAAATAAGATTTAATTTTTTCTAATTTTAATTGTTTTTTATAAATTAAATAATTATATTCCGAAAGAATAGGATAACTTAGACAAAGCTTTACAAATTAGGCATTTAAAAAAGTACAAAAATTTCTAGTTTACACTCTGGAAGTCATAAAGCTAATACACACTGCCTTTTAATTACTTGAAAAGTTCAATGAACAGTGTTTAACAATCTTGATATAGTTAGAGTTTCGAAGATACAGGGAATAACTAATTTAGGAACTAGGTTCTTCATACATTACCACCAATTTGAAAGTGACATTCGTTTGCTAAAAGTAGTTCCCTTTTCCAGTGGATTAGTTTGTCAGCTAGCTTATACTTGTCCATTTCCAGCTTATTGTGAATTTGACTATTCCTTTTTTCTCTATCTAATAAAAGCACAACAACCAAGAAGTAAGAACAGTCTTAAGCATGATAGAATCTTGGCTAACCTTTTTATCCAACAGGTGCCCGCCCATTTAATGATCAATTGCCAATCACTTGTATTATGGAATAAATTTAGTTTTGTTGGATCCTTGACTAGATGGTTTAGTAAAAAGCACATTTGAAGAATAAATGTGGGATTGTTTTTGGTTCAGCTGGGCAAAGGATATACAGTTGATTGGAAGAAGTACCTCTCCATCGATCTGTCTTTTGTCTGAATTCGAGACTTAGTAGCTATCCAACATATAGCAAAATCCTTAGGGACAATGAAGTTAGAAAAAATGAGGTCTGACAAACTCACTTTTCGAAACTGGGTTCTGAAGTACTCCAATTAAGAATTGTTAGTGAAAGCTCGAGATCTATCAAAGTTCCATATATTGGAAGTCAGGAGTAGCTGAATTTAGTTATAATTTGGGAGATTTGTAATGATAGCAGACATTCCTCTATAGATGCAACTCCAAAAATGATTATACAGGATCTCAACAACTTTTATGTTCAGAAGGAGCTTGGTCCTTACTCCTTAGTGAATTCAGTTTCTGTCACATATTTATTGAACCGATATGGCACCAGTTATCAAACCAAATCCAAGAGTCTTTTCCATTCCTAATTTGATTTTTGATAAGGCAATGAAGTTGGCTTCTCAAACTAAGCATCTCAATGTATAGTCACGAATTTTCCTTATTCTCTATCAAGTTCTAGAAGTTATTGTTCGAAAAATAATGGAGATGCAACCTTCTAACACAAATTGCTTCTTTATCACTGATTAGCCTCCAAATCCTCTTGGCCATTAGCATTTGGTTTTCTATTTTGAGGAAGACTAGGCCCAGTGGATAATAAATAGCTGACCACTTAATTTTAGCACCATATGGGTTATTTATATTAACAGTCCATACAAATCTTTTGGAAAACTTCTCTATTCTTTAAAGAGTCTCTTTGGGTGGACCCTAATGAGTTTGTAAGTTCATTGAGACAACTTTCAAAAATTGGATTCTTCCAGTTAGGGATAAAAATTTGTTGTGCCAAGTTTGAGACTCTCTCCTTGATTAGCTCAATTAGATGTTGTTGCTACATACGTATATTTTTTTGTATTGAATCGACATTGAAGACACCTGCAGAGAAAATCAATTTTTCATTTTTTCCAAATTAATTACCAGCTCCCCACTATTTTTTTGTATTGAATCCACATTGAAGACACCTGCAGAGAAAATCAATTTTTCATTTTTTCCAAATTAATTACCAGCTCCCCACTAATCAATGCTGCTGCCGCCACTGCACCACCACCACTTAGTACAACCAAACCTCTAATAACCGTAACTGTGACATCAACATATTCACCACTCTCCTTTTTGTCACTGTA
>JAOTIZ010000004.1:23716819-23734086 GCA_027123425.1 Erythroxylum panamense
TAAGCAATAAAGTTGAAACTGCAAACGAAAAAGCAAATGGAGGGAACAGAAAATAAAGTAACGTCCGTCAGAGGGAAGTGGGACGTAACGGAAAACCCCGAAATTCGTCAGCGGGACCCACGTGTTGGGGACCTACCAGCCGTCGGTGCTGTCTTATCCAACATGGGACTCCTACCACTATTAATTATTTTTTTTCCTTATAATAACATCATTAAATTACGCTAATATATCCAACGTTGTGTGTTCAGCGTTCTTACCCTTTTTCTTTTCCCGCCACCGCGGATTCATAACAGCCGTTCATTGAGGATCATCGCGGTTACATCCGTTGGATCGTTATCTGTTCCTCCTAATACCGTTACATTATGCTAGTAAATCCAACGTTGCGTGTTCTTTCCTTTTTCGTTTTCCGCCACTGCGGCGGAATGATAACAGCCGTTCATCGGGGATCATCGCGGTTACATCCGTTGGATTAAGGGAAAAGTCGAAGCCGCAGCATCACAAGAGGTCGTGGCATGTTGACATAACATGTGTAATCATAGCAAAGTGTGTGTGACATAAAAGAAGGAACGGCTCTTTTTTTAATCGTCACTGATTCACTATCCTGTGATTGGTAGCACCAAAGCCTAATATCTGAGCCGTTCATTCTCAATCGACTTCGTAGATGAAACAGAAGTGAGCGGTCTCTCATGTTAGTCGACCATCAAAGTTCACGCTATAGCATAATACGTGATTGAAATGTGAGGCAGGTGAGGACAAAATCATGCAATGTGCCAAATAATGTAGACAAAAGTAAGGCATGTGAGTTTTAGCCAAATATTGTTGACTATGATGCAATAGAATTGAAATTCCAAGAGTGACCCTTATAAGTTAATCTCACCAAGATATAAAATTTATTTTAACCACATGAAAAGAATGGGTTGAATGAAGGTAATTTTGGTAGGATAACAAGCGAAAGTATGGAATGTGGTCGCGGAATTGGGCAACAGGTAGGAAACTACCCGATAAGGTGTGATTGGAGGAAGGAGACAGGACATGTTGGTCCAGTATCTAACTAATCTCCTTTCTTGCTCCAACCATCAATTAGGTCAAATTGAATTAAACTTAAATTAAAGATTAACAATTAATTTAAACAAATTGTTAAGCTTGTGTGAGTTAGATTTAATATTTATATTAAGTCTAACTCAATTTAAAAAATTAAGTTATTTTATATTTTTAATTAAAAAAAATTAGGGCTGACGTATTCCTAGGGGACAGTATA
Source organism: Erythroxylum panamense (assembly GCA_027123425.1). Taxonomy (NCBI): domain Eukaryota; kingdom Viridiplantae; phylum Streptophyta; class Magnoliopsida; order Malpighiales; family Erythroxylaceae; genus Erythroxylum; species Erythroxylum panamense. The sequence goes on from JAOTIZ010000004.1 coordinate 23,718,078, forward strand.
CTATACTCCAAAAGTTCAAATAGCATTATTCAGGACTCTTCCTTACAAAGTAGAAAATATCTAGATTTAGCTAAAATATGAACCATGATTCGGCTTGCAAAATCCTTGGCGGGGACCATCCACCTAAATGAAGATATTGTCCGCTCCCGCATTATTTCAGCGCATCATATTCTATTATCATTATTATACTTAGTCTAAAGTTTAACATTTAAGTAAAATTTAAAGAGATCTAGTAATACGTAATATTATCCGTACATTATAGAGACATTATTTCTTTTAAACCCACATGCAGAATGCACACAGAGAGTGGATGCTAAATAAAGTAGTAAATAACATAATACACGGAGCACTCTATCACAACCAGTAAATAAAATTCAAATACATAATGAACAAAGGAGGTTGATGCTGAATAAAGCAGTAAATAAATTAATACGCTTGACATTCAACCACAATCAATAAATAAATTTTCAAACACTACATAAGGAAAATATCTGATTTACTATGCTTTTCTATTTTAATATATTAAAATTTTTAATTTAATATTAACTTTTTATAACTTATATAAATTATATCAAAATAATTATTTTTGTTTACGTAATATGTTCATTAAATACATGTTATTTTATTTTTAATTAAGAATAAAAATTAAATTTAATTGGGCCAAGTTGGGCTTAAATCTGACTGCCTTCAGCCCAGTACCATGCCGAGTGTAGATAATGTAGGCATGTGCCAGAGGAAGCTTAGGTGAGGTACCATGACTGACTTAGGGTCTGTTTGGTTGAACTTTTATCAGTAGAGCTTTTGTTAGTAGAGCTTTTCTGAGAAGAGCTTTTTTTAAAAGCCAGTTGAAAAATACGCAGATGAAGGTCTGTGTTCAAAAATACGCAAATGAAGGTCTGCGCGCAGACGTTGACGTCTGCGTTAAAAACGCAGACGAAGGTATGCGTGTCGACGCCTGCGTTTTTAATGCAGACGCTCGACGTTTGCGTTGAAGACAAACGTTCGACGTCTGCCTTCAATAGAGAAAAATAAAATTTTAGGAGACAAATAAAAATAAAAAGAAGAACCAACCTGAGAAGATAAGAGGGATAGATGAGCAGAAGAAACAAAACAGAGTCAGCGACTGGTTTTGTCAAGAGGAGAACAGACGCTATTTCAAGTTTTATTTACGTAAGTGACGGAAACATTAAACAATTAAAGAATCCATTTTTTTTTATATTTTCTATTTTTCATTAATAAAATTTTTTATTATTTTATTATTAATTATATAAAATTTATTATTAATTATATAAAAGTATTATTATTAATTATTTAATAAAATTTATTATATTAAATATTATTCTATTATATTTGATTTATATTTAAAAATATTTTATTTCTATAGCATAAAAACAGCTTCCCGAAAAAGCTGAAATTTGGGCTTTTCTGAAAAGCTCCAAATTTTAGCTTTTGAAAAAGCTGTATTTTAGCTTTTCCAAAAGATATTTCTATTTAAAAAGTGCTTTTGAAGTTTGCAGCCAAACACCCATTTTTTCCTAAAAATAGCTTTTACGGTGGAAAAAAGTACTTTTAGAGTCTCCAAAAGCTGAACCAAACAGGCACTTAAGCTCTAAACCGATACAGTAAGTGATGAGGAGAAGATTAGTTAGGCAGAGTGTAATGAAAATAGATTAGTCGATTGCCCCATCTGCAGCTGAGACGCTGTAGCTATATTTGTTGCCACTTCAGTGACTATATATGTAACGACACCCAACTTCCATCTCCATTTAAGAAATTGCTAGGTCTGTCTAGCTAAGGACTATGAACTTGTACATCAAATGAAGTTTTAAGTGTTCTTTGGTTATTAAGTACCCCCCTCAGCAATTATTTCAATTGCCTCGATCATTCTCTGTCTTCTTTTGCAATATTTCCTTTGTACTTTTTTACTTCTGATTTGCTTTAGCCCCTATCTTGGTTTACCATGTTGCAAGTTGAAGCTTAATAAGATATAAATAGTTACAATTTATTTATTTATTTGGCTTTTTAGTTTTTCCAGCTGTCATATGCACATTGGGTGCTCTGTCACATTAGGTGCTCTGTTTTTTGTATAAATATTCTTTCGACTCTTCTGGAATAAAAAGAGACAGATTAATTCCTCCATAATCTTCTTTGTCAGTTTCTTCTTTCTTCTATAGTTTTACATGGTATCAAAGCCAAAAGAACAAGGTCGTTCAAGGCGATCCATTGTTAACTGATCTAATCTCTGTTCAATTGTTGATTCTTTGTCTCTTGTTCATCTTTGATTCTTTTTTCTATCTTTGCGATTCTCCTGCTCTTTTGATTTGTTTTCGACGATGAATGATAAAGCTAATCAAGCTTTGTATTCTATGGCAACTGCAACGTCTGATAATTTGGGTACTTCTGTAGGGTCTGTTCTGTTGATTGGAACGAACTATCGCACGTGGTGTAAATCTATTAAGCTTGCCTTAGCTGCTAAATGGAAGTTAGGGTTTATAACTGGGAAAATTCCTCAACCTGCTGAGGAATCTGATGGATTTGAGGACTGGTGTGGCAATAATGCATTGGTAATTTCCTGGATTTTGAGTTCTATTTCAAAGGATCTCTATGATTCCTTTGTTTATGCGACATCTGCTAAAGATCTATGGTATCGATTGGAAAGGAGATTTGGTGAATCCAATGGTCCTATGCGCTATCAGATCAAAAGAGAACTTAATGCTACTACTCAAGGAAATAGTTCTGTTTCCATGTATTTCACAAAGTTATCCAAACTTTGGGATGAGTTGAAGTGTTTTTTACCTTTACCACAATGTTCATGTGGCTGTAAATGTGGTGCTTTCAAGAAAATACAAGAGTTTCAAGAATCTAACATGATTCTTCATTTTTTGCTTGGATTAAATGATAGTTATAGTAATATTGCTAACCAGATCATGCTTCTTGATCCTTTACCTAATCTTGACAAGGTTTACTTGATGATTTCTAATGTGGAGAAAGAGTTACAGATTAATATGTACGTTAATGAGCCTTTAGACAACATTGCATTGTATGCTTGTACCAAGAATGTAGGGTTTACTAAGTATCAGCAATCCAAGAAGAAGGATAATCTGAAGAAAGGGGATAGATATTGTTCACAATGCAAGACTAAAGGTCATACCAAGGAGTCATGTTTTAAGCTGATTGGTTATCCTGAATGGTACCAAGAACTAAGGCAGAAGTAGAAAGGCATTTTGCCTAAACCTGGAGCACACAAGGCTAATATGGCAGAGACTCCGTGAGATGAAGATGTTATTATACTCCCTAATGCAATATTCACTCAGCATGAAATGAAAGAATTGATTCAGCAAGATATAATTATGGCATATTCATATTCTTTCCTACCTACTGTGTCTTACAAGACTAGAAGACTATCCGCATTCTTGCTATTAGAAAGGTTAAAGGCAATTTATACATACTTGACCATGATTCTTTTTCTTCTATAACTATACAAAAATATCTTCCTTTAATCAAGTCTCATGTTGTTCTTCCATCCTCTTTACTTGTAATACCTTGTTCTATCAATAATGTGACATATATTTCTTGGTCACTATGGCATCAAAGATTAGGCCATCCTTCTTTAAATGTAATGAAACATTTGTCTGCCATCAATAAAATTCCTTTTTCTTCTGATTATTCTCCTACTGGTAATGTTTGTGCAAAATCTAAACAAACCAGATTACCTTTTTCTATTGCTACTAATCATAGCACTATCCTTTTTGAGGTTGTTCACTTAGATGTATGGGGACCCTATAAGCAGCATTCTTTGACAGGAGCTAGATATTTTTTAACTCTTGTTAAAGATAGTACCCGGAGTACATGGACTTTTTTTGATGCAATCCAAGTCTCAGGTGCCTAAGTTGCTGGATCGATTTATTAAACAAACTGTGACTCAGTTTGGGGCCAAGCTTAAGTTCATTTGAATAGACAATGGCATGTGAGTCAGTATTGTCAAGATGTTCTGAATTTTCATGGTATTTTTCACCAATGATCTTGTGTTTATATTCCTCAACAAAATGGTACTGGGGAGCGAAAACATAGACATATTCTGCAGGTGGCTCGAGCTTTGCTTTTTCAAGCTTCATTGCCTACTACTTTTTAAGGAGAAGCTATTTTACAGGCAATTTTCTTGATTAACAGAGTTCTTCTACTGTTACTAGTTGGAAAATACCAAATGAGTTGTTGTTTAGAGATTTACCTGATTATAAGGCCAATAAAATTTTTGGCTGCTTGTGTTATGCTACCAGCATTAAGCCTTCCAAAGATAAATTTACTCCCAAAGCTTGTAAATCCTTTTTTTTTGGTGCCTGGCCAAAAAGGGTTTAAGGTGTTTGACCTAGATTCTCAGTTTTTGATGGTCTCTAGAGATGTTGTCTTTCAAGAGGACTATTTTCCTTTTCATAATACAGCTTCATTGCTTCCTTTCGATGATACTCCTATTCTTAATATTGGAGCTGTTTTTGATTTACCTATTATTTTACCACTAACTAATGTTTCTGCATATTTGTCATCTTCTGTAGATCCTGTTCTTGATGTTAATGATGTACTTGTAATTCCTGAGCAGCATGTTGTTCGCAAAAGTAGTGGGGTTCGAAAAAATCCCAATTGGTTACAGGAATTTGTTGCTCACAGTATAGTTCCTGTTTCTTCACCACATACGCCTCCTACTTATCCTTTTCTCAAGGCTCCTGATTTGCCTACAACAACAACTCACTTCTTGGTTAACATTACCCAAATCCAGGAACCTCATTCATATAATGCAGCAAAAGGAAATGCAGATTGGGTCAAGGCTATGCAGGTTAAACTTGACGCTTTGGAGAAGAATCAAACATGGACTTTAACTTCTTTACCACCTAATAAGCAGCCCATAGGTTGTAAATGGATGTACAAATTGAAACTTAAGCCTGATGGGTCTATTGATAGATGTAAGGCTCGTTTGGTAGCAAATGGATTTACTCAGCTTGTTGGCGAGGATTATGCAGACAGTTTTTCATCAGTTGCTAAGGTGGTCACTGTCAGGTTATTTTTCACTATTGCTACTTCTGAAGGTTGGCCTTTGCAACAGATGGATGTCAACAATGCATTTTTGCATGGTTTCTTGGATGAAGAAATTTATATGGCACCCCCTCTTGGTTATGCAAAGGCTACTCCTGGTTTGATATGCAAACTTCAGTGGTCACTTTATGGTCTTAAGTCGGCATCTAGGCAATGGAATTGTGAGCTTACTCTTTTTTAGTTGGTGATGGGTTCTTACAGTCATCTCATGATCATTGCTTGTTTACTTTTGCCAAAGATGATATTTTATTGATGTTATTGGTGTATGTTGATGACTTGTTAATCCATGGGAATTCTAACGTTGCTATTGATCACTTAAAGAAATCCTTGGATGTTAAGTTTACCATAAAGGATTTAGGTTCTGCTCAGTATTTCCTTGGCTTAGAGATCCTTACTTTTTCTTCTGGTTTGTTTGTCAACCAAAGAAAATATGTCCTGCATCTTCTTTCCGATGTTGGGCTTCTTAGCACGAAACCTAAGTCTACCCCTTTTCCTTCTGGTGTGAAGCTTACTGCTGATACCGGGACTTTGTTATCTAATCCTTATGAGTATCGACAGATTGTGGGTAGATTATTGTACTTAGGGTTCACAAAACCTGATATCAATTACTCAGTCCAACAGCTCAGTCAATTTGTTCATCAACCAAGGGATTCTCATCTTAAGCTAATTTCTCATCTTCTCAAATACCTCAAAGGCACTCCTTCCTTAGGATTGCATTTTCTAGCTGAGAATTCTCTTCAACTCACTGCTTATTGTAATGCAAATTGGGATTCGTGTGCAGATACTAGAAGGAGTTTAACTGAGTACATCATTTATTTTGGTTCTTGTCCTATTTCCTGAAAAACTAAGAAGCAGGTGACAATTTCCAGGTCTTCCACTGAAACAGAGTATAGGGCGATGGCAGCTACAGTTTGTCAATTGCAATGGTTGTCTTTCCTGTATTTAGATTTACAGATGCAAGTGCCTAAGCCTATTCCTCTTTGGTATGACAGTAAAGGTGCTATCCATATTACATCTAATCCTGTTTTTCATGAACGCACTAAGCACTTAGAGATTGATTGTCACCTTGTTCACAATCAACTCAAGGCAGGATTTATTTCTCCAGCTTATGTTTCTTCCCATGCTCAGATCGCAAATGTGTTTACTAAAGCTCTGCCTCTTCCAGTTTTTTGTAGACTTCATTCCAAGTTGACTCATTGTAATTTTCACCAAGTTCTATCTTGAAGAGGGGATGTTAAGATATAAATAGTTACAATTTAGTTATTTAATTGGTTTTTTAGTTTTGTCAGCTATTATACGCACATTGGGTGCTCTATCTCATTGGGTGCTCTGTTTTTTGTATAAATATTCTTTCGACTCTTCTGGAATAAAAAGAGACGGATTAATTCCTCCATAACCTTCTTTGTCAGCTTCTTCTTTCTTCGATAGTTTTACAAAACTATGTAACCAATCTTAAAATTTCAAACGGATTTCATCAAGCTGTATGCATTTGGTAACCTATGGTATCGATATTGAAGGATTTCGAGTGGGTAGTCTACGTCTTTTAGGATCACGAATGATTAGAGGATTGTGATGGGAATTTCTTTTTATTTGTGTAAGGTACTTTCAACCTCCAGAGGTAAATTGTGGTGCTATATTGGGCTTTAATTATGTTGTAAGAAGTTATCAAAGTGCATTGGAAATTGTAGTGATCTGATATTCTTGTTGTTCAAGTTTCTTCTTGAGTAGTTGATAATGCACCTAAAGCAACCCAAAAGTGTACGCATATCCAAATTCATTTAGGACATGTTGAGCCTAACGAATTTGAACAAAATATCATTTGGGAAGACACGTATGGGACCATGTGATTGATAGATTAGAGATTAATTAGCCCTTCTGATTTCAGTTGTTCACAATTGGAGTCAGAAGTTAGAATAGATAAAGGCCAGTTGCTGGAGTCATAGAACGTCTACATTACATTTTTCACCCATCGGTCACAGTAAGACCAACACAACTCATGTATTGCAGGCCAATACACATCAGACCAACCATGTGAAATATGTATTTATAAGCTTGAATTCCGCCGAATTGCCCACTTTAAATGTAAAACCAATAAGGAAGTGTTAGTAAATTAATATGGTTAGTACTCGCTTTTATCTTTTTCACTGTTAAAATATTGTTATTATCATAATACCTTATCTTGTCAATCTCTCCTACACTTGTTATTAGGGGATTTAAATAGGATGTCCATGATCAGATATCCACGAAAGTGACATTGTTCATGGCGGTGGTCATGAAAATCTCTTCTTAATGAACACAAAATCAAGACAACGTTTCGTTAAACCACACTCGGGGTGCTCCGGTAAGAATTCGATTCTTCAATCCACATTACGTTATGATATTACAAAAGTGGAAGGAAGCAAATCGGAAACTCTAGGATGAAAAGAAAAGCAACATCCTTTTCCAAGAATCTTTTGCCTGCCCTTGAAGACCAACTGCGCAAAGTTTTCTTTTCAGCATTGATTTACACGGTTCAGGGAAAGCAAATATACGTACCGGTCCCAATGAACATCCCATAACTAGCTAAGGCCTCTTCAAATCCAATGGCAATGCTTGTTTCCATCAATAGCTGTTCCTAAGTTTGCAGGAGCTACATAACTCTTACAAGAAAGAGCTAAGTTGTAAGAGTAGTGCATTGCAACTAAGCACAGATCCATAACACTTCCCTTGAACAGATGAAACTTATCTCGTAGTTTCGTCAATTGATTACCAACATAAGCAAATGGACAAACATAAGAGAGAAGCAAAGATTTAATACCATTCCAAGACCGGATTTGAAGAGACGCAACTCTCATTTGTTTCGTACTCCTCTTAAAAGTTCAAGTAGTCGCAAAATTCGAGAAATCAAGTTAAGTTGGACTGATCACACATCCTAAAATTTACATGTCTTATACAGCAATCTCTGCCACAACAAGGTTAGCATCACACAGTGGAGTTGCCGTCTTTAGTGCTGCGTTAATTTGGTTTGAGGGTTGTTCTGAGTACCGAGTGTAATGAAATTCAATCTGTAACCTGTGATGAAGAGGAGTTGAATCCATTAACCCTTTTCTGATATCTGTTTGCAGTTCCCTGATAGGTATTGCAGCCAAGAAGTTCTTCATATACTCCTTGCATGAGTCCTTCCCCCGGCTTAACACTTCTCCTTCTTCCTTGCACTTCATTTGTTGCTCAGAATTGATTACTGCGTCCCCTGATTCCGAGGTCTCCTTTAATTCAATCGGCTGTTTCTTGGTGTCCATGGCAGTGGAAACAATCTGCTGATCCCCCTTTGATTCTTCATTGTTGGATTGGTTAACATTTGGTAATTTGTAAACAACAGTATTGCAGTCAAATTTCAAAACATATGCCTGATCACATCCCTCATAAAGTCTCTCTCCTAACGTGTCAATAACGTAATAAGCTTCTGGTTCAACTTTCAGAATAAAGAAATGGTCATTCCAACTCACAATATAAACATGTGGTTCACTATTGCTTTCAAATTCCGAACTAGCCCGACTGATCTCATCCCAAATGTTATCAAAGGACATGGCACCATGCAAAAAATCAAATCTTCCTTCATCCATTCCATCAGGACGAAAAAATCCAATAAAGGACTTGCCAGGAACTACGGACAAAGGGCGTACTTTGGCTTGAAGAACAGTGTCAAGGTCAAAGTGTCTGTCAGGGAACCGCTCCCTATATGTTTCATTCTCACAGAGGCTCCTCCATTCCAGTGATCCTTCTCTTATCAGACTATCAAATTGAGACTTAATAGGCATGAGATCACGATTGTTCTGAAACCAATCAGCAATGACAGCAACGCAGGCTGTACAGGCACTTTCTCCAGCTGCACGCTCACTTCGTTGATCAATTGAAGCAAAGAACACCTCAGTTTGAAGCTTCAAGCATCCATCGCGGCTTACTACTTCTTTTACCTCCCAACTACCCACTGCAAAATTATCATCCCCAAATTCAGAAATTGATGATCCATTTGCTAATGAATCATCATCTGCTTTATGCCACTGCAAAAATAGTTGCCGCTCATTCAATCAGAACTAAAAATCAACACAGGAAATTTAAACCACAACAGTCTTAAGAGAAAAACATCTTATAATAAAGAATAAGAACAGATGATCTACCCCAAGAGCAAGAACTTCATCAGATGTAAGTTGACGACGATCAAAATCAATATCATCCCCACCTTCTTCAGCATAAGCCTTCTTCAACAGTGGCTCTCCTCTGGCCTTAGGTGACCTAAAGTTCAGCTTTCTCTTCCTCCATGGCAGTATGCTCCTTTTTGGACTTTGCAGTATAGATGACTCAGAGATTGATGGAGTTAAATCATCACTCTGAGAGCAACCCACATCTGACTTCCGGTTGCTATAATATATCCAATCCTCATCTTCACCACTTTTTCTCATGTTGGAACAAAATGACCCTCCTCCACAGTTTGCATATGCTAGTGTTCCATAACTGAAGGACTTCCTAATAGTAGAATCATCCTTAAGCTCATCTGATTCTCCTTCCCCAAAATCATCAAGCGAGTCTAAGTCAAATGGATAGTTATATTCACCATCGTCACTCCTTGCAAAACACCTGCCTTCACTACCTTCTAACTCCCCCTTTTTCACTCTCCTAGTGGAGACATATTCTGTGAAAATCTTTACCTTTCTAAGACCTGCTTTTATTGCAGACAGCTCATCCTTGTCAGTTTGTACAGTTTCTCCGGATTGAGGGGGCGAAAAAACAGGCACTACTGCTCTGTGTACTGGTTCTATATTTTCTGGAGCAGTTCGCAACTCACACAAGCTAAGTGATATCTGCAAAGCCAAGCTAAGCTCAGATAAGGAGATCAAGGAAGCAAAAAGAAGCGAGGGAGATTTAATAAAAAGTTTTAAAGATTATGGTGATAAACATTGACAAAATTATAAGAAAAAAAAAAGCATACACAGAGCATGGGACAAGTCTCAGCAACAGCACCAACGGAGATCACTAGAGGCAGGCTTAATTCAATTTCTTTTTGCTGAGGAGCGGAAGCAAATTCAGCAAGGTTCAATGACGCTGTTCCTACAGCAGGAACCTTGTTCTTTGGCCCTTGCTTCACACCCTGCATTAGAAAATACCAACAAACTACTTCTCAAAATGCATAATTGGAATTTGAAAAATACAACAACAAAAGCAAGGCATGAGGCAGAAAATAACAACAAAAAGGTATTTCTGTCGAAGGAGACACAAGAATTTGCTTCAGAGGGAAACGAATTCTAGGATGAACGAAAATCTTGAGGAGGGTGCAACAGGCGAAACAAACAAGAATAAGACATCTATATGCCCATGATGAGGATGCCAATGAAAAATCTGCCAAGGTCGCATAAATGAATTCCACAAATGGAATATTTCAAATTGGAAAAGGCTGAACAAATACCAAATCTCATTAAGATTTTCATTGGTCAACTCCAAACGGAAAAACTGCAAATCAGTCAAACAACCTGAAATGATATGCAGTAGAGTTAGAGCTTTAGAAAAGTCAAATCAACGATTGAATCTTAGCAAACAAATCCAACCGCTATGATGTTGAAGATCGATCGGAAACTCTTTACCCCAACAAAATTTTAAAGAAAAATAGACAAATAATAAAAGGAGAAAAATAGAATACTATCAGAAATAGACAATGATCCGCAAACAATAAAACCAATATATCAGCAAAAACAAAAAGCAAGCCAGATCATAAAAGTAACGGAACCCCATGTTCAAAAAGAAATGCAGAAACACAATTACCCCAAAACCAAACCTTTAATGCCATAAGATTTCCCAGACTGCGAACCAAATCCAAAAAGGTTTGCTACCCACATCTTTTCACAAGACAGAAATTCAATGGAAAACAATCGACCCATAAAAGATCTCACAAAGAGAAGGAGAAAATAGACATTAAAAAGAACAAAACTTACGTTAAAGACACAGAAAGCGATCTCCCAAGGAAGAAAGAGGTTGTCTTTATAGGCCGATAAAGTGCACAAACTCTGAAACTCCTCATCATCCCAGTCAACAACGCATTTCCCTTCAACACAAACCTCGACTTCTTTAGTGAAATTCCTCTTAACCTTTCTTCTGAGTGGATTGAACGCCAATTTCTGACCTTTCCATCGAACCTCCACCGTTAACTTCTCCGAACACTTATTTTCAGGACCTGCCACCAGACCCCATCCCTCCATCCGCTGTGCCACCAGCTTCACCTCATATTTTTTCGAAACCAGCGGCGGCCATGGCCACCAACTCATCATTTTCACCACCATTCACAAGGCCCCAAAAAACTAGAAAAACTAACAGGCAATAAAATACCTTTTCTAATTTTCTCTTTCGCCGTTTCACTCACGAAAAGCGAAACCCAAAATATTTGTTCCAAAAAACGAAATGGGAAGTTTTATAGAAAGACGAAGATGCTAAAGTGAACACAAGACATGCGGGTCTTTGTCGACGAGGAAAAAACGAGTAGACGCAGTGTCTAGTGTGGGGTTAAAAGGACACATTTAGAGAAAGCATTAAGTGAACCAGGGTTAGAATAGAAGAGACAAGTTGGTTAAAGACTCCAATAGCTTAGTTGACTTACGTATACAGTATACATGTCTTCCCTTCCTTCCCTGTATCTGCAGTAGCCGTCTGTTTTTATTGGATGGGTATTCAACCAAAAAAATATATATATTAAAATTGAATTACGAACTGAAATTTAATTTTTCTTTTTAATGTTAAAAATATCCTTTCAATAATATTTATATATTTTTATCATATATTTTTCATCTCAAGCAGCCTCTCTTATCTCAAACAGCCCCTTTCATTAAGAAACGGAACAATAATACCTTCTTTACGAATCAGTATCTTTCACCATATTCAGATTTTCCCTTTTTCTTATTTATAAATGTCTTTTTCTTTTTTGCGTTTTTGTCTATAATCATTGTTCTCTTTTAGATTCATCTTTCGATTTAATTTATCCTTTCATTTTTTCATCCTATCTACATTCTTTTATAAATCTAAAAGAAAATTTGTATGTATCCTGATTTTTTTGTTTGATTGTTTTCGGTTACATTTTAAGTGAATCTTATTCTATTTGGTAATATTTTAATAATGAATTTTTTTATGATATCACTTATAAAGAAATTGATGTTTATACCTTACTTTATATAAGTATAAATGATTATTATTTAATAAGATTATTTTTTAATCAACAGTAAAATGTCATATAAAATAATTGAATTTATTTTGATTGTATTTCAAACAGTATAATTAAATTAAATTTTAATATTACTGAGTTTATTTCAAATAACATAAATTTTATTTTATTTTATTTTATTAATATAATTAAATCCAATTCGATTAATAAATGCCTCCAACCGCTGCTATTTCCTTTCTTTCTTAACCGTAACTCACTGTGCCTAATTAGACTTTAGCTCATTCTCCGTGGATAAAATGTCATGTGAATCAATGGGCTTCCTTTTACTTGCTCTTTTGAAAGAATCAATAATATACTTCCTGCCTTCCACAATAACCAACGGTTTCTTGTTAAGATTGAATAATGTTCTTAATTTATTAGGGCATCTCCTCTGATTTTTCTATTTCTAGGAAAAAACTCTTTAAAGATTTTCGTAGATATACCTAAAGAACTTTTGTCCCATGAATAACCATGCTGTGGGTGATTGAGGCTTAGCAAATGACAAAGGCAATATGTATTTAATTAAGTAATTAATTATATTTATATAATATATATGATATTTACATAATATCATATAAATTAAAAATAAAATAGGTTTTAAGATGTAATATTAATTTATTATATTTAGTAATAATTAACAATATATGTATTAATTTAATATAATGATAAATTAAGTTTTATTAAATTTTTTCATTATGTCCTAGTACTAACAAATAAAATAATCAAATTTGTTTATAAATATCGATTAATAAATTTTATTATTTTATCATAATTGTATATTGTTCCTTTTACTAAAATTACTATATTTTAATATATTATTAAATTAATTTTTAAAAATTAATAATACTTATAATATATTAAGTCTTTCTTTATGTTAATACTCCTATCAAATAAAATGATCTAAAATTAAAAAACATAGATTATAAGCAATTAATTACAAGTAATAAATAGTCAACACTAGAGTTAAATCAAATGAGTTGATAAGACAAAATCAAGATTTACACTCACTGTAGCAGATTGATAGGCACAAGCATTAATTAGTGCTAGCACCAAACTTAAAAGGCTTACAGGACGTGAAAATTTAATTAATATTGCATGCTAAATATATGTTAGGATATTTAAAATAATAGAAATTTTATGACTTTTTATTATTAACAAAAGTCGATTTAGTTAATTATTATTTATTTATAAATACAAGAAAGTAATCAATCATTTTATTTACTAGAATTATCATATAATAAATAAAAATCATAAAATACTGAATTTATAAATTAATTATTTATTAATAAAAATAAATTGTTATATATAAATATGATAAATTAATAAAATTTGTAAATCTATTTATTTGACACATATCATTTTTATAATTTGTTAATTATCAATCACCCTTATAACTAACAATTTAGGCAGCAAAAGCTTAAGTTAGCCTACTCTTCTCAATACATAGTAAATGATACATATTTATTTTATAATTTTTTATAGGATTAACCCTTGAATGTACACAGGGAATATTCAAATTAAAAAATTAACCTTACAGTGAGCTACGTAAAATTATTCATATATAACTAATCATGGTACGTTGTTTAAGACTTCCAAACAACATGATAACATATTGTTAAGAAGAGATTTTTGAACTATTTACCTTGTTTTGGTCTTTACTGAATAACTAAAAGAGTTAGATATACACGCAATTAGCATTCTTGGGAGGGTTAATGTAAGTGATGATTTAACAGCGTGCCATAAATAAATGACTTCACGTCCCTCAAAATTTAAGGTTAACTCAAATCTTGACTTAAAAACAAGGGCTAAGTAACTAAATCTTATATTAGAGTTTTTCTTTAGGTCAATATCTGAATTTAAGGAATGGAACCCTTGCCCGTTAACTCAAACTCGTTGAGTAATCAAATCTTCAGATTCAGATCTTAACCTCTAATATAAGATTTAGTCCCTTAGCTTTTGCGACAAACATTAAGTAATATGTCTCTGAAATTGATGTCATTACTTCCACGATAATTAACGTTAATCGTTTTCAATTAGAAAGAAGCACTAAGTCATGGGTTTATCGCGTAGATTTTGTAAGGACTAAGTCGATCTTAATTAAGAGTTTAAACTTCCAAACAACATGATTAATCTCCTTACCATACATGTTTACAAAATTATTACATATATTTAAAAGTTTATTTAATCTGTTAAGTCTTAAGAGTCCTAATTAACCAAAACATGATGAAGATGATTATGGCTCAAGACCTTGGATATATTTGTCTATAGGCCTAGATCAAAGGATCTTTGTGAACTTTTGAAAGTTGTTGGAAAGGAACGTTGGATCGAACTAAGATGTTCTCTCCTAGTGATTTCTGTAATACTTTAAGACCCCAAAATCATTACCTTGCATGATAATGAGATCATATGAAGAAGATTTTTTATTTTTGGAGCCTCAGACCAATAAAACAACTGGGTATCTAATGAGACTATATCCACGATCAATAGATAGAAAATATGTAGCACAAAAGATGCGTTTGTTGAATTGATTCAAAACTTGATGATTTATCCCAACAAACAAATATGTTAGATTTAAAGATTGACGATGTATCTCTCTAACAATTTGATTCTAATTTGTGAAAATATATTGACCAACATTATTATAGATTAGACTTTTCTAAAAAAAAAGGAAGAGAATTACAAAAGGTTTTGAGTAATAGAGCTTAAAAAAACTGAACCAAACATGGATAATCACTATTATGTTAAATTTAATTGATCCGCATAATATTATAATTTATATCAGCTTCTTTACCATTATGACAAGATTCTTTGAAGGTAACTTCTCATCAAATTGGACTGATATTTCTTTTGAATTTACTAGCCTTATTCTCTTTAACCAAGACTGCAACTTAAAGTAGTTCAACATCTTGCAGCATTAGTGCCAGCAGTGGTGAAAGATTCACTCAATGACTGCAAACTTTTAGTCTACATCATCTATATCGTTATCTATGGTAGCGCATTGTAGTTTAACACTTTCAAAACGATACTAGTAGCCCTGAACCATAAAAAAGTTAAGATTTTTGTTAATTCCTATTAACTAGGTTGTTAATTTAGCCTATGTGACATTACAACTGAGCAACCTGGACCCAACAAATAAGTAGGTAATGTTAAAGACAAGTTACTTGGATATTAGTCAAATATGCAATTTGCATCTCAACATTTCATAAAAATTCTAAGTAAATCCTTATTGTTATCTACGGTATCATTTTCTCACATCCTAAATGTGCAATTATTATCATTCTACTAATATTAGAGTGTAAAGTGGTATTAAATATAACAGTATAGAATCACTTAAAACTTTTTGTGAAACATTGAGGTACAAATTTCAAATTTATCCTTCAATAAGACACTTGTTTCTTTATGTGTATACTTTTCTATAATTTTCTTTGATACAAAATGTATGTTTTAGACTGTGATGTTTGTTATAAAATTGATGTTACCCTTACTAATAGGATTAGTGAGATTCAATATCAATATGACTTAACCAAAGATCGTTTTATTAAAAATAGATTTAATCAAGAACTTAAACGCAAAATAAAAATGAAGGATATAAATCAGCACATTCATATTAAAGGATTGTGAGCAATAAGTGTAGGAAAATCCCGGGGTAGGCATCACATGCCCACAGTGCGGAATTTAAAATTTTTAAGTCCCGGGACATTCCCG
>JAOTIZ010000004.1:23777896-23814837 GCA_027123425.1 Erythroxylum panamense
ACTTTGACTGATCATAACTCTCACTTCCGATATCGAAAAATATCAAACTTTATGGCTACAGAAAGCTCTTGACATAATCTACAAGTTTCATGTAGATCATTTTCTCAAATTATGCCTAAATCAAAAGTCAACTATCAAAGGCCAAAAAGTCAAACTTTTCACAATTCTTCATATTTTCACACTTTCTCTCTTTATTTCTTGATTTTCAACTTAATTTCAATTAACTCATCCACTTTTGAATATTTCTTATTTTCACTCAAAAATCGGGGTCCAACAGGTAATTCCCTTTCAAGGAAGTGTAACACTAAAAATTATAGAGTTATCCAAAAGAGTGAAATGTTGAAGAAGGTTTTCAAAGAGTTGAAATTCCAAAAATTTATTGTTGTGATAAAATAAATAATCTTATCAATTAAATTTTAATTGAGGAAGTAAGGATCATCATCATTGCAAAAATCAATGTAGAATAATTATCATTAATAAGATATTTACAACCTAAAAAATTTATATAATTTTTAAACTTGGCTTATTTAAACTAGGTTTCAGGCTACCTAAGCTCGAAAAGGCTTAGGTCTGGGCCTCTATTTAATTTTTTAGGATGGGGTTGAGTCATAAAGGTCCAAACCTAACCTGAACAAATGCCATTCCTAGTGAGAGGTCTCAATAACCTAATAAAATACTACTTAGAGATTTTCTACATTTAATAAAACTTGCTTTAGTTGGTCTTTTACAAACTAAACTAATAGAAAGAAGTTGTATACAACTTGGTTTTTTTAGTAATAAATGATCTACTATCATCAATCATTTTGCATATCACTAGAGGAGAATGGCGTAAATACATAACTGTAAACAAATAAAGATTTTGAACCCTTATTGCAAAAGAATATTTACATTCAGGTTAACCTCATCTATGCCTAAAACTTTATCATTCAAAGGAGGGGATTATGAAAAAAATTACATGATATTCATTTAGGTATACAGCACCCTTGGTTGTTGATAGGTGATGTTAATAACAACTTGCATTCTATAAAAGCAAAAGGAAAATAGGAATTAATTTGCTAAACCTGGAAAATGTGTGAGTAACATTATAGTGATATTTCTCAAAATGGAAGGGAATTATTTCACATGACAATAAGAAACAAAACAAATGGTTCTTAAGGGAAAAAATTGGACAAAGCCATAGTTAGCTCACATTGGATAACCTCTTTTCCTAAGAGTAATGTAATTTTTAGTAAGCCTCTTTCTTTTATACCACACTAAGGAGAACCAAAGAAGAGATTTTATTGCTCAATCAATCTAGATACTGCAATACACGATTAAACATAATTGAGTCTAAAGAATGGTCAAAGCAAATTCAAAAGCTATTATATTTTGATCTATCAAATCTTACTCTTTGAGAATAGGAAAGGGTAACTATTTCTATATATGCTCAAGCTAAGGAAGTTAATTACTCAATGCTTAAATAGAGATCAAGAGTGTAATGGTTCAATAATGAGTAAAGAAAACTACTTTCTTTCATAAGTCTATTCTCTCAAGGAAAAATAATTATAGGATTACCTCCATCCAAAGAGATGATGGATCCTCTAGCTACTCTCACATTGAACTATTGCAAGAAACATTTGTTTATTTCTCAAATATTCTAGGCTCTTTTGAAAATTCCTCTTCTTCCTTACAACTGCTTAATTCTTTTATCACTTATAAGATTTTAAATGTTGATGTAGGGGTTTTTCTCTCTCTTTTTAATCCCTCTAATATGGAATGAAAATTGTTCATTCATTTAATGATCTTTTCTTCTAGAAATCATAGCATTTGACCAGGAATATAATGACAAATATTGTCTAGGAATTCTTTAACAAAGGCTTTATCATGAAAAAAATCAATAAAAATTTTATAAGTCTCATACATAAATTGTCAATTCCTACTTCCCTGATGAAGTTCAAACTAATGTGATAATTCAATATCATTTATAAAATCATCTTAAAGCTATTGTCATCTAGACTAAAGCTGGTCTTAAAGTTCATTGTCAATATTTCTCAAAAAGCATTTATAGATGGGAGACTAGTAGGAGATAACATTCTCTTACAAAATTAATTCATAAACTATAATAGAAAATACTACTTCAAAAATTTTCTAATCAAAGTGGATTTTCATAAGGCTTTTGACTCCATCAACTGGAAATTCTTCATCAAAACTTGTATGGATTTGGATTTCCTTCAAATTTTATTAAAGGGATTGAACAACGCATCATAACTATATCTTTTAGTATACTATTAATGAAGTTCTAGCAAATCTTATTAAAGGGGTTAAAGGTTCGAGACAAGGGGATATTTTATCTACTTATGTATTCATTTTAAGCAATGAGGTATTAGATAGACTTATAAAGCATATGATTAGCCTAAAAAAGAACTTCAAATTCTATAACAAATGTAAGAAACTTAGCACTTTTAGCTTATCTTTTATAGGCTATCTCCTCCTTATTTTTTAGACTGATCAACACTCTATTAAAGCCTTAATGAAAGCTATTGGAACATTCAAAGTGCTATCTCAATTAGTTATGAACAAGGAAAAGAGTTATTTCTATATATCCTCAATTGCTTCTTATATATCAAATTAGATCTCAAATATCACTAGTCTTTAAGTAAGATCATTACCATTTACTTATTGTAAGAATCCAAACGAGGGTTTATATTTTGTTGGAAGGGTCTAGTTGGTAAACTTTATCTTAAACTTATTACATATCTACTAGTCTGCTTATATTGTTTTCCCCAATAGTTTGATTAAAATATTTGAAAACCTACTCAAAAGCTTCATATGAGTTGAAGAGACTACTATGTTCATATTACCAAATTAGCATAGAAAAGTGCTTGCTTACTTAAAGATGAAGGAAGGCTAGAAAATTTTCCCTTAAAATTGAGCAATAAATTTATAATGATTAAAAGAATTTGGAGGATTTTAATGGATAAAGAATTTCTTCAATTCAAATGGATTTACTCATATTAACTAAAATATGAGAAATTGTCCTTGTGATTCCAAATATGAAATATCTTGAATTGTGCTTCATATATTTAAGATAAAGACACCAAAAAAGATTACGGTCCAACACATATAGTGTTGTATTTTAAGATAATTTTTGTTTAAAAAACTAAAATTATTTAAGGCTACTAATAGAGATTAATGCTCTCTCACATATAAATGGTCTTATTCCACTAATGGCTACTGTTAGTGACATACTTAAAGAGACCAAATTCAATCTTACTTATGGCACTATAGACGAAGTAATGGCTTTTGTTACTAATTTTTCACTTAATTCTACTAGCAAGGATGCTATTATTTATCTCAATCACCCTTTAGGTATTTTATCTAAATACTCTTGTAGCCTTCTAATAAGGAAAAAAGGCCCTAAATACATTAGTCTAAAGTGGTCTAGGTTTTGACAAGCTATATCAAAGGTATCCTTTATCCCTTAGCTATTGAAGCACTCTTAACCACCAATAGAAACATTACAATAACTCTATCTCTAGCATTTGCAACTAATGCTCCACTTTTCCTAAATCTATAGAGCATTTACTTTTTTAATGTGAGTACTGTATGTTTCTTTGGAATGAAATCCTCAAGAGATTTGATTTATCATACCCATAAACCTCTTAGAAGGGCATTCTATTTTGGATTAATCAAAGAAAATGGAAGTAAAAAAGGATAATATGAAATTTAGAATCTTCTTTGCTTAACTAGTATATGAATTTGAAAGGAGAGGAACCTTAGGATATTTCAAGGGAAACAAAAACAATAGGTGCTTCTAGAAATATTTACATAGATAAGGAACAACAAATTGCTTCAAATATGATAACCAACTAAGGCTTGGAAATTTTTTGGCTAAAGTAACTGATATGGTATGGCTTTAAGTATCTACCAATGTTGATGAGGAGTAGTGTAAATTTATAATTAAGAGAATTAAGAAGTTGCTCTTATGGGTATTAATACAAGATTGAAGTATTTCACTGACTCTGTGTTATTGAGGAGTCAGTAGCTTAAGGTTTTATATAATGTGAATTCTTGAGTTGTGTAGTTGTGTTATACTCAAAAGATCTTTAGAAGTTCCTCATTCGTATAGATGTTTATCAACTTTCTTACTATTTCATCAATGAATTTAATTTCTCAAGAAAAAGATTAATCAAGTAACAATTAATTGTTATATATACGAATATGTGGCAATTTTGATTATCTAATTTATTAGAATTATTACATAATAAATAAAAATCTAAAAAGATTAATTTATTATTCTAAAATTAATAAATGTATTATTAATTATTAATAAATTATGATACATTAATATTTTAATTATTAAAATATTTAACATTAATTATTAAATAATATTATAATAGAGGCACATCAGGAAGGCCATCTAGGATCCTCTCATCTTGACCCACATCAAGGGAAGAGGAAACTCGTGTCCGAACTGACTCGACTTATAAAAAAACACTGTGCTTCCAAAGCAATTTTCTAGAAATATCCTTATGCGTTAGAGGAGGAGAAGAAAGAAGGTTCGAGTCCAATTTCTAATGAAGCGAAGGTCCCCATCCTTCTAGTTGAGTTGCTTGATTCGCCTCCATCTCTAATAGGACTGGGCTCAGTTCGAGCAGATCGGAGTCTCATTGAAATGAGTTTTGGCCCACCTTTCCGGAGTCCAAGAGGCTGATGCAGATCGACAAGTAGACGTTTCCTAAGCAGGTCCATATTGTCGAAGTTGCTAAAATGGAAGAAGAAAATAAGTTAATTGTCGTAGAAGTGTAAGTTAAAGTCCTCCTAATTAGATTTATCCGTCCCAGTCTAAGGCTAAGTTTCATTAGTTCCAGCAGTCCTAATTCACTTTTTCCCCACATTAATTATTAAATAATATTATACTTTTTATATTGGTAATAATAGGTAAATATAATATATCAATAAAATAATAAGAATTTTATAATTATAATAATCAACGATAAAATTAAATCAAAATAATTATTAGTTTTATTAATGAATATATTATTAATTATTAATGAAATAAATAAGAGCCATATTTTTATCCTCCATTGTAACGCTTTTCTCTATTCAATTCTTGACCTATTAAACTTCTTAATTCAATCCTTAAACTTTGTTAATCTCTTTATCTCAAGACCTTTGTTTATTCCCTAACACAAATCTTATATGACTTCAGTAACATCATAGTTCAACATACAATTGAGAATGATGTATGTGTTTAGCTATGATTTCATGAAAGTTATTTGGTAATAAAATTAACAAAAGTCCAGAAATAACTCATAAACTTGATTAGATGGTTTAATAATTGATGAATAAAATAGGAAATCACAGTAATTTGAAGGAGTGAAGACATGCTTTTTTAATTGAATTTTGAAAAAAAAACTCTCAATGGAGCCACCAAATACAATCCATTACAATATAGAGAGAGAACCCCATATAGCTAAAATATTATACTATGTAAAAAAAACATAATATAAGGTTTAAATTTCCAACATCTAAGGATCTACTACCTAAAACAATGAATTATTCATACTTAACAAGTAAATTTTGTTTTAAGTGCTAGAGAACTAATTAGTAAGCTCATATGAATTTATCTAAAGTACCAAAAACTTAAGTAGAAAAACAAAAATTTAAAGGAATCTAACAAGTTCCAAACTTAGCCTTAGTCGTATGACATGTTCCATCTAATCTTCATCTTATTGTTATCCTTGGTATGAACATTACAAACTAGTATAGTTTCCTTAATCTATAAGGAGTTTCTACATATGAAAGTGGAGTTTTTTATTAATGCATTCTAAAAGTTCCCAAGATTTCTCTCCTTCCATACTGTATAAGTGGTATAGCTAAAAGCAAGTTTAAATAGATACTAATATCCTTTTGATTGAAAGCTAGAATTTTTTTCCCATTCTAAAATCTTTGTCCTTTCTATCTCATGAATGTACCCCTTGGATCATTTGATTTAATAGAGAGATAAAGTAGTAGCATTTTCCATTAAGCAAGCAAGATTGGTTTCATTAGCTCAGTTTTATATAGGTTATATCTTCACTTATATGGCTTTCTTAATTGCCTCTACTGATTGAAAGCTTTACTTTTTCCTGTTCTAACATCCTTATTCATTCTATCTCTAAACATACAGTGTTGTATCTAGCTTAGATCTATCTTCACAAAGTTGATGAGACTTGGCATTTTAAAAGAGATGTAAAATAGTTTCAACTCATAAATTGCATAATTTAGGGCTAAAATTTATCCCCCCTTTAATAACATCTTTTGTCTATTGTCTTTAGTTTATTCTTAGCTGTTAGCCAAATATTAAATATAATTTTAGTAAATTATACTTTGACTAAACCAGTTCTATGCAATTAATGTTCTAGTAGTATTTCTTGAGGAATTCCAAGCAAGACTTATTTGTAAAGTCTCCCATTTTATACCTTAATCAGATTATGGAAGGACTCATTTAATTATAGTTAATCCTCTAAAGTTACACTACCATAAATTGCCTTAAATTTTCTCTTCTAATTTTACATTATCTATCATCATTTGCTTGATTGAATTCTACTCTGTTACACGGTGTAAAATACCTAATATGCATTATCTATCATAACAAAATCAAGTGTCATGGTTGTTACCATTCATAAATTGAAGTCCTAAATTTTAATATCTCTCATCCCAAGCAACTGCTTAATTTTTTGTGAGTTGAATAATTTATATATTCTCCTAATGATTTGTATTTTATTCGTATCTCATATCCTTACAATACCAAGTCTCCTTTCTTTCTTTGAAACACAAATTTTCAGCTACTTCATTTTTTTGAAGATCATTTTCTTGCTTCCTCTAACCATAGAAAGTTATTAATGATCCTCTTAATAACATTAACTATATTCATTATAAAAATAGGTCAAAAACTCTAATAGACATACATATTGCTAAGAATATTAAAATTACAAGTCAGAGTGTCACAATATAAGAAAGAAATTTATTTTGCCAACTGTTGATGCTCTTATGAATTGAATTGAATAGATGTTAACATTCTTTGAATGATGGTCTTTTGTAATAATTTGAATTTTAAGATAATTTAAAAGGACTTGCTAAGCTAAAAGGCCAAAAATACTTATAAGGTCCTCCATAAAATTATATAAGCCTCATAATAATTATATTGTTATTTATATTAAGACCTAACAACTTAATGTAGCAAAACAAGTTATAACAATTTGATTTAAGTGAGGATAAACCCCACATAGCAACATCAAGTCATCAACAAATACAAGACTAAATAATTTTGTCCCTTATGCTTGATATGGAATTGGGATCTTCCAACTTAAACTATATTATAATAAATGGCCCTAATAAGTACCTCAATGAATAAATTAGCACGCAAGGGGGAAAGACAATCCCCTTCCCTCAGTCCTTTAGCCTTACTAAAAACCCTTATTCTTTCTCCATAAACAAGGATTCCATAAAAGGCTATAAAGATGCACTTTTGGATCCATTTTGTAAAAATATATGGAAATCTAGCGCCTCTAAGAAGCTAAGTATAAAGTTCCAATTGATTGAAATGAAAGCCTTGCGGAAATATATTTACAAAGCATAATTGTTGATGGAGAACATAGTGTGTTAGTTCTTGAATAAACCTTAAACATGAATAAGATCATCCCTAACATTTCTTCATCTAATAAAGGAAATTTTACTAGAGTTAATTGAGCTCCTTAATGCTCCTTCTAGACTTGAATCCATCATATATCTTATATGATTTTATAAATTACATTGCACTAAGAAATTGGCATGAAGTCTTTAAGAAGTTTGGATTAGCCATCTTAAGGATAACTCATACATAGGTTTTGTTAACCTCTCTCAACATTCTCCTACTGGGAAAAAATTCAAAAATAGCTTTTAATACCATATCACCAGCCAGGCTCTACATCTTCTAAAAAATAGGCATAAAAACAATTAGCACTATATTTTTTTAATTAAGACTTAATAGTGCAACATCTATATTAGCTCTATACAAAAGTTTGCAAAATTAGGTAGTTGAGGTTAAATCTAATAAGGGCAAAATGAAATCTTTGAGTTCATGTAAAGTGGAATAGAAGTTAATTGCATTAACTAAAGTGTCATTGAAGTAGCTATACATTATTGATTTGAGGTGCTTTTAGATATAAATGATGTTCTCGTATAGATTATACAAGGTATTAATTTTGTTTTGGTTCTTCAATACTAGAATAGCATTAAAAAAGAATTAGTATTTCTATCACCCTTATTAAGCCAAAGAATCCTTGATTTCTTTTTCAACAATAGTTTACTTTTTGCGTGATTTTATCACATGATTTTAAGAGAGTTACGGAGCTTATTCTTAATCATGTATAGAGTCACTCTTATCTCTTGAATATTTGTCTTTATGTTAAAAAAATGAATCTTTTTTAGAAGCTTAAGTTCTTCTTTAATTGGTTGCAATTTCCTTAAATAAGAGAAAAACTTATAGTGCCTTTGCATCCCTTTTTAATAGCCTCCTAAGAGCAATTAATGTTGAGAAGATAATTATCAAATCTAAGAGGGACACTAATATCTTTACTATAGGATATATTAAGTATCTCTATAAATGAGTGGTCCAAGTAAACATAATTTCCAAAATAAGTTGAGCTAGTTAGGAAGTTGGACATCTAGTTTGCATTAACATAGGCTTTATCAAGTTTTTTCCTAACTAAATAGTATCCACTTTATCTATTACCCAAAGTGAAGATTTTCTTCCAAATCTTAATTAGTGACCCTAGTTTATCCTAAACTATTTCTTAAATCATCATTCAAGTATTCTTAATTCAACTTCTTGCCTTTAGCCTCATAAGCAAATATTGTGTCACTAAAATCACCTAGACTAATATACATATTAAAAGTTATTGGGTGAATCTTATTTAATTCTTCCTATAACACACTCCTTCAAAAATATAAGTTAGCAATATACATAATAGAAACAATAATCTGGTTTGAAAATTTTAGGATAGAGATGATAATATGGATTAATTAATTAGTAGAGTAAGATTGAATAATATATACTCTAATCTTTTCAAAAGAGACCACTATCCTTTTATTATATTGGCATTGGTAATTGAATATAGTGCCCCTTTCTTTTGTAAGAAACTACCAGTTATTGTTGCGACAATTAGTTTTTTTCCTATTTCCTAAAATGTCTACTAAGATAGGTTTTCTCTCATTTAAAAGATCTCTAACCATTTGTGGTTTATTAGAATGTTCAAGCCCTCTAAACTTACAAACCAAAAAAGACATTAAAGGGACTTATATTTAAAATCCCGATATTAGGCTTCTTCCTTGTTTTTCCGTATGGCCTTTTCTTAAGTGTAGAAAAGCTAATTCCATTTTCCTCAAAATGTTAATAGATTTAACTTTACTAGAATGGGGGGCATCATTGGAGAGTTAATACTTGTCCAAATAGTAGAAACCTTCCTAACCTAGTGATGATAAGATTATTAACAGAGCTTGTCTTAATCCCTTTTTCCTTTAGTATCATGATTTGCATTGATGATGTCTAAGAATAGCACCCGATTTAATGTGTTGGCATTGCTCCTATTATTAAAGTTGAATATTAGGATCTATCGTGCCATAAGTATCTTTATCATTGTTTAAAACTATCCCTAGAATTTACTAGAGCTTCCAAGTCCAAACAATTTCCTAGCAGGTCATCATTCTTCCTTAAAGAAGAGAGGAGGTAAAAAAAAAGAAGGCGTTAATTAATCATTAATCAAAGGTCCAACTGATCACCACGTCTGTATTGTAAATATGCAGTTACGAATTATCCAACCAAAGTAATAGGAATTAGACCTAAGACGATTCCAAATAGAAAAACTTCAATCATTTCTTTTTGTTTAAAAATGAAAAAGAGAGGGAATATATATCCTTAAAAATTAATCCATATTTTGCAGAAAACTTAATAACCAAATATATATATATATATAATGTTAGTTTCCATTGATAAGATATGGAAATTTCTAAATCTTATCTTTCCTTTATCATTTAATTTACTGAGCTTTAATCTCTCAAAAAAAAATTCGCCTCTTACTACTTCCACTCACACTCTAACATATTCAATCTTACGTAGTTTTATATTTCATATGACTAAGAATATCAGTTTGCCAATTGCATTTGCTAAGTAACTTAGACAAGTTGTTGATAGTATTATAGAAGAATATTATAAAAATTTAGCTAAATGGGGACTTTCATCATTCTCTACTTATCTAGAGTTAACCCTATTTTCCAGTTTTGTAACAACAATGACTTTCCATATATATGTCATGGGCAACAACAACAACATTAACCGAGCAAAATTTTCACTAATATGCTGGATTTGGTGTAGTTCAATACTATGCAGCCTTAGTCCTAATTATTAGAGATACTATTTCTAAATGACCCGAATGAAAAAAAATATAATAAATTATTAATACATAAAATATAAAATAATTAATAAACTAAATAATACGATAAAGATAAAAAAAAGGTTAAAAAAATACGTAAATAAATAATTCAAATAAGTCATTAAAAGAAGAAGAAGAAAAGAAAGTAATGATGATGATGATAATGCTTAGTAGGGAAATGTTTAGACTAAATCACTAAGAAGTAAGCACTACATATTTAAAAGTTTAGGCTAAATACAAGAAGAAAATGAAAAAAGATCTATGAGAATGACAAGGATCTTTTTATGTGATATCCTTTATCTGTATCCTAATATGCCAAAGTTTTCAACTATAAGCCACGTCCTTAATAAGTTCCAACATATTCGTATCATTTTTTATCACCTCCCCCTAATTCTTGTTAGGCCTTCCTTTTTTCTTCTTACAATCTCTAATTATAACCTTCTCACTGGAGCGTTTAGGTGTCTCCTCTTAATATTTCCAAGCTAACTAAGCCTTATCCCTTTTAACTTTTCAATAATATTAGCCACCTTAAATTTGTCTCTTACCATTATTCCTAATCTTATCTATTCCATTAAGGTTACACATTCAATGAAGCATCCTTTTCTCCCCCACCTTTACTTTATGACCATCCATTTGTTTGATGGGCCAACACTCTGCCCTATAGAGCATGGCTGACCTAATTACTAAATGATAGAATTTACCTTTAAGCTTGAGTGGTATCCTCTTGTCACATAAAATTCTTCATACACTTCTTCATTTAAGTCACCCTGATCTAATATAGTAAACTATGTCTTCATCAATCTCTCCATTACATTGGATGATATTTCCTAGATACTTAAAACACTTCTTTTATGGTATGACTTCTAAACCAATCTTTACCTCTACATTAGTAGCCACTTTATGTCCAAAAAGTTACACTTTACATATTCAGTCTTCATCCTACTCAATTTAAAGCCCTTTGACTCTAACGTATCCCTTCAAAGTTCAAGCTCGACAATGACACCCTCTTTTGTCTCATCCACTAAAACAATGTCATTAGTAAACAATATACACTAAGGCACTTCCCCTTGCATATTCTTGGTGAGCTCATCAATCACTAATATAACCAAAAAAGGGATCAAAGAGGAGCCTTAATGTAGCATAATGTCGACAAAAAATGCTCCATATCTCTTCTTATCTTTCTTACTCTAGTTTTTACACTTTTACACATATCCATAATAACTCATATATAGGTCATAGGAACTCTCTTAACTTCTAAATATCCCCATATGATTTCCATCGCTACCTTGTTATGTGCCTTCTCTAATCAATAAAAACCATATGTAGGTTATGCTTTCTTTATAACATTCCATCACTCTTCTAAGGAGATGTAAAGCTTCTATCATGGACCTTCCTGATGTGAAGCCAAACTAGTTTTCTGATATAAAAGCATCTCACTCTTTTCTCAATCACCTTCTCCTATAACTTTATAGTGTGAATAAGTAATTTGATGTCTCTATAGTTGTTATAGATTTGGATGTCCCTTTGTTCTTGTATAACATAACTAATAAACTAAATCTCAACTAATATGACATTTTTGACAAACTTAAGGATCATATTAAAAATTTTAGCTTGCCAAGTAAGACCTTATTTGCCTAGCCTCTTCGACACCTCTATAGGTATCTCATCAGACCCTACTACCCTTCCATTCTTCATCTCCCTCAATGCATTTTTAATTTCTTCCTTTTTAAGCTACCAACAATAAGTTATGATACCTATCAAACATGCTAATATCACCTAAATAGATGTTATTGTCTACATCTTCATTAAAAAAGCTATAGAAGTACATCTTCCATTATCTTTTGATGTCATTTTCAACTATGAGCACCCGCTTGCTTCATCTTTTATACAAAAAAACTTGATATAATCTCTCTCTTTTCGATCCCTAGCTTTCGCCAACTTAAAAATACACTTTTCTCTATCTTTAGTATCAATTTTTGGTATAATTTCTTTTAAGCTATACTTTTAGCTTCTAAGATTATCTTCGTTGTCTCTTTCTTTGCTAGTTTATATCTCTCTCTATTATTTACTCTCTCTACCTCTGTGATGATATCTCTAGAATCCTTTATATACTAGCTTATTATTGGATTTAAAAACGAAAATGTCCTCTCATTAATTATAGTCTTCTTTAAGACAATCCTACCATATTTTCTCTTAATATATAACTCTATTTAAGGGAAAGATGGTGTTTTGTTTATAAAATATTCTACCAAGGTGATAGAATAATAATATGCTCAAACTTAGAGAATTTCAATTGATAGAGTGTAATAGCCGAGACCACCCACCTACAGATAGTGTGAGATCCCACATCGGTTGGAGAGGAGAACTCAATATGCCTTATAAGGGTATGGATACCTCTCCCCCACAAGACGTGTTTTCCTAAGGGTAAGAAGAGCAAATTCGTGAGGGGTTTGTCCTGAGAGGCAACCCAAAGCAAAAAATATCTATAGGTGGGTGGTCTGGGCTGATATAAATGGTATCAGAGCCGATTCTCAAACCATTGTGCTAGCATAGGACGCTGAACCCTAAAAGGGGTTAGGCCTTAAGGGGTGGATTATGAGATCCCACATTAGTTGAAAAGAAGAACGAAGTACGCCTTATAAAAGTATGGATACCTCTCTCCCTCAAGATGCATTTTCTCAAGGGTGGGAAGAGAAAAACTGTGAGGGGTTTGGCCCTAAAGGCAACCCAAAACGGACAATATCTGTGCGTGGGTGGTCTGGGTTGTTACATAGAGAGACCACTTGTAAGTCATGTTCTAGAACCTAATGATAATAGTTAAGATTCTTCTGAAAGCTAGTGTCATCAACTATAAAACACCAATATTTCATCTATAAACTTTGAGTGGTTAAAGCTCTTACCCTTTAAGAAATAGTAAAGGTTAATAGTTTTAGAAATTTCACAAGTGGAGATTTGACATAGAGAAGGAAGGTTGAGATGCATTGTAGAGGAATGTTTTGAGGGAGATCCAACTTACTTTAAAGGCATTTAGGTAGTTGTTTTTAAGTCAAAGATAAGTAAGGGCGATTGAGGTATAGCAACAGTAGTGCAAGACAATGAGTAAGGAGAAGGAAGTGAGGCAAAGATAAAAGTTACAGAAAATTTCAATTAGTCACTATGAGTAGGAAAAGTTATAGTTTCCATTCTAGATTGGGAAAGAAACTAAAGGAGACCTTAACTCCCGCCCAAGCTTTCAACCAAAAATGGAAAGAGAAAAATACTTTTTCTAGAGATAATAAGGATCTTCTCACTCAAGAACAAAATACAACTAAAAGCATGCTTGTCAGTACAATCAATTAATATTTATAAAATTTTAATGTTATATATTGAATATTATTATATTATTTAATATAATTAATAATATGGTAATTAATAAAAATACAGAAGATTAAATATGTTAGATGTATAATAGTCATTTGGTTTGCATAACTCCTTAAGAACTTATATCCACCTGTCCAACATGAATTATTGATATGGAGAACTTTTATCTTATATGTCATCTTTTGATAATTTTAGTAGATAGGTTTAAAAGAAAGAGATTTATAAGAATTTTGGATAAGCATGAGTACTTCTTTAGAAAATTATAAGGAAAAATGTATGTATTTATCTTTAAGGTTTTCATGAAAATTTAAATAAACACTTAATATTTCAAATTTTATAAATTAACCTTCAAGATTAACATCGATTTACAAGAGAACTTTTTATATGAAACTTAAAAATAGACCCCTTAAATTTTTTTTTCTACGATATTAATAAGCTCTTATCTTTATTATACAATATGTAATAAATTATGCCTACTAAGATAATTCTATGAATAAATATTAACATTTAAGTCAATTTTATGAATGTCAAAACCTTAAGGTCTTATTTGAATTCTTGTTAAAAACTTTGGGATGGATTTGTATATTTAGCCAAAATTTTAAACCTTAGAAGGTTTTGATAGCAGTTGAAGTCTTTTGCCCTAAAAGATAATTATAAAATACTTATATTTGTTCTCAAAAATTTTGTTACAAAAGTATGGAACAAGCCATGCTAACATAATGGAGGAAATTGATCAACAATTTATCGTCCAATGCAATAATTATCAATAGATTATTCATGTTTATACTTCTATATTGTATGGTAATTATATTTCTATGAATATTAAGTTTTACTAAGTATTAATTTAAAATTAAGATTAAGAAAGTAAATTTTGGTCATAAATGAAAATAAGTGAATGGCCAAAATCTAATGACAACAGTTATTATAGGACAAAAACGATTATTGGTTTATTATGGAAAGCTTCAATATGTTTATTATATCGAATTATTAATTATTTTCAAGCTTTTTTATTGTATAAAACTCCTAACATGTGAAAAGGTTTAGTTTTTCATAAGGCTTATTTATATAAAGTATGTGATACAAAGCAATTAATTGCATTAAATTTGTTGAAATACCTCATTTCAAGTTTTATAAGCATTTTTAGCTCAAATTAATATAAAATTATTTTTTTCAATAGACTTAGGCTTACTTAGATCTTTTATTAGGATGAGTTTATTATCTTTATTATAGATTAATTATTTTTTACTTTTAATTTGAAAATTTGGCAATTAATAAAAACTTAATTACAAAAATATAAGTATTTCATTTTGGAAAAAATTAATTTCTATACATTTGATATGAAGAAAATATAAGAATAAGAAAACACAATGAAAAAAATTATAAATCAACCTTTTGAAAAAAGTAATGATGTAATAGATAACCAAAATCAATTATTCAATCCCTTCAGTTTTTTTGTATTAAAAAAATACTAAAAAGCTTATGTTATATGTGACATAAATATAATATAATCACACATATCTAATTATTTTTTTAATAAATGATAGAATGGAGTGTGAAAATTTAGAATAGTATTCTGATGATTAAAAATATATAATATTTCATTTACTAATTTTGATTTCTCTAAGTTTATACTAAAGTGCAATAGAAAATTTTGATTTCTTTCACTTTATGCTAAAATTGAATTAGTGAAAGATATTTTTATATAATTAAAATTTATATATCCTTGTGTCTCATAAATTTATATGTATCTCAAGATATGTTAAGAGATATAATAATAAGGCCAAACCATAGATATTCTTAATGGCATGTCAAATGCTCAAGGTTAACTTCAAATCTTAAAATTTTACAATAATATGACATGTAATATGACAAAGGAATATAAATTTTATGTTAAAAACCTAAATGATAATCATCATGTAATATACTTATATTACATCACAATAAAATAGTATCAACACCAAACATATCATTTTTAAGTTAGTAGTATCAAAGGAACCTAAAATTGACACATCCCTATCCTAAAACGACTAGATGGCATGCCTGGCACCCTACAGTGACCTTCCGATCGATATTCAATCCATCTTGAAAGTTCCTATGGAGCTAAGCCTATTTCCTTTTTAATCGAAAAGCTTTAATGCATCACAAAAGATATAAGCAGTGGAGTTTTTTTCAATCATTTTTATTAAAATTTTCGATAGCACAACGGTTGTATTTTGACCTTCCCAAAATTTTCAATTCTCTATAAAAGTTCAAAAACACTTTTATAATCATCTCAAAATCCCAAATACAAATTTTGGACTTTAAGTCCATTCACAAGCAATCTTAACAATCACTTCAATAATATTAAAAATAAACTTAGTCATATTCATGCATTTAACTCTAAAACATTCATATATATGCATTCTTTACACAAAATATAGTCCAAAACATATTCACGAAAATGCAAATGTTCCCAAAAACATTTACAAAGGAAAAATGCCCACACAGTAGCACGTGACAAAGTTGACTAGTCATGAGGTGGAGTCCCTGCTAGTGAAGCCCCTGAGCGTGCACCTGGGAGGTTTCATTTAAAAATAGAAAAGAGAGTGTGAGCTAAACGAGCTTAGTGAGTGCTAGAATTTCTATTCAAATCATATTTAACTATTTAAACCTCCCTAAAACAAATTCATCTCAATTCGTATAATTCAATATTTAATATGAAACATATATACTTTAAAAATCAAGTTTCTCAAATCATTTTTCAAATAAATAGTAGTGGTATTAAAAATGTCATGAATTTCTTACACGATCTAATCTATCACTAAATTATTTTCCATGTGGTACCCACAAGCATAAAGTCACAAAGCTGGTTCTGCATTGCTTAGCCATAACTAGTTACTCACTAATTATAGAGTTGGTTCTACATTACTTACCTATACTAGGATGACATCCATACATCGATAGTTATAGAGTTGGTTCTGTATAGCTTACCCGCATCTGCTTAACCACTAGTTACAAATTTGGTTCTACATCACTTACCTGTACTAGGTTAACCGCTATATATGGGTAGTTATGGAGCTGGTTCTACACCACTTACCCACAAACTAGTTAACCACTAGTTACGGAGTTAGTTCTACATCTCTTACCTATACTAGGTTAACCGTTATACAACAGTTTATTAATATGTATGAAAGCTATCGGTATACTATAGGCTAAACACCATTTCCTTTTTATCAACCAATAACATCATCTCAAGGTTTAACTTTCAAACTTCAATTCATATACTGCTAAAAACATAAAATTATAGTAGTAATATTCACTTATAATGCACCATTCACGTAAAACTCATAATCCATATTCACTTCACAATAGAATAGAAACCATTTTCATAAAATGCATTTAAAATGCACTCACATTTAAGCAACTTTATCACCAAGCATGCTCATGCGTTTTGTGCCTTTCTTTTACCAACACAAGCACATTTTGATTAGGCATTGATTTCCAAATTCAGAAACAAGACATTAACACTATAAATTTGGTTTAACTGAATTCGAGATTAGTATTTAATTGCGTAACATGTAAACTAATCATATTTCTATTTACTACCATAAGCTAACCTATTATTCTCCATTTCCAATTCTAACTTCAAAAGTCACTTAAAACAATATTTTACCCATTCTAACTTATCAATTTCTTTTAAAAACTATCTCACTTAATTTAATTCACCTTATCATGATCATGCATAATGATTCACAGTTCTGACCTACGTCTATAATCCATACCTCTACTTGTTCCTTAATTTTCACATAACAAACATTCAAATTAGGCTTTGAGGTCTCTAGAAATTTGTTCCCCTAAATCTCTAGTTTCTATATTATAAAAAATCATGCCATTTAAACTTCTAAATCATGACAAATGTAGCAAATATCACAATTTGTTTCAACACAAGGACAGTATCAGATTACCATTTTCAATCTCAAACTTTCATATCATTCATTTAGGATTAGTCTAGGTTTATTCTAGAGATTTTTAGTAATATTTCTTAGGTTTCATGTCCAATTAGAATAACTCAATTTGGAGGTTTGTAAGCTGATTTATGGCCAAAACAATGGGACTGGTTCAAACTAAC
Organism: Erythroxylum panamense; assembly: GCA_027123425.1. Taxonomy (NCBI): domain Eukaryota; kingdom Viridiplantae; phylum Streptophyta; class Magnoliopsida; order Malpighiales; family Erythroxylaceae; genus Erythroxylum; species Erythroxylum panamense. The sequence continues at coordinate 23,795,798 of JAOTIZ010000004.1, forward strand.
CTAAGATAGAATTCTACTACACGTTCCTCTCTTGTTATATTCAATCAATTCTATATAAAGAAACACCAGAATAACACCAAAAAACTACTGATCTTAAACACATCCTTCTCACTCAAAACAAACCATTGGTCTTTAGCCTTGCTTTTCTTCTTTTCACTTTTGTTTTTGCTCTCTCACGTTTACCCTCTTAAACACTCTCACAGTTATGTTCAAATGAAGCCAAAAGTCTTGCTTTATTCTTTTTATACTTACTTAATGCTTTACATATGTCAATGTATTAATGGTTGTCTCTAATGACCAATTATTCATTTAATAAATGATGCTTAACCCTTAAAAAATCCTTTAATTGGTCATTAGGTGTGACTCGCTACTCCACTCACACCATTATACACAGAAAGACCAAAATGCCCCTTTAATGAGTTTAATTTACCAACTAATCAAACCACATTCCATAAATATTCTGCAATCATCTTATCATCAAATTGACCATAAAGTTTTCTAATTAGGGTCAATACTTATTGATTGGAAGCTTTACATTTTTTTGAATGGGATTAAAATCATTAATACCCATTGCTTTTCAAAAAGGGCATTTTAGTTCTAAACTTTTGGAACTCCCGAAATCCATCATATCGAACTTATTTTCGATCTGTTTCATTATCATTTAGCTCTAAAACTTATTCTGGATATTTTTCATTATTTCGAGGTTGGGTCCCATAAAAATTCACTATTCATTCAAAAATATTATTGATCAAAAATAAAAAACTTGTATTCAATGAAACGAACGGTTTGGGGTTTTACAAAAATATCCATATTAAAAACTGTCCTAAAACATTATTCTTAAGGTGTAGTCCTTTGATTATATGATTAACCAGTATATACTTAAGTCAAACTATAATCCCCAGTAATATCATATTTATGTACAAGTTCTTTTACATTCAAATATCTGACTTCAAAATGCTTAGCCTATTATAGTTTTATTGTTGTTACCAAATAATAAATTTAAAAGATTATCACAATACAACTTGATAAGTCTAGTAATTGAATTAAACAAAAAAAAAGATCTGAAATCACATTTTGAAACCAAAATACTTGTGAAGTAACACTATACCAAGTAAAAAAAATCAACATGAATTATAAAAGAGGGAAATGTATCTAATTGACACTTTACAAGACCATCCACTAATATAAAAATGTAAAATACAATGTGGATTTCAAGTCATCTAGGCATAAAAATTTGATTATGTATAACCAATTTAATCAAGTTTTTCAACATTTGTGTATATTAATATATAACATATAGTTCTCTTTATGGTATCTTAAAACTTTTTTTAACAACATTATTGTGGCATATACCTAAGTCATATAAATGTCTGCTCAATAATTCAATTATGAATGCAATATCTAATCTACTACAAATTTAAGAATACATTATGCTACTAACTATACTAAAACATGGCACATATCTCATAACCCTCTCTTATCTTTATTCTTTAGACTCTATACCAAAAAAAAGTTCTCTTCATAGGAAGATGATGTTGCATAAGATATAGACTTGTTCATACTAGCCTTTTGCAATATAAGATAAATGCATGCTTTCTAAGATAGAGCTAACAAGTTTTGAGATTTGTTCTAATGAATCAAGATACTATTGACAAAAGATGCTTTCCTTGATAGGGTGCAAAATATTCATATAATTTATAATATTTTTATTTTATTATGATATAAATTATTAATTAATAAAATATAATTGGGTTTATATTAAAGAATGCAAATTGGAGATTGGAACTAAAATATGCTTAGAGTTGAAAGTTAAATATAAATTAGCAAGCTACAAATCATGTAGGAAGTTTAAAATAAAAACCAGTGATATAAGGCTAATGAATAAGATGCGAGCATGCACTATCAAGAGCTAGTGAAAACAACTATCAATAAAGGACTTTGATAAATAAAAAGGTGGGCATGCTTTATCAAAATTTTATACCTGACAAAATTCTTTTGAGATAAAAGCAAGAATTAAAGATATATCCATTAAAATTATTATTTTATTTTTCTTAAGAAGGAAGTCTCGAGTCCTAATTTGAATATAATTCATATTTGTTTTTAAAGATTAAGATAAAATTATAGAGGAGATATCTTATTTAACAATGAAGATATTTTGAAGAGATTCTTTAAGGATTGAAGGGTTGGATTCTACCTTGACTTACATAGGAGGATTTTTCTTTGTAAAGGGGATATATAAAAAATCTCTTCTCTTCTCATTTATTGTGGGTTGCACTTCCTTTATAACCATAAACAACTAATTACTTCTTTTCTATCTAAGGAATGAAGTTTGATTCTAAAAGTTGTGAGATCTAATTTAATTCCTTTTTATTCATTGTACCTAAGTATTTTTATATTCTCTACAACTTCTTAAAATAATTATTTTGATTGATTGAATAAAGATATCATTATTTTCAAAATAGTTACTTGCCAATTAGAATATCAAATCTGTATATGTTTGGTTGTTCTAATATTTTTAGTACATAGCATAATTGGCTATATATATAATTTTAATATATCTTATGGGAATATATAATCTAGTTTAAATAAAATGAGTTTTGTGTCTATTGAATATATATGGATACCACCTTACTCATTGTTGCATATAAATTTTTAAATAATAATTTTAATTTTTGATATATTTGACGCTCTTCACTTCCATGTTTATTCATGCTAAAATGCTTACACAAAAAATTAAACTTAAGTAACATGTTTAAATCATTTGACATAAGACATCATCTACATACAAAAGAGAAAAATGACCCTATTTCCCTTGACTTTATAATGCAAAGTCATCCCCTAAACCTCTTCATAAAGGTTTGCACTAAAGAAAACAATAATTACATTTATTGGTGTAATATGGACATAACAATGTACTATTGATATAATTACCATGAATCCATCTTCAGAAGATGATAGATAAACGTTAGAATGAAGTTTGCCCATTCTCTCTAAATGAACCATTGGACAGTTAGCTTGGATTTAACTACTTGTTCATTAATTTAGAGTATTTTTTAGTCTTATAGACCCATTTGTGACCATTAACTTTATAATTTTAAAGGTAACTCTGCAAGTTTTTATAAGATATTATGCTTCACATGTTGCACTCATCCTTTATTACATTTGATAACATATTTGAATAAGAACTAAAGTAGCATATGAAATGTAATTGATTTAAAAGCAAGTAAATGTCATAGTATTCTCACCTTACACACACAATATCATTAGATGATGTAGTAGGCCTCCTTACCCTAATAGATATTCTTAATTAAAAATGTTGAACTTTGTAGTTGTATAATTTCATGTTCTTGTAGTGGATACAAAATAGGTATATGATCATGATCCATAACTGAATGAGCATAGGATATGAAACTACAACAAAATATATTATATATCCTTTAAATATTGTCAATGGAATATTCATCAAATGTATCATTTTCTAAAACTTATTTATATATGATTCTACAATTTTAAATGGTTATTTCTTTATGGTAAAATGTGTAATCTTTAGAATGATTTAGTTAATATATAAAATAGTACTAATTTATCTAAAATGCAATTTATTCTCATAGGGGTAATATAGATGTACCTCATATTGGATTAAATTTCCCTCTAATATGGAGCATAGCCCAACGCTAATGCCTAGTCCATTTTGTAAGCAATGACAATTTTAAAAATTAATTAAAGATTGGATGTGAAAAAATTGCTTGACAAAATTGAGAGAAAGGAAGGAGAGGAGCTAAAAGTATTGATTTCCATTTTCCATGAATTGCTAAAGAAGTGATAGTAATATAATAGTTTCTTCTATAATTGAGTTGGAATTTTACCAATAAGTTTTTAAGACCTTAATCTTGGTTTTGGAAAGTGGACATCACATTTAGATCTCACTTAAGTAGTATTTTGCTTAAAAAGTTTAGGGAATTGTATGTAAGGATAACTTTGAGCTATTTTGATTTAAGGTATGCTTGGATGATTTTTTTTTGTTTGTTTGGTTGAAATTTTTTCAATACTTTTAAGACATGATTTTCTTGAGTTTGGACAATAGTGATATGATTTTAAAACCCCTAAAGTCATGTTACTTGGTTTATGTTCTGAGCTACAAAGGTTAGTACAATCAAAATAGTAAGCTTAAATGGATCAAATTATATCCTATGAAAAGATAAAATGGAAGAATTCTTGTATATAAAGGATTAAATTTAATTCATATTTATTAAGAAGAAGCATGATGACAAAATTGATGAATAATGAAGCTTACTTTATATGCAGATCTGTGGTTACATTAAAAACTAGGTAGATGACATTATGTTGAACCATTTAGTAGAGAGAAACATGCTCATACTTATAAAATAAGCTTTGGCATGTTGTATGCTTAAAAGACTAGGAACAAGATGTTTTTGATGAAGTGATTAATTATATTAAGATAACAAGATGGAACTTATATGATAAATCACTTGAATGCATTCTAATAGTTAATGATTCAATTATCAAGAATAGGAATCAAGTAGTTTAGGGGTTATGGCTTTATAATACATTATTGGAATCACAGGAAGCATTTAGAACATTACTATCTTAATTCATGTTAGTGAGTTAATGGTGGAAATAGTGTATGATAGTATTCTAAATATAAGATATGAGGACAAATTTTCAATTTTCTTCCTTATAGTCAGATGTGTTGGTTGCTAAGACATATTAAGAAGTATAAGTAAAGATTCAAAGAACAAATCTAATAATTGTACCAAGTTTAATGACAAGTTTTATAATGCTAAATACCATTACTATTATAATAAAAAATCATTTCAAGAGGTTTTTTAAGTTAAAGAAGACAAAAAGTGTCAAGTAAAAAAAAAGAGAATGATAATGGTGGTTAAGATAAGATTAAGACGAATACAAGTGAATTTTTTCTCTTGATTGATGATTTTACTATGATTAATCTATAAGTCATAAGACTAATTGGGTTACTAATAGTGGTTCTACTAATCATACCATACTTTTCAATAATTTATTTAGATCTTACACATTTAGTGATTTTGTTATTGCAATAATAAGTTATAATGGCTTAGCTAAGGTCATCGGTGTTGGTGATGTTTGCTTGGGAACCAATAGTAGTATAAAGTGGATGCTTAGGAATGTGATATACGTTATAAACATCCCATCATAATTAATTTTTACTAGCAATCTTAATGATGAAGGTTACTATAGTGGTTTTGATCATGGTCAATGAAAGTTAACTAAAATTGTATAATTATTGCTAAAGGAAAGAATAATGTTACTTTGTATACAATGTCAATAAGGTTTTCTAGAGAAGTTATCAATGTAAGAAATAGTATGGACATAGTTTAGTTATGAAATAATAGGCTTCATCATTTAAGTTAGAAAGGCATTCTAAAGTTGTATAAAAAGAATATTATGCATGGAGCAACAAGAACACATTTACAAAATCATAATTAATATTTAGGAGGGAAGTGTAACAAAGTTTCTTTTAGATCTAATTCACCTTATAGGAAGGAAAGGGTATTCGAATTGGTGGACTAAAATTTGTATTGTATTTTTAAGAAAAGGACATTGGTGGTTTGTATTATGTTATAACCTTTATTAATGATCACCCAAAGAAGAAGTAGGTGTATAGTTTGAGGCATAAAGGTCAAGTATTATATATGTTTAAGTAGTTTTAGGATTTAATTGAGAGAAAAACTAGAAGGAAGTTGAAATGTGTTTAAACAGACAATATAGGTAAATATTTAAGGATATTTAATGAATATATCATACATTAATGTATTCTTTATTAGAAGACACTATCGCATACTCTAAAAGTAAATGGTTTAACTAAAAGGATAAATAAGACTATAGTTGAGAGAATGAGATGCTTACTTCATAAACAAGGATAACTAAATCCTTTTTAGGTAATGCTTTATTTATTATTATTTATGTTTTGAATAACTTATCTTATTTTCCTTTGTTATTTGATGTGCAAACAAGGTATGGACAAAGAAAAAGGTATATTATGATCACTTATGAGTCTTTGAATCTAAAGAATTCATGTATAGTCCTAATGATAATATATTTAAGCTAGATATGAAGATAAAATGGTATTTTTTTTGTTGCTTGTGGACGAGATGATTTTGGATACATATTTTATAATCTAATAAAAAAAAGATTCTCAAGTGTTAACATGTAATCTTTATGGAAGCCTAAAATGTAGATAAGGAAATGTTTGATAATGATGATAGTTCCATGAATGTGGGTTTAGTTCCTGTAGCATCGTTGTTGTCAGATATAATTGATTATGGAGTTAGTGATGATATATAAAATGCAACTAAGCTTATTAATGTTTATAATATAGATGATTTTCTTGACCAACAAATGTATTAAGATGTTATTCTTGTAGTTTTAAGCAAATTATCTATCGAAAACTATGAAGCTTTTACTGGATATTTTGAAACATTTTAGTGTTTTGTTCACTGACAAGGGAAAAACCTAAAAGCTTTGAATAAGCTATAGAAAGTGAGCACAAAAAGGAGTGGATTGAAGGCATACAAGATGAGATAAAGTCCTTATATGATAATCACACTTATAAATTAGTAAAGTTTCCAAAATGAAAGACAGATTTAGAAAAATGGATACAAAGTGAAGGGAGAATAGTACTCTCCACATTTCAAATACAAAACTAGATTGGTTGTCAAATAATTCATCCAAAAGGCATATGTTGATTTTTGTAGAGATATTTCACCAAATATGAAGAGGGCATCTATTTAATGCAGACTTAATTTTGTAGTGAGTCGTAATTTAGAGATTGAGCATGATGATGTGAAAATAGCCTTTCTTTTTGGTAAAATGGAGGAAAATACTTATATATAGCAACCAAAAGGTTTTTAAAGTCAAAAGAAAAGAGGGTTATATGTGTATATTAAGGAAAAAAACTTCATCCCTTGAAACATACACCTACATAATTATATAAGAAGTTTGAATGCCATGAAAAGTACTCTATATTGATGATACGTTTATTGTTAGTAGGAATGCTTCTAAAATTGATGGGCTAAAAAAGTAGTTAACCATGTATTTTCCTATAAATGACTTAGGACCAATGAGTCAAGTACAATTATGGAGATTACTCTAGATGAAAGTCTAAGGAAGTTTTGATTATCTCAAAATAAGTATGTTGAGGATATTCTTCAATAGTTATACATAAGTAAGGATAAAATCGTTATTTTTTCTTTTATTAGTTACTTTAAGTTGAGCAATAAGCTAAATTATATTGATGAAGAGAAGAAAGAGTTTGACATGCTCTTACAATTGGTAGCTTGATGTATATAATAGTCTGTAATAGGCTTGACATAGCCTTTGCATTTAGTACAATAAGCCAATTCTTGTCTAATCTAGGAAAGGAGCATCATAATATAGTGGGGTTAAGTTTGGGAAACATTTAATATGAGTCTTTGTTTTGATGATAGTAAACTTAGAGTTAGCTAATAAATATTTGAATGTTTTTGCACAGACAACTCTAATATAGACATCTCGATTATAAAAGTGTGTTGTTCTTTCAATCATATAAGCTAAATTTGTTGTAGTTACTGAAACATGTAAATAGTTGTTATGGATGAAAAATTTTATCTAAGAGATTGATTTCAAGAAAGATAAGTATATATTACTTTATAACAGTCCGAGTGCTACTTACTTTGATAAAAACTCTAGTTTTTATAAGCATTCAAGCATATTATATAAGATATCACTAAATAGTTTTTATATGCATTCAAGCATATTATATAAGATATCACTAAATTAAGGATATTTTAAATGAATTGCCCATACTTAAAATAATCTAAACTAATGAAAATAAATCTAATATGTTTAAAAAGTATTTATTAAGTAACAAATTTGTCATTTGAATGTTAGAATATCGATATATTAAAAAATAAATTAATATATGAGATTATTTAAACTATTATTATTTAAATTTTTAATTCATGTTTTCTAACAAGAAATATAATGATCAAATTTTCATAATTTTTTATGTAAATAGGATTCTAGTTTGTAAAGTGTGAAAAATAATGAATTACTTAATCATATTATAAAAAGTTGTACTCAATCTCTCTTATTATGTGTAACCCAAAAACTTGTGAAGGTGAGAATGATTTTTATGTTTTTATTTTATCAACTACATTTTCCAATGAACAAAAGAGAAAACTTTCTCCACCCGGATTACTGTGATGTTAAAGGACCCATCTAAATGGATTCTTTCTTTATTATTCCATTGCAATTTTTGAATTCCACTTGTAAATCTTTATAGAAAATGTTAGTTTATATGCATCTATTGACATGTAAGTAACAAAAAAGACGATAGAAAATAAATAAGAAGAGGACTACTCTATTTGATGGGTAAATGTTTCAAAGAGTTGGAAAATTAGTATCCATTGAGACTTCCAATTCTAACTCAACAATCTCAAACTAATGTAGAGTTTTGTTTTTTCCTGAACCCGACAACAAAACGGAACAATGATAGGTTTCCTATCTGTTTTTAATTTTTGTTTGTGACCTGGAAATGACTGGATTAGAAACCATATTGAGGGATCTCTTTAAGTTTTCACTTCTCCAACAAAAATAGTTATAGAATTGAATCAACAATAACAAATTCAAGTTCATTCGACTTCAATATGCCTTTTGTTGTCCCTTTCTCATTTAGACAATCGTATTCGTAGGTTCGTAATAATAAGTCACAAGAATGAATAGTTGGTAGAATTTTTCTATTAAAAAAAAGGGATAGTTTTTGGATAACAGAAAGTTACCGACATTTCTGGCTTCTGGTACTAGATGAAACTACCAAGCAAGTACCTACCTAACCTAGTTAAATAAAGCTGCTTGAAACATAAAAAGACAAGACAGAACATCTCCCCAAAATCCAAATTCCATATTCTAGACAAAAGGGTTAAAATAAAAAATTGAATTAACCTTTAATAATTCACTGATTTTAAATTAAACTTTAACAATTTACAAATGTTCATATTTAACCTTGGATGGAAATTTTAACACTTGACCCACAAAAACTGAGCATCTTATCCATTTGCATTGCAAGCTGAATGGGACCTCCACTAAATTTGATCTCTTATTGATTTATGCTTTTAATTTCCAATTCCAAAGAGCCTCTCTATGGAATAATTTGTAGAGCTTGGCAACTACAACTATTAGCCCTTGGCTTTTAATAAAAGATTACAATTGCATACTCACTGATAATGAAGTAGAAGGATGATGAGGTTTCACACTACAGCAAGACTTGAGTCAGCATATTTGTTTTACAAAGCTAAAGTCACTGATCTAAGATACACAAGGAAGCTATTTACTTGGTCAAACAAACAACAAGGCCAATTGTTGATTTTGAAAAAAACTTGATAGAGCTTTAGTCAATCATAAATGCCAAATCAATACCCTCACTCTTATGCTGAGTTTGGAGAAAAATACTTTCTCAAATCATTCATCTATTAGTATCCACAATATCCAAATGGTAAGAAAGCCTAGGGCTCCTTTCACATTCTTTAATGGCCTTTCAATACAGGATGGGTTTACAGAGTTAGTGGAATCTTGCTGGAACTTAAATGTGGATGGTTTTAAGAAGAGTTAAACAAGCACTCAAAGCCTTGTTGATAGCTAATCTTAAGCAAACTAAGGTTCCTCAACAGTTTCTTAAAGAGCTCAACAGGCTTGTTATCTATCTCCACATAATAATCTTTTGAAACAGAATGAATGTGTTAGACTAAAGGATCACCATGATGCTTGGAATTTACATAATTCAATCTTAAAATAGAAAGCTCGTATTAATTGGCTCAAAGATGGTGACTCTAACACCAAGTTCTTCCATACTTCTCTTCTTACTAAGAGGAATAGAAATACGATCGTGGAACTAAAAGACTCTTTGGTTACCTCATTCACTGATCAGGAATCTTTATCCAAGCTAACAAGGGAATTATTTTTACAACTTATAGGCACTAAAGAAAGTTCTTATGATACTCATAATATTAGAGAACTTTTTGGTAGTTCCCTTTTTAAGGAATACATGAAATCACTTTCTACCCCATTTATGAGCCTGGAAGGAGACATTATTTAACTTACATCCTTCTAAATCTCTAAGATCTGATGAGTTCACTATAGGATTTTTTTCAAAAAACATGGGAGATTACTTTCAATCTAATTACAAAAGCATTCTTAGACTTGATGAGGTCACTGTAGGATTTTTTAAAAAAACATGGGAGATTACATTCAATATATTTACAAAAGCATTCTTAGAATGCTTATCCTCTGGTAAAATGTTGAAGGAGATAAATAGCGCTTATATTTGTTTGGTTCCCAAAAAGCTGTCTTCAGATACATTGGCATACTAGAGACCCATCTCTTATTATAAAACAATTTGGAAGATAATTGCAAAACTCCTTGCTAATAGATTAAAGAATGCACTAACATCAGTGATCAATCCAACTCACAGTGCATCTATACAAGGCAGATCTATAAGGGATAATATACTACTAATGCAACAAATCTTAAAAGATTATAATTCTGGGAGAAAAATTAAAAGTTGTTGTTGGAACATATATTTATTTAAGGCATTTGACACTACTAATTGGCAGTTCATACAAATTTTCCTGGAAGCTCTTGAATTCCCAACTAAGTTCATTTTATGGATTTTGATGTGTTTAGAAACAGCTTTAATCAATATTCTGATGAATGAGACTCCCACTAAATTGTGCTAAAGGTATTAGATAAGGGGATCCTCTCTCCTCTTATCTATTTACTCTAGTTATGGAAGGACTCTCTTAACTCATCAACAAGGTTATTAAGAATTACTAAACTTTAGCTTCAAGTGCTTCCTCTCAAATATTTGGGAGTTCCCATTTCATATGCAAAGCCAAAGTATTTTGATTGTATACCACTTATAGAAGGGATCAAAGCTCAAATAAATGCTTGGCAGAATTAATTTTTGTCAATTGTTGCTAGGTTTACTCTGATAATTTCTAATCTTGGAAACCTATATGTTTATTGGATATCCTATATCATTCTACCCAGGAAAGTAACCAAAGAGATAGATGGTATTGTGAAAGCTTTCTTATATACTGGGAATTCTGAGAACAACAATAAAGTTAAAGTCAAACGGAATGATGTGACTATTCCTAAATAGAAAGGGGGATTATGGATAATCCCTATCTCTCTTATTCAAAAAGTGCTTTTATGTAAAAGGATTTCGAGACTTTTTGAAGATAAAAATGCAATTAGGGTAAAATGGATACATGAAACATATCTTAAAATTAAAAGCTTTTGGCAACTGTCTCCCTCTAGGGAATGCTCTTGGTTTTTCCTATAAACATTGAAATTGAGATAGGTGGTGTTTCCTTTAATTAAGAATGTTTTAGGTAATGGTGAGAACATTTGGGTGTGGTTCGATAATTGGATAGAATTTAGTCCTCTGATACAAAGATCTGAATTATCTTTGACTTAGGAACAGGCTTCCACTCAACTCCAAAGCATCTTCTTTGATGAATCAAATGCAATGGGTAGGAAACTTCCAAGGGTTCAATTTATTAGTAGGTTTTTTTTACCCTATATTAAGGCAAGATTTAGTTACTTGGTTGTTAAATGCCTCACCCACCTTTACTAACAAGTCTTGCTATAAGGCTTTGCAGGAAGGAGTTGAAAATGTTCCTTGGTCCAATCTTCTATAGAACGTTCTCTTAATCAAAAAGCTTCCATTTTTGCATAACTGGTTATAAAGAACATAATCCATACTAAAAACAGATAGTTTAAAAATTATAACCCTATCTGTGTGCTTTGTAAAAAGACTGAAGAAGATCAAGATCACTTATTATTTCAATGAAGATACTCCAAAGTGGTTTGGAGCAAAATTATACATCTGCTATCAAATACTTACATCAATTATAATTGGCCATCAACTCTAAATCGGCTCATAAGTATAGCTACTCAGAAGTTGCAAGACGCCCCAATGTATAAAATAGCCTTCACAACTACTATTTACTCTTATATGGAAGGAACGTAATAAGAGGATATATAAGTGAGAGGAAGTTTATAAATACAACTTAGTTGATGACATCATCAATTGGATCAGAGCCATTTTGATAGCTAAATTTGATCAGCATGCACTATCTATAGGAATGAAAACCATATGAAATTTGTAACCGTTACTATTAAATTTCAATTGCTTATGTAAGTTGTTTTTGTAGTTTGGCTTTGTAATTCATTTCATTATGAACTGATTGTAATGTCAAGATAGCATTGTTATAGTTAATTCAACCATATTCAAATTTAAAAAAAACACTTGACGTTGTTAATTATTTGTCACGTTATTGCTATCATGGCAAAAATAAATAATATTTTATCTTTAAAATGAATCTACAATGTCACATATATGCCATATGGCATTGTGGGATCCAATCATAAATTTTAAAAACTTACCTAATAAAATTTCTAACACTAATTTCATAATCTCCAAACGTTATCTTTCACAATTCACTTTTTTCTCCAGTTGCAACTATCTTTTCTACTAAGTTCAAACTAGCTTTTTGTGCTTTTTCTTTTCCTGGTGATTCAATTAATCAAAGATCTCTTTGAACAAGTCGTAATCATCCTTGTAGGAATTAGGAACTAATTTCAACTATCTACATTCAATTGCAATCCACTCAACATCCACATCAGTAATCAACTTACACCTTGCCTACTATAACCTCTTCATATTCTTCAACTCCACCACCATGGTTGTCATTGCATCCCTAAACTCCGTGGCATTTGATAGGTTAATACATACCAAATTCTTGCAGTTCAAAGCCAGACTCATCAACCCATTGAATGAAAAGAATCTAGACCTTGAAAATCAATGGACCTCATCATGTCCTAGCAAGAGTTAGATATAACGATCAATGAACCATCATCTACACAGGGACAGAGAGATAGATCGATGTGGGACACATGTGAGTTTCTGCTGAGGAAAGGTGTTTTTTGTAGAAGCTTGAGAGTTTTTTGGTGCTTAGATTCTATATAGTCTCTTCATATCTATGCAAGATAGATTTATAAAAAAAAAACAAGCTTTTTAGGTTATTCTTTAGAGGATTGAAGATGAGAAGTTATAAGGTGGAAGAGATGATGAATTGGTTGAGATTTAATCAAATGGGAGAGAGTAAATTGGGAGTATGTGGATTACTGATTGGACAAAGAGTTTTTCTTAATTATGGTTAATCTTACTTATTTATTTGATTACTTATTAAATATTTAATTATATTATTATTAAACTAATATTAATTAGCAAAAATTAATCTAATTAGTTATCTATAAATTAATTAGAAAGTGGGTCATATTGTTATGTAACATGTGGGGCCGACGTTTATGTTAATACAATTTTAAAAATATCACATCATAACGTGAAATTTATCTGATAGAGAATTAATTACATTAGATTTTTCATCTTTCTAAGTATAAGTATGTTTGAAATATTTTGAATATTTCAAAACGTTAGAATTTTAATTTATAAGCAGAACTAAACCTTAGAGTAATTTTGGCAAATGAACTCTTATTTTATTGCCCTCAAATGGACTAGGTCAGGGCTCTGTATAAACCCCCTTCCCAATCCATGGAACTTTCCAACAGAAAAAACGGTCACATTTCTTATCTTCTCCAAAAAAGAAATTTCCCTTTTGTTTTAATGTCAAGAGGAAAAACCGAAAAAAAAAACAAAAATAGACGAGTTGTGAGGAGTCTGTATAATGTATATATATGCATCCAACATATATTCCGAAGAACCCATGAATTCATTGATTTTACAACCTATCATCGTCGCTGCTTTCTTCTTGTGATCTGGTAAAAGAACCAATCTTGAACAGGCACAGAATCTTTGTTCGCGTTCCTCTATTCTTCTATCTATTGGGTCTTCTTTTCATTTCCTTCTTACGTATTCGTTGATGTTGGGACGAGGAACTTGTCGATTTCGTTGATCGTATCAAATGACTATTTCCTTGAAGTTTCTCATTTATCGACTATGTTTGCGAAAAATACCGTCAAGTGGCTACTGGGTTTGAGGTTGCTTCATGGGTTGATATAAGAAGGTTTATATTCATTTTTGACAAAGTACGCAAATATGCATTTAAGGGTTACCATTTCCCTGAAATTTTCTTTTCGAGTTTGATTCATCTTTGTGGCATAGGATTCTTGGTGTGTGCACAATCAGAGAGTAGTGAAGTCCATTGATAGCTGAAAATAGATTCTGGTTTTGGCATTGACATTACTGTATTGTGAGGGCCTCGTTTTCATGTCTTCATCTCAGAATCTCGTGCCTTACAGAGGGAACATCAATGGGGTCCTTGTGTCAAATCTATCATAGAGAAAAGAAGAGTGGATAGTTCACAATGGGTAACAATTGTATTGGGTCCAGAAAGTTGAAGGACTTTAATCTTATTCAATCAATTTGCTGGTCTAAACCATCAAAAGCCACACTGACCCATAACAAGATAGAGAACCCTCAAGAACTACCCTCAAACAACGAGCAAGTGTCTTCCCATACTCCAAACCATCCTCCTGAGCCAATGAAGATTGTTAAGGAAGAGATTGAATCCTCACAAGTCTCGAAACAAAAGGATGAGAACAAACCTGCACAGCCACAGGCACCTTCAATCAAAGACAAATCAGAGCCATTACCACTAAAAGTATTGCTACCGGAAACCAAGGAGGAGAATGTAGAACCTGAAATTATGAAACCTAAGGAAGAGACTAAACGGGAACAACCAGCAAAAGTCAAGGAAGATAGTAAACCAGCAGAGTCTCCAAAACCAAAGAAACCACTTGCCTACAATGTTAAGCGGATGTCAAGTGCAGGACTTCAGGCAGGTTCAGTGTTGAAAAAGAAAACGGGTAATTTGAAAGAGTTTTACAACTTGGGGAGGAAGCTTGGACATGGGCAATTCGGCACAACTTTTCTCTGCACAGAGAAAGGAACGGGAAAACATTATGCTTGCAAGTCAATAGCGAAAAGGAAACTTTTGACAAGTGAAGATGTAGAGGATGTTAGGAGGGAAATTGAAATAATGCATCACTTGTCAGGACACCCTAGTGTTATATCCATCAAGGGGGCTTATGAGGATGCCATGGCTGTTCATGTTGTGATGGAATTGTGTGCAGGGGGTGAGCTTTTTGACAGAATTATTAAGCGAGGTCATTATACAGAGAGAAAAGCAGCCGCACTCACTAGGACTATAGCTACAGTAATAGAAGCCTGCCATTCTTTGGGAGTCATGCATCGCGATCTTAAGCCTGAGAACTTTCTTTTCGTCAATGAACAGGAGGATTCCCCTCTCAAGGCAATAGATTTTGGACTATCTGTGTTCTTCAAGCCTGGTATGTTTGCTTAAGCCCTCGAAACTCTAGCCTTATCTTTTGCAATACGTTCCATAGCAGCAATTTTTGTCTAACATAATCCAAGGAGGCTGTAACTGCATAGTACGTATATGAGGATCTTCTCTCCCAAATTGGAGAGCTCTTTCCAGTGTGTTAAATGAGGTAGGCTTCGTAAAGCTGATTATTGATGTCCTAAATTGCAGGAGAGATTTTCTCTGATGTAGTTGGAAGCCCATACTATGTTGCACCTGAAATTCTTCGCAAGTACTATGGGCCAGAAGCTGATGTTTGGAGCGCTGGAGTGATGGTTTACATTCTCTTGAGTGGGGTGCCTCCATTCTGGGCGGGTAATTGCGCACAACGACCTTTTGATTAAATTTGTTCATTAATCACTCAAAACGTATGAACTTATTTTCTTTTTGATAACATCAGAAAACTAATTCATAAAGTTTAAATGTTAATAATTTCGTCTCTTTTAGCAATCTTTTAATGTCTACTACTTCGTGTAACACAGAAACTGAACAGGAGATATTCAAAGAGGTTTTGCATGGTCAGCTGGATTTTACATCTGATCCTTGGCCTAGTATCTCAGAAAGTGCTAAAGATCTAGTTAGGAGAATGCTTGTCAGGGATCCGAAGAGTCGGATTAGAGCTCATGAAGTTTTGTGTAAGTCGCAAATTCCCCTTCTGCTTTATGCTGTCCTTTTCCACTTCCTCTTAAGCTTCTTTGAATATAATAGAACGGACCCCTAGGCATAGCAGACAGCGTTAGGTATCTGAATCAATGTTTGTCTTTTGACGGAGATTATGGCGCTTTTATGTATTTAACCCTAAACCCTAAACCTACCAAAATATATTGCAGAGACAGAGACCAGACAGAGAAAAAGTGAACTCCAAGTGATGTTATCAAGTTTTCTATCCCAGCTAATTCAAGCTTTTATCTGGTTTCTTACTGCTTTTAGTTACTATAAACTAGACAAATATAGAAAGAAGTCATCCGTCTGTTATACTACAGATCCCAAGCACTTTCGAGCATCAATTTTGAATGAGCTGGCAGGAATAGGATATACATGCGAAACTTTAGACTTTTCTAATAGTTACTTCAAGAATTAGATTATGTAGCATCTTCTACATTCTCCATAGTTGGGATACATTACTTCCATTCTTCTCAAACCACCAAAATGAAAAGGGTTATTTATTGAAATAGAGAACGTTAGAAATTGGATTTCTTGAAGCGTAATCGTTCCATAAGAATGCATAAATATTGGACAATGATGTTTCAACTGTCATTTAAAGTCCTGTAAGTGAGTGATATTTTGTCTTTTCCCACATTTCTTGATTTCCTGGTTCTTTGCAGGCCATCCTTGGGTGCAGGAAGATGGGATTGCTCCAGATAAGCCTCTAGATTCTGCAGTCTTAACGCGATTGACACATTTCTCAGCAATGAACAAACTGAAGAAAATGGCTCTTCGAGTAAGCTTCCGAAAGCTTAGCATAGTCATTTAATGGTTTATATTGCGCAAGATTCTGTGGTATAAAAATGGTGAATATAATGTCTGCCATTAACATTTCATGTATTGTTTTTAGGTTATTGCTGAAAGCCTCTCAGAAGAGGAAATTGCTGGATTAAGAGAAATGTTTAAGGCGATTGACACAGACGGTAGTGGTCAAATTACCTTTGAAGAACTCAAAGTGGGACTAAAAAGATTTGGAGCCAATCTGCGTGAATCTGAAATCTATGATCTAATGCAGGCGGTAAGAATTTGTCCAAATAATCTCTAGCCAATACGTAGGTGCTTCAGGTTCAATTGGAGTTCTGTCAGTATATATTTGGCTTCCAGCAACTAGATGGATACTGGAATTACGTTATTTCCTCAAGTTAGAATAATATGGCAGAATTGTAGGAGGCCTCGGAGAGCTGTTCCTGATGTCAGATTATCAATTTCATTTGATAAGTCCCCGGTGCTAAACTTTCCTAAAGTTTGTACAACTTTTGTGCAATTGTGAGGTGGTCATGCTCCTTAAATTAACCTAGGATTGCCAACATATGCTAAGAATGTGAGCTCTACTTTCTGTCTGAGAGACCTCCCTATACATTCATCAACTCGAAATGTATTAAACAAAGGGG
Organism: Erythroxylum panamense; assembly: GCA_027123425.1. Classification (NCBI taxonomy): domain Eukaryota; kingdom Viridiplantae; phylum Streptophyta; class Magnoliopsida; order Malpighiales; family Erythroxylaceae; genus Erythroxylum; species Erythroxylum panamense. The sequence goes on from JAOTIZ010000004.1 coordinate 23,813,337, forward strand.
AAAGCGTCTGCTATTATTTTGAGCAACATATCTCTGCATTTTAATATCAATGTTTGTTCTGAAATTGTAGGCTGATATTGATAATAGCGGAACAATAGATTACGGGGAGTTCATAGCTGCCACATTGCATCTCAACAAGGCTCAAAAGGAAGATCATCTATTTGCAGCTTTCTCATATTTTGACAAGGATGGTAGTGGCTATATTACCGTAGATGAGCTCCAACAAGCCTGTGAAGAATTTGGCATGGAGGATGTGCACTTAGAAGAAATGATTCAAGAAGTTGATCAAGATAATGTAAGTTATATATTTGTGTTTTAGCTTACTGATTACGTCTTCATGTTAGTAGACATAAGGAATAGCTTTGGTACAGTGTTAAAGAATATGAAAAGATTCCAACGTCATGTTACCGTTTCTGTCTGAATTTTGAAGTAGATGCAGTCTTATGAAAAGATTAAATTCTACCTCTTTGTGCCATGGAAATGCTTTACTGATATTACATTTTTACGTTCCTACTTCACAGGATGGTCGGATAGATTACGATGAGTTTGTGGCAATGATGAAGAAAGGCAATGTTGAACTTGGTAAGAATGGGATGCAGGGCAGGAATTTTGGGATTGGGTTTAGGGAGGCACTCCAAGTTTGTTGAGAACTTTTGCATGTTAACTTAATAGATTTGGTGAAATTGCACTGAAAGGGAAAACGTAGCACAAGCTTCTTTTTTTCATTGTCCAGATGTTCAACTTCTTATCTGAACTTGTCCATGTTCCCCATCAAAGATTTTTGTGTTTAAACAAAATGTAGATGAATTGGATAATTTCAGCTAACATTTTCCACATTACTTCATTATCTTCCTTTAATCACACGACTACATCTAAGACTTGAATGGAACTTTATTGTTAACGGAGTAGGTCTAATCTCTTAACTTGTTCTTCCTTTTCTTCTTCTTTTCTTCTTTTGTCATTCAAAATCAATTATCCCTATTTCTTCTTATCTATTTATTCCCTTTCACCATTATTATGCTAAATTCTTCAGTTAGTCCTGGTAGGAAGGAGTGAACGTCTATTCCCTTTTTTATAATCCTAAATTTTCAATTTCATCCTTTGTGGTCTTCATGGTTGCTTTTTTATTCCATCCATTAGCTTACCTAGTTGCCAAGCTTCCTAAAAAGAAGTGCAAAATATAGAGCCAAACAGAAATGTTTTTATTATTAAATTTTAACCGCAATAAATTGTTAGGATTTTTTATTTATATTTTTTATTGTTAATTTTAAACTTTAAAATTAGTAAAATAATCTGTTTATTGAAGTTTTAAATTTTTATTTCTAGTTTTGGTTTTTTCAATTTTTAAAATTTATGAAAACTACAAATTTTATTTTTCATTTTTCTGTTTTTATTTTTATAATATGATTTCCTATTAACTAAATATGTATTATTTATTTATTTATTTAATATATTAATTATTAATAAAATTATAAATAATTTAATTTATTATTAAATATTT
>JAOTIZ010000004.1:23814937-23826932 GCA_027123425.1 Erythroxylum panamense
AAATAATTTTTATTGATAACTTATATATAAGATATTAAAATAATTTTCATGTATCTTTAAATTTTATCTAATATGTAATTATCACTAGTAATAAAAATATAACTACATTGACATTATCAAAAAAACATGTTTTTGTTTTTATTTAAAAGAAAAACTAAACTAAAAACTACAACAAAAAAATAAAAGTAAAACGAGATGACATCCTAAAAAATATTGTTGTGTATAACATATCATAACACACCTATTAGAAGTGATGAGTGTCATCATAATCTTCCAATGGGTGTCCATTCCTATACAATGTATTAGCTAAAAAAATAGTATTTAAATTTGACTTTTTATCAATGTATTAGCTTAAAAAATAGTATTTAATTTTTATTTTTTATAATAGAATAAAGTACCAGCGATATGCCAACCTTTTCAACTAATACCAACCAATACACTAAATGTTAATAGTGAGATCGCAATGAGAAATTACAAAAGTTTAAGGATTAAAAGAATTTCTTAACCCCAATTCCATTGACTCTCTCATTTAATTCTAAAAAGCAAGTGATCACAACTCTCTAAGTATTACAATACTTAAAATTAAAGAAAATATGAAGTACTTATAATATTATAATTTCATCGTATAATAAATAATAATTACTTCAAATAAAAAGAATAATAAAGATCTATGACTCTCTAAGCATTACAATAACAATTTTTGTCAAGGAAACAACTAATTAGAAAGGAAACTTGAAACAAAAATATTTACAGTTATATTTATATTACATATATAGAATTTATTATATACTTATCAAATATAAGTGAAATTAAAAGAAGAGAAAAATGAAAACTTGTAACTTCATTCAATCAAATATCTATTCAAATTGTTTTAATCATAATTCTCATTTAGTACAAAATCATCATCATTGAGAGGAATATCATCATCATGATCATTTAAATTCATGCATCAAATCATATGTCAATACTTTCCTATCCATGATTATCTTCCAAGTCATTCTCATCTATCAAGCTCGATTCCTCATAAATGTAATCCTCCAAAAGATCGATATAATCAAGGCAAATTGGATCTATAGAAGTATTTGCACTATTAAGATCCCTAGTAATCAAATAAAATTAAATTATTAAGAAATTATAATATATTATATTCAACATAACAATGATAATAAAATACCTTTCTTAAGGCTTTGAATTATATTTAACAAAGATCAAGTCGTTCAATATTTTGTGTTCCTATTCATTCTTTTTCTTGGAATAAATTGATTCAAATATGCTTCAATTCTTTTCACACCCTATTGCAGTTACCTATTGACTCAAAATTTGAATTGCGAAACTTAACAATTCTGAAACACCACTTTAGAATTATTCCGATCAAGCAACTATAAGATTAAAAAAGTAAAATTATAAAAAAATAAAGTGATGATTAATTTTCAATAAGTAGCAAAAGTGAAAAAATATATGCCTGGATTAAGTTTATCTCTTTAACGAATAGCAATGGATGTCCTAAAAGCACTAGAAGCATCCTTATAAATCTCCATCTGTAAGTCTAAAGGATCTTGCATTATCTTATAAGCAACAATTATTGTAATAGAAATAGCATTTCCTTATTAACTTCAATGTTATTTGTAAAACTTGATTTGAAATTGATACTAGGATTCAAAAATGCCCCAACTATAAACAACAAAGAGTAAAGATGCAGTTCTCAACTCACAATGATGACTACAAGATAAAGTGTGTACAAAGAATACCTATTTTTTATAATAGCTTTGATTGCTTCCTTCACCCTCTCAATGGCATCATAAAAATAACTTATTGTTATCTTTTAATCACTATCAGTTAGATAAAGTACTATTACCAAAGGCTTACAAACTCGGATGAAAATTTGACAATGTGACCAGAATTTATGACCTTCAAGCATAATTTTATAAAGCTTCAATGGAACATTAGACATAGCATGCTGAGATACAACTCACTTATCACTTGTAAATATTTGCCTTAACTCCTTCTTCATCAGAGCAAAATGCTGAAGTGACAAGAAATTAATTGCAGATCTTGTAATAGCAGGACAATATAAATTTTTGTCATTGATGAAATCCTTTCTCATTAAATTCAAACCCTATACATGATTATAAATGAACTTTGTCACCTTTTTTTACCTTCTACATAGTCTTGTCAATGATAGAAAAATATCTAACATTTCTTATATTTTCTAAAATATGGTCAATGAAATGTTTAGTACAAGGAGTCTAATAAAAAGAATTATATCTACTTTGTAAACTTCTTCCAACTACTTTGTAAGCAAAATTATTGTTAGTAATAAATTGAACAATATTTTTGTAGCCCAACTTTATTCACAACTTTATCAAATATCTGAAATAAAGTATTAACATTATTAACAAATTAATAGACTTCAGAAATATTGTCCACTTTGCTTAATAAACTAAAAAATTAATAATAGACTCTTGTCTTCTATTTATCCAATTATCACACATGATTAAGCATTTATAAGTAGTTAATGTCATTCTTCTTTCATCTAAATAACTATTTATTTAATAAATAGAGCATCTCAAAATTTTATCTCTATAGTCATTAATTGAAGGAGCTTTATATCTTAGACCATAAGAGGTAATAGCATCTACCATAGACTAGTAATAATAAGGCTGGGTAACATTGAATGCTACATTTGCATCATACCACCATCTCGCCTTTGCTATGTCCATATTATGAATCACTTCATTAAAATGTAAGGCATTACATATTGAAGGTTGAGCTCCATGAGTTATTTGTGGCGTAGAAAAGTTAGACACCTGACTTTTTCTTTTCCTCCCATCATGTGTTCCTTTCTTGTTAGGTGGGAGGAATACCACCTTTAACATTCTCACTACCATCCTGACCACTGAAAAAGGAAATTCCACTACATATTTCATAATTCAACTTTTTTCTTCAATCTTTTTCATGTTGATACTCTTTAAGCTAAGTCTTTATTTACCATTTCACTTTATGGCACAATTTCTTACAAGGCTTCACATCACCTTTGATCTCAACTAAATGCTTCTTTAATTTGGTAATTCACCCACTTTTCAAATGCTTGTTATAATAGAAACAAGTAGTACGGTTCTTTATTCCAAGAACTAATCTAGTATAAGTCTAAGTTGGACTATCAAATCTTCCTGAAATAGCTAAATTATTAGGACTACTTAAACTTCACCCCATTTATCTATAAAATAAATTAACACAAATGTTAACAATAACTTCTCAATAATTATATGACATAGATATGTAAATGAACTTCATGAACTAGTATAAATGATTGTTTAAGAAAATTTTAGGCTTAAGCATATTCCGTCTAAGAAATTCTCGTGTTAAGTTAGTATAATTCAACCATAAAGTCATAAATATGACCCATTTTGTAAGATGATCGTATAATTCAACCTTAAAGTCATAAATGTAACTCATTTTGTAAGATGACATAATTTAACTATAAATTCACAACTATACCCCATTTTATGTGAGTATAATTCAATTATAAAGTCATAACTGTAACTCATTTTGTAAGATTACATAATTCAACCGTAAAGTCATAACTATAACTCATTTTGTATGATTACATAATTTAATCATAAACTCATAACTATAACTCATTAATGAGAAATTACCTTAGGTTAACTTATATATAATTAATGAGAAATTAAATTATATTAAGTGTCTCTTTTCAACTCCCACGAACTATTTTATATCGTGCATTTAACTATACATAAAATAAGATATTGAAAATGAATCTGCATTTGTAATTTTGCTATCATATTAGAAATATTCCTTTTTAAAGTTTAATTTTGCGTGTTTTAATGTTATTTTCTAAATAATGTAAAAGTGCAAACATTAATCCAATAAACTCAATTCTTATCTTATTTATATAATTACTAAGATAAAAGTAAACTCAAATTATGTTTAAAAATCAACTTTGATCCTTACAAAAATCAAGTTAATAAGACATATAAAGAGTTAACAATATAGACAATTTTCAAAAATAAGTTAAACTCTAACTCTTAAATAAAATGTTACATAAAATTAAAAGTATACCCTTAATTTGTAATTTCCATACAAAGAGTCACAAACAGCATAACCTCACAAATTCATGATTTACCATTCATAGCACATGATCCAACCACCAACCACTAACTAAAAACCAATTACCCACAAGCCACAATCACCAATTACCAACCACCAACCACCAATCACCAACTAATCAACCATTTATGAATTACCACTAACACAAACTCATAATTCATATTCAAAACCAACCAATAAGGGAGAAAAGGCTAAACCACTGAAGTAGCTTTGTGGGACAGAAGAGTTGCAGATGATGATGGTGGTGGTGGAGCAGATATGAGAACCAAAAAGGCAAGAAACAAAAGAACAAACAGTGATGGCATTAGCAGCCACAAGTAGACGAAGAGGGAGAGCAATCAGAAGCAAAGAGTACGTTGGTGGTGATAAGTAGACAAAAAATACAAGCAAATGCTAGACCAATGATAAGGACTAAACCAGCCAGAGAAGAGCAAATGAAGAGTGAGCGAGGCACAATGCAGCTAAGGACAGAAGTAGAGTCAAGGGTAATTATTTTTTCCAATTAAATCCTCATAATTTTAAAATTATATTTTGACCCTAATATTTTACTAACCGATACTAGCTGAAATGACCACTACTGTCTGATATCTGAAACTAGTATGATATTGTTATAGTGCTTTTTAGTCTATACTAACCATACGATACAAAATTCCAAACACTACTCTCGATCTCTCCTCTTTACTATTCTCGTCACTCATTTATTTCTCACTTGTTTTCTTTACTGTCCATAGTTGTCAACTCTCTAAGTCTCTTCTCTCCTCATTATCATTGACACCATTGTACTAGGATACAGATTATTTAAGTGTATTAAATTTATGAAACCTTAATAGCTTTGGAGTTTGGATAACCTAAATTTTTATTGTTATTTAGAAAAATATGATTACAAACATGGCTACTAAGTTTAAAAATGGATTGTGATTATGATTTTTGTATATCTCAAAACACAAAATAATACTAAAAGAAAACATGAAGGTAAATGCACCTATCATTCTTATAGTATAATTGGGTGAGTATAATTATTGATCCTACGAGGACTATAACTACTGGTAATATCCATCTTTCTATTATCTAATCTAACAAAATGAGTGACCAATTTTAAAACGAAAATTTAACTAAACTAAAATAACAAGTGACAAACATCCAATCAAGGCAATAAACAAAAAGAAAACTACTAGTAAATAAGTAAGATCTAGATGAAGAATCTCCTTAGAACCTTTCTTATACATTAGTTTATTTTTTAAATTTTATTTTGGTATTTCAGGTTCGAACTGATTTTGTTTTAATCTCAAACCATATTAAGACCCTTGTAAAAAATTTTGAACCAAAAATAAGTTAACAGAGACCCAAATAGAACCCGACCCAATAACAACTCCACTTCATCCATGTTGTATGCTAAAGTTAATATCATTTTCATTCCATCATATTTTCCACATTGTCAATCTTAGACTAGCATTGTTTCATTTCTAATTCTTCTTATTTGTTTATTCTTTTTCACCATTCCTTATTTCTCTTACTACCTTCAATAAGGTAGTCTAAGAATCTTTTTTTCCTTTTTTGTTTGCTATACATAATGACAAAAACTTGAGCCTCAAATGTCATCAAAACTAAAAGCTTTCCACTTTTATTATATTATATTCATTGGTTAGCTAAAGACAAAAATAATACGCAGTAGTTAGGAATGAACATCTATTTCTTTTTATATAAACCTAAATTTTCGATTTCAATCTTTTTGGTTTTTATAGTGAATTTTTTATTCCATCCATTAGCTTAGTTAGTTTCCAAGCATATTAAAAAACAAAAGAAAAATATATAACCAAACAACAATGTCTTCAGCTATGGAATTTTAACCACAATCAATTACTAAGGAAACATTGTTGTGTATAACACATCACAATACACCTATTAGAAGTAAAGTGATGGGTATCATAATTTCTAGTGAGTATCGATTGGTACGCAATCTATTAGCTAAAAAATAGTATTTAAATTTTAGTTACTATAATAGGTTATATTACCAACTAATGTAGTCCTTTTTAACTAATACCAACCAATACACTAAATATTAGTTAACAGTGAGATCGAAATGAGAAATTACAATTGTTTAAGGATTAAAAGGATCTCTTAACCCCAATTTCGTTAACCCTTTAATTTAATTCCACATTCCACAAAGCAAGCAAGTATAACTCTCTTGATCTCTCTTCTTTACTATTATCATCACTCGTCTGCTTATTGCCTCTTGTCATTACTCTCAACTACTGTCATCTCTCATACTCTCTCTTCTCCTCATTATCATTGTCACCATTGTACTTGGTTAGGGATTATATAAGTGTACGAAATTTAAGAAACCTAATTGGTTTGGAGTTTGTATGACCTAAATTTTTATTGTTATTTAGAAAATTATGATTAAAAATGGGGTTGTTAAATATGAAAATGGGATTTTGATCATGATTTTTATTTCTTGAAACACAAAGTTAAACTAAAAGAAAACATTAAGTTAAATGCATATATTTTTCTTATAGTATAATTTAATGATTATGAGTGTTGATCCTACAAGGACTATAACTATCACTAATATCCATCTTTCTATTATCTAATCTAAAAATTGTGCGATTAATTTTAAAATGAAAATTTAACTAAACTAAAATAATAAGTGAGAAACAACCAATTAAGGTGATAAACAAAAATAAAACTACTAGTAAATAATCAAGATCTAGATGAAGAATCCCTTTGGAAACTTTTCAATATGTGAATTTATTTTGATTTAATGTTTAATCCTAGTTTCTTGGACAAGTAGGAATTATAAAGTTACAAGTATATTCTTTCTCAAGATATGTAACCCGTATCCATAAGTTGATTGATAAAAAAATTATCTCTAATCAAAACCTACTTAAGAATGTATTAATTCTTTTATGAATTCCCTTGATAGTCATCACTACAATCTAGAGTAGTCCATACAAATTTTATTATTCATGCCATGATCTATTCATATATATAATCTTTTACATTTTCTACTTCCATTAATATATATGGAATCCAAAATTTAATCTTCTATAAACACTAATTCAATTCAACATATAAAGCAAACTTAAATAATCTTTAAGAAAACTAGAATCTTGTATTAAAACAAAGAATCAAATATAAAACAATAAGTCTAGGGTTTATCACCCATAAATCTATATTTCAAATTAGTTGAAAAGAAGACAAGGAAATCCAACGATAGAAAACAAATAAAATAAGGAAAAAGATTGGGTTATTGTAAAATTTGAATCTTTGTGTTTTTTTATTGAATCTTAAACTTTTCTCCTAAGTTTGCTTTCTTTTTTATGTGTTCTTGAACTCTTCTCTCATTCTCTGATCTTCCTTGATCTCATGTTACTCTATTGCACTTATGTTAGATCACTCCTCTTCTATCATGCATCGTTGATTCCATCCTTGGAATATACAAAAATATGTATGGGGTGTGCTCTTTCATGTGATAAGTTGTTAGAGAAGTAGAACGTACCAAGTTAGAATATAGGATCATGTTCAGGGCCCTGTTAGTGGAAATAAGACTATGTTCAACCCATTTTTGTCTAAAATCACTCTAACGCAACGTTTGGTTGTCATCCCCATCACCGGATACAGTCAACAAAACATAAAAATCTTGTCAACTGACGTTGTTTGGTAGCCATCCCCGTCTTTTTGTTCACTGCCCCCGGTAAACAGAAACAACAATTTTTGTTTACCTCAAAACCGTAGGACAGGGGGCATTGGCGTCTCTGTCGCGCAACAGATCCTCACCTTTCTCTAACGCCGTCTCCCTCAACAGTCGAACCAGTCGTCGTCCGGTGTCGAGCCACAACAACCCATTGCGTCTCTTTTCTGTCGACCCAACCCAACAGATCCTCACCTTTCTCTGTCGCGCAACAGATCCTCACCTTTTCTGTCGACCCATCCCTCAACTGTTCGTTCTTGCGTTCGTCGTCTCTCGCGGTGACTGTTCGTTCTTGCCGGTGGTGAAGCCTCCAGCCAGCAAAAGTGTAAGTTTCGATCTTGCTCTATCTGGGTTTTTACTTTAGTTTGATGATATATAGAATTTGATTAGATGCGTAGATCTGTGGATTCCATGATCTGGAGTTCTTTTATGCGTAGATCTGGGTTTTTACTTCTATGTTGAATTTTGTTTTCATTTTTTCCTCTTTTAGTATTCGATGTGAAAAACATACGCATTTCCGCAGAGTATCCTAACATCCTCCATCTCATCTGGTTTCAACCCCATGTTTAGTAATGTAGCAAAAGTTCTTCTAACTACGACTATTGTTAATTACGGAAATAGAAGAGTTGATAATGTCTGGGACGAAGGGTGTTTTAAAGTTCATGTTGATGGTTGTTGGGACTTTGAGCATGAAAAAACAGGTTCTGTAACTTAAAAAAAACCAAGCCATTTACACAAGCTGTTCTTCTCCTTTTTCTTAATTCATCTGCATTGCTGAACAAGGAAGGTCTTCTCTTACCTTTGTCTGTGGAAGCTAGTTTACTTTGTCTGCAGCAGATTATGATGTGAAAGCTAATCTTCTACCAGCTTTGATTATCTCATCTGTAACTACTCTCTCATTAGAATGTAGATTATTTTGCTGATAGATGAACCGATTATTGAAGTACTGATTTGGCTTTTGGCTATTGAAGTAGTGAAGATACATCCCCAATATTCGATTGACTACTTTTATCTATCTGTCATTTTACAAATAGTAGGATGAGCTAAAATTGAAGCTCGTCTCTTATAAACTAAATAACTTTTTTCCAAAATATGTTGTGAAAGTAGGGTCTCTATCATATACTATACTTTTCAGGCATTCCATACAACTTAAGTATTTGCTCAAAAAACACTTGTATTATTATGACAACAGAGTAACGATGAAAAATGTGAATGAAATGAGCAAACTTTGAAAGTTAGTCAACAATGACATAAATGATTGACTTCACTGTTGACTTAGGAAGTCATTATATAAAATCCATCGAAATATGTAACCCAACCTGAACGAGAATTAGAAGTGGATGTAATAGCCTAGGTGGCTTAAGACTTTTTGTTTCTTTTTTTAGATTTCACACCCTTGTATGAACTTAAGAAGGTGATTTTCTCTTGCCTAGCCAATAAAACATAAACCTTACTCGATAAAGAGATTTATGATATACTTTATAAGTGTTGGAATGCATTTTTTGACAATAATACGAATCAATGGAGAGTCAATTTGTAAGTAATTATGTTCTTTAAATAAAGGATACCATCATTACATGCCCATAGACCCATAGCCTCTCTTTGTTGACAAAGTTGTACTTCATCTGTTACTGATATCAACTAAATCAAAATTGGTGTAGAGACAGTAATCAATTGCTTTTCATAAATTTGGGCAAATGCATCTGCTGCATAAATATCCTTATCTCTCTTATACTTAATCATGAAGACATAACCTATCAATTTAGTTAGCCTCCTGTCTTAAGCTGAAGTAGTGATCCCTTCGTCCCATAAGTACTTCAAGCTTCTTTGGTCAATATGAATGATAAATTGCCTCCCCCTCAAAATATGGCATCCATTTTTGAACTATAAAGATTAGTGCTAACATCTCTTTTTCATAGGCTGATACTTGTAAATTTTAACCTTGTAAGGCATGACTGTAGAAACCAATTGGCCTCCTATTTACCATAGCCAAATGCATAACATTCCATCTCAAATGGCTTATTGAAATTAGGAAGAGCCAGTACTGGTGCTTACATCATCACCTTTTTAGATGTTGTAAAAGCTTCCTTTGCCTTAAAGTTTTATACAAATTTCCCTTCTTTAATATTTGAGTCAAGGGAGTTGCCATTCTCCTATAATTCTCAATGAATTTATGACTGTAACAGTCAATCCTAAGAAGCTTTGCAATTGCTTGATAGTTTCTGGTCATAGTGACCTCAACAATACCATCATTGGAAATTTTATGCCCTAAGTATTTTACTTCCATTTGGAAAAACCGTTTAATTTTTCTAACAAACAATTGCTGGGTCCTTAAAATATTAAAAGCAACCCTAATATGTCTTAGGTGCTCTTCCCAATTTCTGTTATAAATCAAGATACCATAAAAAATCCTATAATAAATTTCCAAAGGTAAGGCTTAAATACATCATACATTAGTGATTAGAAAGTGGAAGGGGCGTTAGTCAGATGAAACGACATCACTATGAACTTTTAATGTCCATGGTGAGTTCAAAATGTAGTTTTTAGAATGTCATATTCTTGCATTCATATTTGATAGTAACCCGCTCTCGAATCTAGTTTAGTGAAAAACTTGGGACTATATAGTTCTTCCAATAATTCAATAATGATAGGTATAAGGAATTTGTATTTGAAGGTGACCTTATTAGGTGCTTGATGCAAAACCTCCAAGAATCGTCATGGTTTCTAACCAATAAAATAGGAGATGAGTATGAACTTTGACTTGAATATATGACATTGGAGCTTAACAGTTCTCTCACCAATTTCTCAATTTCATTCTTCTAATAATGAAGATACTTGTAGAGCCTTACACATAATGGTTCACACCCCTATTTCAATATAACCTCATGATTGTGGGTACGTGGAGGAAGCAGACCTTAAAGCTCTTTAAAAATATCTTGATAAGAATACAAAAGAGATTTAAGTAAACAAGGGTTAAAGGCATACGATGGCAGCATAGCGATAGAGTTTATTTGTATAAGGATTCCTTCTTTTTTCTTTGTGATTTCCTTACTCATCCACTAGTCTATTAATTGAAGTTTCCAATACTGTGAAAATAATCTTTTCCTCCTCCATCTTAATCTACATTGATAATAGAGAGAAATCCCATATAATATGACCTAATGTACTCAACCATTGTGCCATCAAAACAACATCATAACCCTCTAAGGAGATTAAATAAAAACCAGTAGTATCCAATTTGCCTTGAACCATTACATGTACACCATTACAGTATCCCATGCTAGGGATTTTCTCACCATTGTCCATTGTGACTTCAAACTTTTCATTCATATTTGGTGTAATCCTCGACCTTTTTGCAACCCTACTATCTAAGAAATTGTAAGTAGTCCCAAAGTTAATCAAAATAATAATTTATAGATAAGTTAATCGACCTCAAACCTTCATTGTTTAGGGAGCTTTAGTGCCATAAATAACATTAATAAAAATCTCTAGAATCTTTTATTGTTGACTTTCTTCAATTTTGACAACGTCATCCCCATCACCATTTCCATCAAACCATCTCTCCTTAATAAGGAATAGTTTCTTGCATATATTTCTTGAACCAAATTTCTTATTATAATTGAATCATAGTCGTTTTTCTGTAGCATCCCACTCCCGCAGGACCCGAACCCGATATCGTGGGTGATATCCGAGTCTGCTCCACACGAGAATGGTAAGCTACGACACTCAATTCCAGTACTGAACGCAGAAAGTCATTTTAAAACATTTATGAAATCATCGCAAGTGCAGAATTCAATAAATAATTGGGTCCACTATAGTTCGAAATCAATTTCAATCATATCACAATTCCAATCATAAAAAATGTCCGTGACAATATTGACCACTTTTAGAAAACATATTACAAATATGGCTTTCGCTCATTTGGGACCCACTGACACAAAAGCACTAATTTGCGGAAATACAAATTTACACAAGAACAGAATGACACTAATGTAGACGCGAACTGATCCCGACCTCTAACTCTGACTCCAATGCAGTGGATGTACTCCCGTTGGGCTAACGGGAGTACTCTTCAATTTCTTGAAAAATGGTTGCAATGTTGGGTGAGTTTGCGAACTCAATGAGAAACCATCATCGATGGTTCACTCAATTCATGCATTACGCAGATTGCGTACA
>JAOTIZ010000004.1:23827032-23840798 GCA_027123425.1 Erythroxylum panamense
TGCAACCAAACACATTCTGCCCAGTTGACAGAACAGTTTTTTCTGTTCTGTCAACCACAACCAAACACCACTCTGCCCCCGGTTTCTGTTCCGTTCTGTTCCGTTCTGTTCTGTCTGCAACCACTGGAGTCTGCAACCAAACGCAGCGTAAAGGTTCTCCAAATTAGCTACAACTTATCTGAATTTGTCCATCTTTTATTGGAGAGGTAAAACCAAGCACAAGTAAAATCATTCTAAAAGTGTAATCTAATTAGCACTTATTAAATTCCCCGATATTTATTTTTCCTCAAACAAATTAATTTTATCACTCTTAACTTAAATAGGTGGCAAGTCCATGAAAGAATTCAAAGAATCAATCATATCAATTAAGATCTCCATTATTCATTCTATTTCAAAGTTCATCAATATACTAGACATTTAGTTATTTGCATCAATTTATAAATCAATTCAATTTAAGTCCACAAACCTTCAAACTTTAATTTGATCCATATAATTTAATATAATACACAAAGTTAACGTACATGAGAAAGATGCCTCAACTTTAAAACATTTTCAAACCCCTTATTGAACAAGTAAAAACACTAACTCTAAATATCACAGGGGAATTTAGAAGCTTGTTTAAAAAGTTACATAATCTTTTGATACTAAGATAAACACTTTGTTATGAACACTCTTGAGTACATATTAGCTCACTATTTCGAATGGCTACTAGCACCACTATTTAACTTCAAACTTTTTCCTTAGTTTGAAGTCTTTTCAGTGAATTTATTTGATGCTCTATTCACACTTATTTTTCTCTTTTTATGTGGAATAATGAAAATGTTTAAAAGTAATTCATTTCTAACTTACTTGTATATACAAATTATACAAAAATTATCATATATGAAAATCAAGTATCCATTTTCATAATTAATAAAGCAAATTAAAATTAGTTCCATTATCAAAGCTCATAAATATTTGCTTAAACAAATAATAATATAATAACAACCAAACTTATAAAGGAACACCCCTCACTTATAGTGACCTTAGGTAACTCATCAAGAGCTACTTCTTATTAGAAAGATCCTTTAAGTACTTGATATATTTTAACATCAGCGAAATTGTTTTATAAAAGGAATTTTAACTTGTAACTATTTAAGAAACTTTAAAAACTTACCAAATTTATCTTCCTTCTATCTTTCTCAATTTTACTGAGATATGGAATGCTCAGTTAGTACTCTCTAATTACTTCCTTGTTTGGATCCTCCTCTTCCTCTTGCTCCTTCTCCTTGTCCTTAATTTCTTTCTCTTCCTCCTTTTTATCATCCTTTTTAATTGATTTAGTTTCTTATATTTTTCTAAAAAAGTGTTAAGAGGATAATTTGATAATAAGTTGCTTTATTTTATGTTTTTGTTTTAATAATTAAATAATTAAAAATTAAAAAAATATTATATTTCATAACAATCACGTCAATGTTCTTTGACCAGAATTGTACAGTTGATGAATTGGAAATCATGGATTAATAGTGTAGTGAGGGAGATCTCACGAGAACCTAGCAAAGTTAAGTTTGAAGGGTGTAAATCATATCATCTTGTAAATGATAACGTGACGACAGTGACTATTTTAAACGTTATGTGAAATATTAGAGTGTGAATCATATTGGTTGCTTAAAATATTGACGAAATTAAAATTTTAATATAGTTATGTCAGCATCTTCTGTTATGCCAGTTTTCATAGATTAAGAAACATTATAGAATTAAATTTGATGGGGCAATTCGTGTTATGTTATGACGCAAATCATTATCGGAGATAACAACATAGAATATCTTCAATTTTCTGTGATCTTTACCACTGTGTTACTACTTATTAGTACAATTAAATAGAAGAAACGCAAGTTGGTAGGTAAGATATATTTGGAGATTAGGTGCAAGTGAACAATATAACTAGTTCATCTGTTACTTCAGTTGATCGATAGCTATTTTGTCCAAACCAAATATACAAAGACCACCAACCGAAGAAAGGTTTCCAGGCTGCTTAAAGTCAACATAGCTAAGCATCTGCTGGATTTATTCCTCGGCCACATGTCCTTCTTGTGTTATTGAGAAGTCTCTGCCACCGCAGACTGTTGTTCTTCATTTGAATTTGGTTAATTATTTTTATGGCAGTTGAAGAATCAACTCATTAATTGATAGATGTTAAACCTGGTTCGTCATGAACATACTCTTTTCCTGCTTAATCTTAACAGTTAACAATACCAACTTGGGCGATTTCCCAATTATTAAAACGAAAAAAGGGCTTTGACGAGCTCGCAAGAAAGTATGAACAGATTTACGCAAGGGATTACCTTGAAAATAATTAACCAATTAATGGCAATGACAGGACCTTTTGCTCTTCGGTTGTTGATCTTGAACTAGCTTTTACCAATCTTAATCTCTAATTATACCTGGTTGGGTCGGCCTCACGGAGCTCGTGTCCAATCGATACCACATACGGGCCGATCGGTCCATTCTTACTCACACGCCGAGCCCAAGTCCAATACATGCTCCCTATGGCCCATCAGCATGAGAACTTTCCATGCAGAGATAGAACTCCACGTTGAAGACCTAAACCTAATGACTGAATCGTATAAAAGGTATTATTCTCCAATAACTCAGGTACGCGCACAATCATAACCTAGTCTTTCTCTGCATTCAGCAGCCCTAACCTCACCAGAAAATTCACTTGAGCGTCGGAGGGGCTAATCGGGACATAACCCCCGACGTGCCTTCATTGTTTTGTAGGAATATTCACGTCATATTCACCGCAGAAGGAGGAAGACGATGGACTTCAGCGGAAACGCACCGTTCAGTCAGAACCAGGCAGAACCAATACCAATCATGCACTACACAACCACCACCAGTCATTGCCACTACAAACCATTCTCATTCTAGAACTGTCGTATTTTATATAGACCACCGACTACACAGAAAAAGAATGAAGTGTTTTTTTCGTGTTTGATACACGAAAACACAAGGTTGTTCATAATAGAAACTGAAAATCATCATACCAAAAGAATAGTGATGAACAGAGAGATATGTAATTACAGTGTCTAATAACATAACAACAAAGCCTCTCTCTTATAAGGGATTCTAAGGACGTCCTTCAACTTGAGCAATCTCTTACCAATGTGACTTGCATCATAACATATTTTTTTCTGTGAAGAGCAAATGCAAGTAAAACTTTGTTGTCAAACCCAAGAAACAGTATTTTAAAAGATTTAGTTGTTGAAGTAATGTTCATTGGCATGTGGTAAAATGTGAATCATGTCCAAAAGCTCCAAGCATTCTGCAAGCTACTTCCATTAACTTCCCTGCATCATCATACCAAAAAAAAAAAAAAAAGTTGAGGTTCAGGTCAGCTACTGTAAGTCATAAATTACAATTAAGCATATATACATTCAACTGCCAGTCCCTGGACTAAACAATGCAACTATACGTCGAAATGGGACACCATACACACCAAGACCGGCATCTCAATAATTAAGCCTATAGAAGGACCATAGTGTGTGTGTGCATTATTCTTGGAAATAATTGCTGGTTGCTATCCACCTAATCATTTAAACCACACCAAATGCAAATAGAGAGAGGATTGCCAGCCTTGGGGTTGCGCTTGTAAGCTAAGAAAGCTCAAAGTCTCAATTTGTCAAAAACAGCTAGTGGACACCGTAATTAACTAATAGGCCGTGGAAGATCCTTTTTTTCCCATCAAAACAACATATCCAACATTGAAAAACCATTAAATTCACAATTAAATGTACCAAACGAATAAGCTATGCTATACCTCTCCTTAGTTTCGTTGCAACTTTAACGGCGGTCACCGGTTTTGTAACCGCATCCTCTTTCTCCGTCTCCGGGAACAAAACCCCATCAATACCCTGAACAGAAATCCTCCCGTCGGTGTAAATATCTGGGTCAAACAAATACGCTGACACATCAGCTGACCCGAATTTCACCGTCCCATCAGCCTCCTGGGCCACAACCTTATGCGGTAATCTCAAAGTATCATACTTTATCTTCCCAAATCGCCTCACCGCATTATACATGCTCTCTTCAGTCTGATATTCCGGTATTATATGATAATATATAATCTGTTCCGGTGCCCCGGGTTCACTAAGTTGGTCCGTCGTCAGCTTCGCCATAGCTTCGTCGTTTGGAGCCAAAACTGTGAGCACATAACCCTCTGAAACAAGCCGACCCATTTCGGTGGCCAAAGACGTTAAGTTGACTAAAATATCCGCCATTTCATTGTAGCCACCATATAGTAGCAGTGTCTGAATGAAGTCTTTGACTTGAGCTTCGCCATCGAAGTGGTGGTGAGGCCCACCAGGGCCCGGAGCTGGGGCTGGCGCTAGGGACGGACCCGGTGCCATGGCGTCGTAAATGGGCAGGGCCGGGGGAGCCCCGGCCGGCGCTGGTGGTGCCGGTTTTTTCAGTCTGTGCGTTCTTGGATCCACTTCCGGTGCTCCCTCCGGTAGCACGGCAGATATGGATCTTAGGCTTCGCCGCCTATTGAAATCTTCTTGTACTGATTGTGGGATTAGGAGGCGTTCAATTCCGTGGATGACTCCGTCAGGTCGGGTCACATCGTCGGGTCGGACAATCTCAGCGGAGTCAATGGTTTTCTTGCCGGAGTCCTTGCTGGTTAAGTGAACATGGTCGTTGCAGAGAGTGGTGTGCTTTCTCGGTTTGGACTTGTTGGTCGGCCAGTCATTGGATCCAACTCTCGTCGGAATAATGTGAAACATTAAGAGGGTTTGGAGGGACTTAAGATTGCCGGGTTCGAGCAAGAATCGTTTGAACTCGGGGTCGAGTTGTCGCTCCAAAGCCTCATTTCTCGGAGCAAATATGGTGATGTTGTACTTTCCGACAGCTTCTTCGAGGGTCTGGAGGAGGAGGGCTTTCTCTACGAGTTCTGCTAACTCGGTGTAATGCGAGTCGAGAAGCGCCACGAGGACGGAGTTGGAGTTGATTGTTTGAACATTTGTACCAGAAGAAAATGATGAAGAAGTTGAAATCTTTAAAGATTGGTGCTTTTGTTGAGACAATGCAGAAATGGGAATGTTGAGAGAGACGCAGAAAGTGAGAGAGAAGAGAAAGATCTTGGAGACACCATAGATGGGAGGACCCATGGTACTCAAAATCTAAAAGAAAGATTGAAACTTTGGACGAGTAGTTTACCGAAGCTTGAGTATTTTCCTTTCTTGGTAAAAAAGAGCACCACGCCGCCGGCGTAGTAGTTGGTGACTGAGGGCTGCGGCTACAATTGGCATGCGGAAAGATGAATTTGTTACCAAATAGAAAGCGTCGGTGGGATGGTAAATACTTAGGCCAAGGCTCTATATCTGTGGCCGTCCGTCCGTCCGTCTTGAGTTTGGTATTGCTTTGCTTGGGCGAGAGAAAAGTGGGACAGGTGGAGAGGAGAGAGTTGGGAAGTCATGGACTCATAAAAAAAAGAGAAGTAATAATTAACAATAGAGAGTAGACTTTGGAACTTAACAGAGAGAGAGGGGGTGTTTGTAAGGGACAGGCTGGAAGTGGGGATCACACGGAAGACTGGACTAGACTGAACTGAAGGATTACGTTTGTTCTTCTCTCTTCGTGGATTTTGACTTTCCACCACACCCACCTGAATTCACTTCCAAGTTCTTCTTTTTGCTTTGTTTTGTGTTTTTTTTTTTTTTCCTTTCTTCAATGCAACTCTACGCAGGGAAAGGATCGAGTGAATACGGGTGTTACTTGTCAACCTCCTTTTGCTTTCGCTATTTCGCCGGAGGTTAAATTTTCGTCCATTTTTATTTATAATTTATAATTTAAAAAGTAATAAATTTTTTTAATTTTTTTAATTTTAGCACAAATTTTAAAAGTGATGATAAAATATTTAAATTTTAAACTTTATTCAATTTTAGCATAATTATATCTATTATTTTCCTAATATCTTCAACCATTTATTTTCTATTTGATCTTCTGACACTCCAAATTATTTATGTGTTATAGAGTACTGTATCAATAAGGGTATCGAACTTTGCAATTTGATTTAAGTCATTTTTAAACTTAACAGAAACATTAACATTGAATTAGAATTGAAAAACATTGAAAGCGTAAATATTTTATTACTACTTTTAAAGTTTGCATTAGAATTGAAACAAATTGAAAGTTTGAACAATTTATTGCTAATTTTTAAGTTCAGGTCATAATTGAAAAATTAACAAAAGTTTTGAATTTTTATGTAATTAACCCTTATTTATATTAACTTATTTATAATAATTTATAAATTATACATTTAATATGTACCCTAATGTTGAGGAGAGAAACGAATTGAAGAATGAAAGATGATTTCATTCAAGTAGTGTTTACATTTACACTGTGACTGTTTATATACAGAACTGTACAGCTAATCATTCTAACTAATTACAAGGACTTATCAGCTAATTATAAGGCTATAACTAATTACAGATTAGCAATGCATAAAATATCAATGTAACAAACTATCAACACCTAAAATATAATAATTGAGAATCTTTCTTTCTTTTATAAAAGAAATATAATAATTACTTAAACTTAAAAGACACTTGGACTTAAATAATAAGCTAGTTTCATTTCCTAGTCCCTAATTATTCAAGTGAGAATACGAAGATATTCGTAAAACTTATTATAAACATGCCATTTATCTCAAGTAATAATGAAGACCCGCATTTGTGGTTACCGTAAATTCTTATAATTGGAAATGAGTAACAAGTGAGTATACATACGGAGATAATTTACTTTACCTAAATATTTCGCTAAATTTAATAGAAGTTATTTATTTTTCTAATTTCAACTCACCAAATTATTATAGAGTAACTTTTTGAAATTTTTATTTCAATACAAATAATTTAAAATTTTTAATAAAGTGATTAATAGAAATGATAATTTAAATTTTTTTAAGTTGTCTTGAAAATCGAGATTTTCAAAAAAATAACACACAAAAATTTCGTAATTGTTCTAATGCAAACATTATTAAATTTCGTTTAGATTTTCAAATAGATAATAGATTTGAAATTTAAAGTTTTAATTAATATTATACTTTAATAATTTTAATATATAGTAAAGATTGAACAAGATTAAAAAATTTAAAATATGATTAAAAAATTAATTAATTAATTTTTAATAAAAAGATCACTTCGTCGATCCGTAATTTAATTTTTAATAATAAACAATTATCATATCAGGATCAGGTAAAAACTAATCAAATTAAGTTAAATAAATTTTAATTTTTACGGTTTGATCAATTGATCCCGATCTGGTAATTGTTTTAAGACAGTTCAAGGCAGGAGCTTCAATAGAGAGGGCGTCACATTTGTGGCTTCAAGGGCAATGTGTCGGTGTCTGACAATTTTAGAAAATCCCCTCGTTTCTAAGTTAAGCCTGTTGACATCACACGGTTTTGTCTTCACTTCACTCGCACGCGCCCATTGCTCTGTGTAGGGAGGCCTTTGGGTTCGACCCACATACTCATTTACCATTAGCATCCTCAAACGGCGATGTACCACCAGTCGGTGGATTGCCTGTCTCTTTCTCCTCACTTCACACGCTTGCAAGTGATACGGTGGGTAGGTGGCCGCTTGTTTTGTTTATTATAATGTGTAAGTGGACCAAGACGCGAGAGAGATTAATCATTTTTTGTTCATCATCGTATCTATTTTCAAGTTTCACAACAAAGTAGAGTAAGAAAGTTCAGTAACATATAAATTTAATTTTATATAATAGAGATGTTATTTTTTAATAAATTCATATAAATGTAATAATAAAATAGTGATACAAGTGTGATAGTAAATAAGTAAAATTGACACGTTAAATAATTATATATATATAATTATAACAAATACATAAATACATAAAAGTAAAATATAACTAAAGGATATACCGGATGTGTCCAAATCTGCTAGTCCTGAATAAGTTATAATGTCCGGCTTTCCTTATTACTAGTTAATCCTTTTTTTGTTATTTTCCTTTATTTGTTAAAATACATTGGGATTGATTGATTAGACAAAATAAAAAGATATCATTTTTAGTTTTGAAAGAGGCACCTAAAACTTACTTTATTAATAGAGAATATTTTAAAATTTAATTTAGTAAATATTGGGAATGGAAAATAATTTTGTGTAATATAACAAAAGTAAACATTGATCTAGCCAAAAAAAAGAATTTATTTATTTTTAGTTATTGTCATATCTTAAAGATTTTTAATATTGATGTTAGGTAAAATGATGCATGAACAACGGAAATATTAATTTTAGCCACTGATTAAGAATTCGATTATTGTGAGTGTTTAACACTACTCCCTTTAAGGTATCAAAGGCCAATGCTTTGTCAGTCATTTCATCTCCAATACAAAAGCGGGACTTAATTATAATTTATTAGGTTATAGATTAGAGGTTAGAACTGGAATGCCTTAAAAATTGCAACATCAAGATTCTTGATTAGTTGTCATTCTTTGTTTTGCATTTTCTTGCCTTATAACTATAAAACATTGCAAACTTGTCACACCAATTCTCTCTGTTGCCGGAAGAATAGAAAGCGTTACGTGTATATGAAAAAGAAGATGTATATTATTCCCAGACAAATAAGAGGTGAGTCCAATTTCATATGAAAATTTTGAAGAAACAAAAGTGCAATACCGAGTCTCATGTCTAAAATGCTGGTCGAGTCGGTCGTGCTGGACCCGAACTCAATCACAACGATCTATGGGCCGACCGGTCTATCTTTCAAAGATTGGACTCACTCCAACCAACTAGGCAAGGCCCAGATCCAAGGCCAGATATACGCAGCCCACTTGCAGACGAGAACCTCCCATGCAGAAGTAGAAGTCTACGTAAACGTAAAGACTTAAACCTAGCATCTATCCCATATATAAGGTCTGACTTTATCACGATGAAGGTACGCAACTCATAACCCTAGTTTTCTCTGCTTTTCGGCTACCCAACCTTCACCAAAAGACTTACTTGAACGTCGGAGGGGCTAATCAGGAAACAACCCCCGACGTGCCTTCTTTGTTTTGCAGGAACCTTCTAGCCGGAGCTGCTAAATCTCATGGATCCAAACGGCAACGTGCAGCCTCGTCAGAATCCGGCTGAACCAAATACAATAATATATACTATACAATCAAATAATTAAGATTATGTTTAGTTGGATGTAAAGTTTTTAATAAAATGAAATGGAATAAAATAAAATGGAATGGTTTATAATAAAATAGAACGTAAATAGAAGTAATATTAAAAAATTATTATTTGAAAAAATAAAAAATTTGTAATATAATACAGTAAAATGTTATTTAGATGAAAGGTTTATAATATAATATAACGTATCATTTGTTATTTCAAGTGGATTAGATTCTTTCAAGTGGATTAGCTTGAGTGAAAAGCATTTGTTCTTGTCATGGCATAACCCGGCGGGACCTTGAACTAAAGACATGGAACTAAAACCTTGAAATAGAATAAGAAGAAAAACAAACATCTTTCGCTGTAAAAGATTTCGAAGAATGGGCTCTTCAGTCTTAGGTGTGCTAGGATTGAGCTTCTTTACGCAAAAAACTTCTTCAATTTGTTTTAAAGGTTTTTGATGCGAGGCTTTTTTTGGTCTCTACTCTCTCCTAGCGGTGACTTAAGATTTGTAGAAACTTACCTTGATTTAACGTAGAATGATTACAACGCAGTTCTTCTTCTATTCAATTGTTAATGCTCGTGCCCTTCTGAGGAATAATACAATAGCATCTTGGAATAACATGTAAAGGTTGTTCCTCTTGTTGGACCCAGAATTCTCCATTCTTAAGAATGTAAAGCTCTCATAAGCATATGTCCTCTTTTTTTCTTTTGCTTTTTCAACTGTGAATTTGATAGAATTCAAACCCATGTAAAACTCTTTTGGGTTCTTCTAGACACGAAAAATGAGTTGTATTACTTAGGCTTATCACTTTGTTAGTTGTCAGAGTTCATTAATTATAGTTGTTTATTAGTGTAGCTATTTTGAGCTGTCAAAATTGGTAAGTAAATCGACTTTCGTGCCTATAAAAAGACCATTGTATTTGTAATGCATGCATGAGAGAAAACAAAAAAAAAATAGAGATTGAGCATAAGCTCATATAGTAGCAGCTAGAGTGTAACGTTGTTTTATTATAATTATATTGTTGCTTGATTTAAAATTGTGAGTCTACTATGTTTCCAATAAGTAGTATGAAAGCAACGTTCGTGACTAAAGGACGTGAAAAATGACTAATATGATTAAGCTTCAAATTCTAAAATTACCAAAGATAAATTATGAAAATTGGAGCATCCAAATGAAGGTACTACTTGGATCACTAGATTTGTGGGAAATTATTAAAGAGGGTTACATTAAGCTTGAAGATGTGACCGCAGAAGCATCTTTATAAAAAACGTAGAGGACATCACTTAAGGAATCACGCAAGAAAGACAAGAAAGTCTTGTTTTTCATCTTTTAAGCAGTTGATGAATTAAATTTGAAAAAACATTGGACTTAAAAATATCAAAGGAGGGGAACTCTACAGAATTCTCTTCAAGGAGTTGAAAAAGGTAAAAAGTTAGGACTCCAATCTCATAGAGCTGAATTTGAAACATTAAAAGTGTAGAGTTCTGAAAAGATTATTGATTATGTTAATAGTCTAAAAACAATGGTGAATGAGATAAAAAGAAATGGAAAAGCTCTTAATGATGTCAAGGTAATGGAAAAACTCTTACGTTTGCTAAGCGATTATATTAATCGTCTGAAAAAGGTAGCAAATGAGTTGAAAAGAAATGGAGAAACTCTTGATGATGTCAGTGTGATGGAAAAACTCTTACGTTCACTGACAAGGAAATTTGATTATGTCATTCCTATCATTGAAAAATCAAAGAATTTTGTCACAAATCTCTATTGATGAGCTTATGGGCAGAGAATTCAAAATGAAAATACTAGTGGTTTGGAACAATCTTTGCAAATAAAGTTATTTATTGGTGCCAACGAGATGAACAAACTCCTCCATAAAGCTCTACTTTAACAACTCCCAAATTAACACTATCAACTTCATCATATAGTAGTAGTAGCAACAGGGATTCAGGGGAGTACCTAAAAAAATGCAAAGTCTAAATGATATTTATGATACCACAGAATAGGTACAGACAACATCTGATTACTCATTATTTTGTTTAGTGACAGAGTGTTATCCATTAACATACGAAGAGATTATTAAAGATGAGAAGTGGAAAAAATCTATGAATGAAGAAATTGCTACGATAAATTGAAACGGGAACTAACTAATATTTTGAAAGTACATAAGGCAACAAGAGTTAAGTGGGTATAGAAGACAAAAAATATTAAAGAAGGAAAGTTTGAAAAATATAAGGCAAGATTAGTTACTGAGAGCTATAAGCAGAAAAAAAGAATTGACTATGAAAAAGTGTTTGTTCCAATTGTAAGAATTGATACTATTAGATTTCTTACAACACTTGCAGCATAAAATAAATGTAAGATTTATTAGATAGACGTGAAATTAGCTTTCTTGAATGAATACTTAGAAGAAGAAGTCCATATTTTATACATATTCTTAATATTTAAAGTTGATTGATTATTCAAATGTTGATTATGGTGGAGATTTAGAAGATTGAAAGAGCACATCTGGATATACATTTTATATTGGATTAGTAATAATTTTCATGGTCAACAAAAAAGCAACAAATAGTTGTTCTCTTGACATGTGAAGCCGAGTATATCGCTGCAACAAAATTTACATGTCAAGCAATATGCTTGAAGAATGTTTTAAGTAAGTTATATCACACACATGAAAGATCCGATTACAATATAGTCACATAGCCGAAGAAAACATATAGACACGAAATATTATTTTATTAGAAAGCAAGTGAAAGACAAAATTGTAGAGCTCATTTATTGTAGAATAATCAATCAACTTGCAGATACTTTTACAAAACCGTGAAAGAGCGATGTATTTCACAAACTTAAAGAAAAGCTTGATGTGCAAGGTCGGATTTGAAGGAGAGTATTAGAAGTCAAAGTCGTGTAGAACTCTTTTGAGTTCTTCTAGATACGACAAATGTGTTGTATTACTTAGGCTTATTACTTTGTTAGTTGCCAAAGTTCAATAATTATAGCTGTTTGTTAGTGTAGCTGTTTTAAGCTTTTAAAGTCGACGAGTAAACCAAATTTTATGCCTAAAAAGACCATTATATTTGTAATGCATGCATGAGAGAAAAACAGAAAAAAAAAACAAATAGATTGAGTAGAAACTCAGCTAGAGTGTAACATTGTTTTATTATTAATATATTGTTGTTTGATTTAGAATTGTGAGTCTACTATGATTTCCAATAGAATTTAGGCTAAAGGAACATAACTGGGCCATACGGAACAAATTTATACACAAGTACCCACGTAGGTCCATTTGGAAACTCTTACCAAGAATTCATCTCACCTCTTATTTAAGTTTTCTACAATTGCTCGTTTGGTGTGTCCTTCAACACAAAGCATCTTCTTCTCCGCATGTCATCTTTGGAGAAAAGAAGTTCGCAACCTGAGAAATGAGGATACAACGCAACTTAAATCAATCGCTCACCATCCAAAATGGTATAAATTGATGAAATCCTATGAATAGTTACCGATTGAAGGGCCGAAACCTTTTAAGTATCAAACATAATATGACAGCTACAAATAATTTTAACGAAAGAAGCCAACATGAAAATAGCTTGCATTACACTGGTAAGAGTTCAACTCAAGTACTTAACTAAACTTTTGATTGTGGCTAAAGCTATCTATTCAAACTAAAACTAGCAATCAATAATAAAAGTAAAAGCATGATGGCACACGTGTGATAAAAATTTGATATATAATATAGAACATACTGACACCTTCAAAGATAAAATGTTGAGGAGAGATGCAATTGTTGAAATAATCTTAAACAACTAAAGTAGAAGTTGTACATGAAGATGATCCACGGCCTTCATTAAAGGAGTTTCTCTGTGAGGTTCGCTATTGTCTCGGTTACTTCTCTCAACAACTGATTACTCATTAGATCGAGTTGATACAGATGCTTGGTTCCCTCTAATATTATCTCTGGGTTCAAGTTGTTCCATTCCCTCCTAACTTCAGAACCTAGATCTGGCATTGAATTGTTTCGCGAGAATAGTCTTTCCTTCCAGCCTCTTGTACTTCTTGATATTGACTCTTTATATCTTGAGTAAACAAGTGTTAACAGGGCTAATAGTAGGGACAAAAGAATGTGAATGATGGGAAATCTGAAAAACATTCACTTCAGAATTATACCCCATTGACACTGCATTAAGTTAAGTTTTTAGGGACTCTGAGAATGATGATTGAAAGTCTGAAGCTTGCGGATCATTTTGATTTGAAGGTGAAGACTGACTAGAAGTGCTCCTACAACCTCATCGATAGATATTATAAATGTAAAGTCGGGAACATAATTACATAAATGAACAAAGAGGAAAGGGTAAATATAGATAAAAGCGAAAGGAAATCAAAATTACATAGTAGTAAAGCAAAGTGCTGGACTGGTAAAACCCTACGATAATGGAGGGTACCTTCTGGTGCTTCCCTCACATTAGATGCCTTGTTGAATTGTGTTGTTTTATGCAACCTGCTGTGGAGGAACTTGCAATGACAGTGAAAGTGAGGAAGAAGAAGAAACTGAAGAAAAAGCCGAAAGGGTTCAAATGCAAGTGGAAATTGGAGTTGATGATCCTAAGCATAAT
>JAOTIZ010000004.1:23891956-23910547 GCA_027123425.1 Erythroxylum panamense
AATGAAATACATATAATAAATACTTTGCAAAAAATCATAATAATAAGAAGTAAGTATCAGAATAGTGGCAGTTAAATATTAGAAGTTGTTTCAAAAGTGGCGTTGAAAGAAAACTAACGGCTTTAACACAGGCTCTACACGTCTGTTAAAATTTAAAGAAAAAACGACGCTGTTTTACTCTTAGACAGAGTAAGACAGAGTTATTTTGGACAGACGATCTGCGCTCGTAAATTACTCTTCAATAAATTACTCTTCAATAAATTTCATAATAATAAGTAATTTAATTATAATAATTTAACAGTTGTTATAATAATGCGAATATAATTAATTAATAATTAATCATAATAAAAAAGATGACAATAATAGTATCATCATTATTATTATTTTTACTGTTATTATTATTATTATTATAAATTCCTTATCGATAATATATTTATTATTATTATTATTATTATTATGGATAATAAAATTATTCTGATGTGTTATAATTTTGAATTTATTTATTGATGATGATTATTATTTTTAATATTATCATCATTATTATCATCGTTATTATTATTATTATTACTGTTTTAATTTATTTCTATTAATAATATAAAATTTCTAGTCATTATTATTATTATTATTATTATTATTGTCATTATTATTTTGATGAAAATCGTTATTATAATTTTTCTTCTTATTATTATAAAATTCTTGAGTAGTATTAATTTAACTGTTTAAAATGGGCTTTAATTATTAATTCTCTACTTACTATAATAAATATAACAAAAAGATTAATAATAATTATAATTAATTTAATAATAATAAGTAATTCAACTATAATATTTAACAGTTGTTATAATAATTTTTATTATTATTAATTATTAATTAATAATAATAAAAATGATGATAATAATAATATTAATAACAATAATAATAATAAATAAATATTAATAATATCAATAATAATAAATAATAAACAACTAAATAAATCAAAATTATACACTTAATAATTATTGGGTAATTAATAATGTTCATGAATAATAATAAAGAGGTTTTAATAAATCAATATATGATAATTGTAGCTTCCTTGTAATAAGTAATAACAACAAAGCACGCTGGCCATTTTTTGGCTTTGAAAACCGTTAAACAATTATAAAGTTAATTATATTGTTTAAAGGTGGCTACAAAGTCTTTGTGTTGTGGCTTATTAAACGGCGTTATGGGACCCACCCACAAGTGCCTGTACAAGACAGACAAGAGCTGTCCAATTTGTAAAGAAAAACGATGCCATTTGGGTCTTGGACAGAGTACGACAGAATAAAGTTAGACAGACGATCTGATCTCGCTGCTAAGAGCTCAACGTAAGAAAATCTGGTTCTTAGTGACTCTGCGGGTTTCCTCTCTGAAGCAGGAGGATGAGCTTTCACAAGTTAAATCATTAAGCAATCGAAAGAGGAACTCAACTTTCTGGATTTATGCTTTGAAGTTCATAATTTAAATCATTAGGCTCCTGAATGGAGCTTCATTCTCCTCAAAGAAATATAGGCTAAAAGGCGGTACCCAAAAACCATTGCCACCAAGGCAGCAACTTCGGATAAGCCGTGGTCAATTCTCGTCCCATTTACAGCGGGTGTCAAATGATCGTATTGCACCTTGAGAAGAAGCTTATAGGTGTGGTAGTTGAAGGACATATAGCGGATCCAAGAGACAAACACGGGAACTTTCTGCAGAATCGAAGATGTGTTAGTCGTTTCTGTTTTGGACTCATATTGGAGCTTCTGAAAGTAAGAAATGTCTGTTAGTGGCAGAGAGTTTATTTTCACTAAAATAACAAACTCAACTCCTGATTATACGCACTGTGACCTCAATATTGGTTGTCGAAGTAAGAGTACTTTGATTTATTGTCGAAATGAAAGTCAGCAAATTGCATCAGTTGTTGCAGGGTCTATGATTCAATTATTGGGGGGGAAAATCATCAACATACGCCAGGGAAGAGTTCGGAATAACCAATATATTAACGTCAGACCATGTTTCTATGTTTACCTGGACAAAGAACCCTCCAGCAAGCATGAAAGTCATCACAGTTACTGAAGCCAGAGTTGTAGCCTTCTTCAAGTCCATCAGTGTGGCTCCAATGGCTAACCCAAGCCCCTGCCATTGCACCCATCCGATGTTAAACATGTTTAGTATCAATGGTCATAGCTCCATGAGTAGTTGCACTATTATTTTACCTGAGCTGCGACGATGCAGAGAAGAACCGTAAGCAGGCTAAGGAAAAAGGGAGCTGCACTCAGTTTCAAACCTGCCATGAAATAGACGACAAGAAGGAAAAGCACAGGCAGTACAAGATCAAGTGGAAGGTCGCTTGTTGTCCTGGCCACAAAATATGCGCTTAATCTGTACATATCAGCTGCACGTTCTTTACTTAACATGGCTCTTTCTTGAGGAAATGTGAAGATTGCTGTGAAGACAGGAAAGAATCCCCAAAAAACAGCAATGAAGAAAAGCAGTCCGGCCTGCCAAGAAACAAGGTTTTAATTAGATCGTGACACAATATACTTATACTACTCCCGTGAATTATATATTTTCATGATCAGGTACGACAAAAAAGATGATACCTGATCTTGGAGACCTTTTGGGTTGTCACTATCTGATTGCCACCAAAGTAATCCTAAGATAACTGCTGTAGAGAGTACTTGAGTGATTCTCAGCCAGCTAAAATAGTCATGACGGCGTTCTTTGATTCCCCTACAAAACAATATGGTGTACTGTTGCCACCAGCTAGCCCCCCACTGCCGCCTAGGTGAAGACACTTGCGTCTTCACTTCTTCACCAAGAGGCAATGAAGCCATGAGTTTCTTCTTCTCTTTTTCTGCAACTCTTGTCTCATATGCCTCCGTTAGATACTGTATGAAGTACAAATGTTTCTCGATTGAATAATAGGCTTCGATGTTATGGGAAGTGCAATCAATAATTGTCTTAAGAAAATTGAGGCTTTGCTTACGACTTTCACCTCTTGAACCACCATAGGAGATGGTTTTCCGTTTCGAGTTTCAGCATCTGGGTTCCATGGCAGCACTTTATCCTCCAATTCTGATGGTATAGAGATATCATTCAAGTTCCCATTTGCAAGGTCTAATAAGAACTCTGCTGGGTTCATGGCAAAGAGAGGGTTGCACCCTATGGATGAGAAATAAACCGTTGCTTCTGACGCCTTTCCAAAATAGAGCAAGCTTCCCTTCCCAAGAAGGATCAACTTGTCGAACTTGTGGAAGAGTCTACTAGATGGCTGGTGAATTGTTGTTACCACTGTTTTCCCACCCTGTCGTTAGATTATGAACAAGTTATAGCAATTCATACTTTATTAGCATTTATCCTCTGAAGTTTCTGACTACATGGGTCATGGTTTAAGGAGACAAGCACGTAGATTTCTTTTTTGTTTTAAAATGACACTTGGGACAATAAGGAAATTGAATTTTACTCGAACATGACCACTAGTTCGTACTACCTAGCCACTAGCACTGGTCAAGAACATGAAATATGAGCAAGGAAAGACGATTTGCACCTCCGCTATGTCGTGTAGCATCTGAACTATCCTCAAAGCAGTTGTAGAGTCCAATCCAGAGGTTGGTTCATCAAGAAGCAAAAGAGAAGGGTTGACTATAATTTCATTGCCAATACAAACTCTTTTCCTTTCGCCTCCTGAGACTCCACGGACGAATGAGCCACCGATCATAGTATCCCGGCACCTATTTGCATTATTGCTGTCAGTATCTTTTGCATGCAACACTTTAGCGAATCAATGTATACGCGTTAACACATAAAAATACACATAGAATCTTGTAACTCTATTGTTAAACTTTAGTTGTTTGGTGATAGTGAGAATAGAAGAAGATACCTCTCTAAGCCCAATTCACAGATGACATCCATAGCCCGTTTTTCTTTCTGCTCTTTTGTCAGTGTCTTTGGCAATCGGAGCATGGCTGCATATGTCAATGTTTCTTTCACTGTGAGGTGAGGAAACAGGACGTCATCTTGAGTCACGAATCCTATCCTGCCAATTTTTTTTTCCTATGGTTATTTTACTTACAGTTTTCGAAGCTGCAGTGATGTTTGTGGTTGTGACAAAATAAATATTGTAAGAGCTCAAAAATATATGCACAAACTCATTGCTTCTAGATGATGCCTGCCAAGTCTTTTCTGGTTCCTTTTCTTCTATAATTGCACCATTAATAGCTTGATAAGGCATAAAATATAGTGTGATCAATCAATGTCCCCTTAGAAACTTCTGCAGCATGGATTGGTACTTAGCGCTTACTAATTGTTATGCATTAAGAGACTAAGATTCAATTTCTTACCTACTTTTCAGAAACTTTGAATATGGTTGGTCATTATAAGTAATTGAGCCCTCAAAATTAGCCTGAACTAGCCGACCACCAAGAAGATTCAGGAGTGTTGTCTTTCCACCTCCTGAAGGTCCCATAAGCGCCAATACTTCCCCTGGATTGACCGAACCGGCAATTCCATGCAAGATATGCTTCTCCTCTGTCGACGTCATTCCTTTGATGATCACCTTGTACTTAACATCTGTGAACTGCAGTAAAGATAATTAAACCGCTGATAATTAAAATACAAATTAAATTTCACCGCAGCCATAATCATGGAAACAAAGACTAACTTTGAACGTAACTTGCTCAAAGCCTGCCGTACCCTTCTTTCCTTAAGCAAAGCATTGCAATAATTCAATTCCTGAGCAGGACTCAGGACATATCTAAGACTTAGAGGTGGGGGAAAAAATTAGGAAAAATGGCTCTTATCCTCAAATGCTGCTTC
Organism: Erythroxylum panamense; assembly: GCA_027123425.1. Classification (NCBI taxonomy): domain Eukaryota; kingdom Viridiplantae; phylum Streptophyta; class Magnoliopsida; order Malpighiales; family Erythroxylaceae; genus Erythroxylum; species Erythroxylum panamense. The sequence continues at coordinate 23,896,775 of JAOTIZ010000004.1, forward strand.
CTGGAAGGTGTTAAAACACTAAGCCCCCATAGTTTAGGAAGCTCTAAGAAATGTACGGCGTGTAAATGTTTTATTGGAAAGAAGGGAGAGTCTTGTACACAAATTGTCATATAAAATGAAAACTCTGTACAAGACTGAACCTGACCATGCTAGCCATGTTCTATGGATGGCGGTGATCGCTAGATAATTCTGCATCATTGCCTGTCCAAATAGAATGTCCTATATCAATCCTGAGCACCATTAGGAAAGGCAAGCTTGAACACCGGGTTCATAGTGACTATTGCAAGTGCAAAAAGTTGATAGACATGATAATTGATAACCAGCACAACAAGGTACGTGTGTTACCTTCAGATAAATTGGCAAGGTGGGTTCTGCTTGAAATTTAGTCTTATGCTTTCCAGCTTCAATGTCCTCCGCTGCAACCATCATAGATACAGTTCTTTGTAACTAAGCACCAAAAAATCAACTAGAACAACAAGCTCTTATTTTTTAGCTTCTGTCTCAATAGTTGTGAATGCTCAACACCCAATATAAAAAGGCTCATGTTTTAGCTACTACGGGGGTTATTACATCATGTTTTGAACTAGTATCAAGGTTTAAATGCTGAACTGTTAGTTTCAACTTAATGAAGTCAACTGGAGCGACCCAACTGTTTCTATATATGTCTGCACTTGACTGCAAGGGAGTGGCTACTTAATCAAAACTCTCCAATTTTGTGGTTGCAATAAGTCTTGGGGTCACTACTTAACAACGGTCCAAGGTGCCATCGGTTGATGCAGCAAAATAATAATTCCACAGCCTTTTGTATATAAAGAGACCAAAAGAAAAACCCAAAACCACAAACAGGAAAATAAAGTGATGGATTCTTTTTCAAAGTTTGTGAAATAGACCAAGAAGAAGAAAGAAAGGGACTGATTATGCAAAAGAAGTCTGGCAGCTATCCAACGTTGGGCTGGAGCACATAACTATTAATCATGACTTGTTTTGTCTCAGTATCGCTGTCACGGGATTACCAGAACTCCGAGGAACCGAGAAGTCTCCTAACGGCAACTCAAAATCTTGGTATAAGTTATTTTAATTTCTGTTTCATTCTTGTCAGCCACATAAAATAAGGAATTTATAAATACAATTAAAGATACGGTTAGAAATTGATATTCACCCTAGGATATAAACCTATTTAATTAGTTAGCATACAATTTATTTGTCTAAATAAAAGAAGACGATGATTTGTTTTCCAATCATAGGTTGAGTGGGTTTTGCCATTTAGATGAGAAAGGCAAGGGTAGCCCATAGCCACCACAAGTGGCTTCACAGCTATGCAAGTCGTGATAAGGCCTCAGGCAACTTTCGGTGTACAAAAAAGTCATGGAATTGCTCTACTTTCTTCTTTTTTTTTCAAGTAATAATTATGAGAGGTGACTCTCACCTTGCCCACCTTTTTCCATACAACTCTCAAGTCATTTTCTAATAACTCATTATTCATTAATTTCCCATTTCTAAAACCAAACCAAAAGCATTAGCTAAGTTGTGATGGGAAACCTCCAAATTAAAGGTTGCCATAAGACTGTTTTCTTGGCAACTAAAACCAATTTATACTTCAACCACAAAAAGAAAATGAAAAAGATGCTCAGGTTGAACACAAGATTTCGGGTCTTAGAACCAACAAAAAGGTCTGAACCTGGTACACGAGGCCCAACACTCAATTTCAACCAAATTGAGGCTAGCCTACAAGGCCCAGGAGCAACTGTTTCTATCGTGAGAAGAAGATATAGATGGCCTAGCCTACACGACGGACAACATGTCAAGTCGAATCTAATAATGGGAATATGATCGATTCGTTGATAATATTAAAAAAAACACACACAGATACTCTTTCTCTTGGATTGAATTGGGAGATGAATGACCTTAGATGGATGCCACCTACAGCACCCATTTTATTTTTTGGTGGACCACAATGACCAAATTACAACTAACAACTATACTTGCATGTAATTAAAGGAATTAACAACATATACACAAATGTATGCAAACTTACGTATATCTTCATCACTGAACGGCTTGGAGTCGGCTAACTCGTCCGGTGGCAGGGTGAAGCCAGTGAAGGAGAAAGAAAGGCCTAAGCTAGCGCTGGAGGCTCTGCTCAAGGCGGCCCCGCTGCTTAGCTCATCCAAATCAAACTTCATCTGCGCACTTCTTGACTTTCTAATGTGTGTGTTTTTGCTACTGCCACCACGCCCTGGCGACGCCCCAGTCATAAGCCTTTTGCTTGATTTTCTAGAGGGTGTTCCGCCGGTCTCCGACACTACTCCGGCAGCCTCGCTTGACGTGGGAGATTTGAGTGCCGCCGCCACCGTCTCCACCAGTTGCTCTGACTTTGTTCTGATTAACCCTGACGTGTTGGCTTTCTCCATTTCACAACTCTCACTGTTAATTACCACTGGAACATGAATTGCATGACACCATTAGAACAAAAGAAAGAAACATGAATTGCAATCACGAACTTAACGAGTAAAGTTTTTTCCAAAAAGATATATGTCAAGCATTTGCTGCTCTTGGCTTTTAAAGAAAAATGAAGGCAGAGTAGTGGATTTGCACAAGAGATTGATTGTAATTAATAGAGAAGGAGAGATGGAAGTGCATTTAATAACATGTTGTTTGATCCATACCTTTCCTTTTTCCTGATGCTGAACTTGACGAGAGTATCTTAGCTCTCTGGACTCTCTCAACTGTTGCTAGTTGCTACTACTACTCCCCTTAATTAATTATATAAAGAGGTTAAGATGCCTAAAATACCCCTACATAGATATCCTAACATTACTCCGCACTTTTATGATAACAACTAGACTTGATGATTATATCATGGTTCTAACATACATGCCGATGGTACACGTGTTGGGAGAGAGAAGCTTCTAGTTCTAGGATCAGAGGAATTTTCTTTTAACGTTTTATTCTTTAGTTAGATTTCACTAAATAAATAAATATATAATGTAATGTAATGTAAGGTTAATATTAATTCACGAAAACGCTGAGGTATAAAATTGTTTGATTGTGCCGTCTAATAAAGTAGACGTCCAGAGTGTAGACACAGAAAGGCATGAGTTGTGCATGGCAGATGAAACAAAAGGCTGTATTGATGAGAGGCTGTGGTTGAGTGGCAGTGCCCTGGTGATGAGGGCATTTCCCTCTTTTTCCTTGGAATTTTGTACAGGATCATGCATTGCACGTTCTTAGTCCCAATTTGTGGCATTTTTAGTTGACTATTTCTGACATCTCTTTTTCTGGTCTCAAAACAAAACACTTTGGAATTGCCTCATCCTTATCTCCGTTTCAGTACCATTGACGATAATTTAAATTTATTTTCACTCTGATTGCAGCAAACCAATCTGTCCTGTAATAATACATTAACTCCTGTACTTGGAAGTGCACGACCCAGTACTTCTAGTCCTAGCTAGCTGTATTCCCCGAGGGTCACTGCCACAAGCATGGTCCATCCATACGCGAAACAAACAAAACCGACCCTTTTGTTGTCTGTATTCCCTGCCCCAGTTATTCAATTCGGATGGAATGGAAAATATATATCTATTTATTCATTAATTAGTTTACCATTGAAAACAAGTATTTTAATTATGCTGAAAACTTATTTCTGTCTGTCGTCCTTGGATGCAGACCTTCAAAAGCTTGTAATCATGAAACTCTGAGGTGAGGAAAGCAACATGTAACTATGATCGGATTGACTTAATGGTCAATAATAATATTATTTTACATGAGTAGTGATTAATGAAAGTTAAAAGCAAGTGACGAACGAGTGGACGATTGGCGTGGGAATGGGGTATTGCCCCAAAAGGATACCTTTGGTGGTTCCTGATGAGGAGGTCAGATGTCTATGTCTGCCGGTGGATCCACTTTTGTTGATTACTCCTTCATCGGCGTACCTCTACCAGCCATCTGTCCCTTACCCCATTTCGGTTTTGACCTTTGATCAAATGCAAATTGTAAACAAAATCAAGTGGACTCATTATATCTTTCTTTCTTATATTCTAACAATATTTCCAACTTCGTTTTCAATTCGTACGACGCCTTGCCTTTAGTAAATCTCAAATTCAATCTAAAACTATTTTCTAGTATATCAAGTGCATTTCTTCCAGAAACATTTTAAGTCCACTTTCATATGCATTAATTAGGGATCTATTCTCACTCAAATCAAATTTGAAGTTTACATATATTTTCTACAGACGTGTGTGAATGTATCAAATATTAAAACCTCTTCAATATAGCAGTTTTTGGCATTTTCCCAATTAAGAGAAATAGGTAAATTTAAAATTAAACAAAAAGAAAGATGCCAAGATCTAACTTTTTAACAAACGACAAGAAAAATATCTGGAACCAATAGTGACAACAACAATGATTCAAAATAATCAAGGGCTTTAATTGCAAGAGGAAAAACACAAAAAGGAGTAATTGAAATTAAATCACTTTCTCCTTCTGGTCTTACTGTCACTTAGAACCAGAAGGAGGGGCGGTGCCGCCCTGCTGACGGCAAGCCACGTGACAGGGACGTGATGGAGAGATTGTCACAGACAAATCTCTTTTTCCGTGGTTAGGTCAGGTCTCAGTCCTAACGGATTAGAAAGAGAGAGATGGGAGTGGATCCCAATCAAAAGCCTACATGAGCCGTCATTCTTCTGCCACCTGTACCCCTCAAATTCTCGACCGTTGACACCTCCGCACAAGTTCAGTGACCGTGAGTGGCCAACAGCACATGCCGGGACACGTGGAGTCTTAGCAGTACGCCTTTGGCTCTTTAGGATCCTTCAGCTTTGGCGGTGTAATCTTTTTCTGCTTTTCTAGGCTGGCACTTGGCATGGTACAGTCCCAACTGATAGTGACTTCTCTGCTTTTAATTAAATAAAGCAAATGCTCTTTTTAGCAGCACTAAGCTTAATGTTACATGCATCTACTTAAAGGAGAACCTCCCATTATTAAAATCATAAATTTTACTTAACTTTTAGAATATTAATTTCAATTTCATTATATGATTGTATAGAATATTAATCCCATTACTATGAATGACGTGATAAGTTATGTCAGAATATCATTTTCATTATATGATTGTATAGATTTTATTATTTAATAAATTAAAAATATCAAACATCTTAAAATGATTTTGGATTAAAATGTATGAAGGGTGCACAATTATTTTAGAGTTTTTGATTTTTTAATTTGTTAAATAATGAAATTTATATGTGACACAAATACAATATGTAACAGTTATGTGACAAAAAAATAATCTAATATGGTTTGTCACGTCGTCTATATTAACATAAAATTTAACGTCATTTTATTTTTGCTAAAAGTTAAAAATTAAAATATTTTAACATCACTTTTTAAAATTTTTTAGTATTACTAAATTGAGTAAAATTTGAAAAAAAAATAACAATTAACCATCTATGACCATTTTTGCTTTCTGGTACACTATTGAAAAATGTTATTGCTTTTATGGATGACATAAAGCTTGAAAGTTTAATTTAAAAATAACATGTCAAATTTAAGTTAATCAAAATTTGGATGAGTTTAATTACGAAAATGAAAACTAATATGAATGATTGAACCCCCATCTTCTATTTTAAAAAAATAATTTCAAAACATTGTCATTTTAGACTTAAGTTTAAGAAATAGATCACCAAAACAATATCATATTAGAAAACTTTATATTCAAACCATACAACTTATATATGTTTGAACTTCAAGCTACACTCTTGGAGAATTAACTTGACTCGCCCAAATCCGTTATCATCTCTACTTATTCTCTCTCTTTGAGAAACTATTTTTTTTTACCATTTTTGTAACTAATATATTAAATATAGTATAGAAAATAGAGGATTATGGAATGATTTTATCATCCAAAATTAGGCTTTATTAAATTATTTTAACAATTTATGTATATTATTACAATCACAAGTTTGATTATGTTATTATTACACATAAAGATCTGCAATTTTAAATTCAATTTTAATCACAAAGTTATTATAAACAATTATCTTTAATTTTAGAAAAATAAAAAGAGATCGTAGTCCATAAAATTATAGTATCATTAGATATTGTAAAAATGGTTCGCCTCAGTATCTTCCAAAGTTAACAAAATTAATTCCAATTGGTTGAATTTTGAATCTAACTTAGATTTTTGAAAAAAATGTGAACATTATATAAGACACGAGCTCCATAATCTGTCAACTTGATCCCAAGGTTGCACCTATCATATTATATAATAGAAAATGGCATCCCCACTCACTCAAACTTTCTACCAAGACTAAAGAGGCTCTTTTTCCTCAATAAGTCACAAATATAGGCAAAAATTAAAGTCAAAGTTCAAGAGAGACTCACCACCGTTATTCTTCACTACAACTGGTCGAGATAAAATCTTCTGTCTAATTTTATGGTATTTTATTCTATCTTATGAATCTCAGTCATTCATTTATGTGGGTCCCGTATAAATTATGCATAAATAAACGTGACACCTGTATAAATAAATAACTGAAATTCATGAGACAGAATAAGACACCATAAAATTAAATAGAAAGTCTTGTCCCTAAATGGCCATGTCTTGTCTTTAACCTCCACTCCTCATCATAATATTGCCAATAATAGAGTTACTACTCTTGTTCTTCGCAATGCCTTCTCTACCCCCAGCCACTGACTGTAAGATTTGAACAAGTGATCAATGATTTTGTCTTTTACTTTAAGGAGCATATTGTGTGTATTTAAGACATTTTTAACTAATTTTGTTATTTTTATAGGTTTATTGTAACTTGTCCATAAATAGAACTCCTTTTCTTTTTATGGCTTCAAATGCAAAGACACATTTTTTATTACTTCCTCTTTTTATCTTAACTTTAGGGTTCGTTTGGTTCTACTTCTGTTTTTCATTTATAATTTTTAGATTTTTATTTATGTTTTTCTTTCAAATAAAAACAAAAACCCTTTTTGGTTGTTAATGTTAATGTAGTTGTATTTTTATCACTGATAATAATTATGTTTTAAATAAAACTTAAAGATAAATTATTTTTAATTAAATAAATTTATTTAATGTCTTACATAATATTTATTAACAAAGTATTAACAAAATTATGCTATTAAATAATTTAAATTTTAAAATATTGTTTGTAAATTAATATTTATTTGAATATATTTTAATTATTAAATCAAATGTTATTTAAACGATAGTAAATTAGATTATAAAAAAACAAAAACAAGAAATAAAAATCACTTTTTATTATTTTCATAATTTTTAAAAACAGGAAGAAATCAAAACTAAACACAAAAACTAAAATCTCAAACAAACAAGATTTTTTTTTCTGAATTTAAAAACAGAAATAGAAAATCAAAAATAAAAATAGAAATAAACACCCCTTTATTATTCCATGTTTTAGTGATCTTGTCTCATTGGACTTGATTGAGACTCTTGAATCACTGGTTGACATGATTTATACTATTGATGTTCTCTTGATTTTAAGTCTTATAGCTTCAAATGAAATTTTTACAAATTAATAGACTTTCAAATTTGACCTAATCCATAAAATTCATGTTTGATCAAAATTTGGATGACTGATTGATCAGGATTCGATTTCGAATCAATTTATGTGAGAGGTTCAAATTTATATAAAACATTCAAACTAATTTAGGACTGTTTATGTTCTAGATCTAGCTTGATTTATTATCGATCCTAAATATAATATTTATATTTTCTAAAGAAATCCAATAAAAGGTAAGAGTTTATTAATTATTAAGCCTAGTAGTTCAATTAAATAGAAATTCAAGGAGTTACATTTTTTTAATTTAAATTCTTCATGTAATTTTTTAAACATTAAATTTATATTAAAAGGCCAAGATCTCCCCTATATTTTAAGAAACTTAAGAAAAACATCAGTCTTTAAAATCTCAATATAATTTTTTAAAAATTTCTCTTAGATTTTATTTAAAAAATAATATCGAAAACATAAATATCATATGTGAAATAATCAAAAGTTGCTAACCCTATTACTAATCTTCCTCTTCCCATTTCCTTGATGCCACCTGGAGAAGGAGCTCCAGTCCTCGGAGAGAATGGTATGAAAACAATGAAGAAAGACTCCAATTATGACACCGTGAGAAAGCGCTACATCTGCGCTCTTCAAGTGTATTCATAAACTATAGTCTACTGGTAAATTCCAACATGGACATGCACGTCTCTTCTCTGGAAAAGATAACTGAGAATTATGTCACATGTTTAGAGTTACTTCTAGAAATTAAATTAGGCAATAAGATTCATCATAACGGGAACACTAAACTCTCCACATATTGACCATTTAGTCGAACAAATGTGCATCAGAGTAAATAAACTAACGTAAATGTATGATTTAATTATGGACAAGTTTTCTGATCTTTGGAAACCTAAACAAATATGGTAAGTTTCAGGGGAAAAAAACAAAAGATAATTACAAAACAATGACTAAATTTACTAGAACACTCATCCTCTCTAAAGCCTGCCTGAATTTTACACAATATGCAGATGGAATTCTGCTCGCCATACCATGGGCGACTCTTAGTTATGAAAAACGTTAAAGCTAACAGAAGTAGGGTTAAGAATCAACGCTTAAATGATTCACTGATCTCAGTGGTCAAGTTAGTTTGGTATCACTTTGTGGTCCAGACCAGTGTCTTGCATCATGGCAACAAATTCGCTGTAGTCAATGCGGCCATCCTGAAATGGATGCATAAAGTAAATCATAACATGGAAAAATCTTAAGGAAAGTAGATTGCATTTGATAAGAATATTACATTATCCTGGTCAACTTCACGAATAATATCTTCCATGTGAACGTCACCTATGCCAAACTGTTCACAGGCTAGTTGAAGCTCATCTTTGGTGATGTACCCACTCCCATCCTTATCGAAGTATGAGAAGGCTGCATATAGATGATCCTCTTTCTGAATCTTATTTAGATGAAGCATTGCTGCTAGGAACTCACCATAGTCTATGGTGCCGCTGTTGTCAATGTCTGCCTGAAATTTTTTGATGGAGATAATATGTGGTTCAGTATAAAGGAAGGAGATTATAAACCACCAATGTGGACATGGTTGGAACATCAGACTTGCCATAATGGCAACATTGGAATATCCTATTTTAAGGCTTGATAATAGTTTGTAATAAGAGTACTCAAGCAAGTCACTCAGCTCAACTTTGTTTAGAAAATTGGGTCAAGTCTGATATGATTACTTGTAAGATCCAAGTTGCTTATCAACGTGAGAGAAAAGGCTTCAAGTGAAATACACGAGTAGACTCACAAAGGGCTATATGTCAAACAAGGAGATCTAAATCAAAATTTTCAAACTAGCACTTACTGCTTGCATCAACACATGTATTTCAGATTCCTTGAGATTAGCTCCCACTCTCTCCAGACCGTTCTTTAATTCTTCAAGAGTAATATGTCCACTATTATCTGCATCTATCATCTTGAACATTTCTTTCAGACCAGCTATTTCCTCTTCAGATAAGCTTTCAGCAATGACCTGAATGTAAACACATTTCTAATAAGAAATCTCCGCATACTTTGCAAATATATATTTGAGAAATCCTTATTTCAGTCCGATACTCATTCAGGAGAAAAAGAAAAAGCAATTCAAACAGGTACATTATAGACAAATCAAATCGTTTTGAAGAGTTAATGAGAATCAGAAAATTTGTGTTTGAAATCGGAAATAATTTGTTAGAATTTAAAGGGCATTTTTGAAGGCACTTTAAATAACTAGCACTCCAAATGTGACGTCTGAAACGATTGTCCAGGTTGTATACTAATCCTCACCCTGATGACAATTTTTTTGAGTTTATTCATTGCTGAAAATTGCTTCAGGCGAGTTATAACAGCAGAATCAAGAGGTTTGTCAGGAGCAACACCATCTACCTGAACCCACGGGTGGCCTGCCAGAACAAAAACTTAGGTGATAAACTGCTCATCGTTGAAGGTGGTGAAAGTGCTAATATATACGACATATAAATAACATTACCATATAGGATATATAACATAATATAAACAGTATCCCTCTACCGAATAAGAATCATCCAACTCCCATTAGTAACTACGAATTAAGACTCAAATTATGGTCCACCTTAAATTGCCTCCCACAATTTGATGGTTAAAAGAAAAGATTACATCCCTTAGAGCCTAGGCCAAGCATCTTTTCGTGATTTCCTTTCACTTTGCAGCTTGAAAAACCAACCAAATTATTCCAATAAGTGTTTAACCACATATTACACAGTGGCCAGCGCCAACATCATTTAGGGAAGAAAACATAGTTAAGAATTGAATATTTCAGACTAGATAATAACTTTGAGGCATAGTTCAGTTCAGATTATGCTCAAATATGAGAAATATAGCCATAGGCCTACTTACGAAGAACTTCATGTGCTGTCAGACGCTTCTTAGGGTCCCTAACAAGCATTCTACGAACTAGGTCTTTTGCATCTTCGGACACATTAGGCCATGGTTCGGATATGAAATCAAGTTCACCTTTTAAAACCTGCTCAAATATTCCTTGCTCCGTTTCTGATAAATAAGAGTAAAGCGCATCAAGAAATTAGGTCTACTCCACGCCTAAACTACAACAAGAAACAAAGACATTAATCATGGGGTCTTACCATCCCAGAATGGGGGTACTCCACTTAATAAAATATAAATAATCACCCCAGCACTCCAAACATCACACTCTGGACCATATTGCTTCCTTAATACTTCTGGAGCTACATAGTATGGGCTACCAACTACGTCATTGAAAGTTTCACCTGAGAATATAAATAATTAACTGTTGGTCAGATTGCTTCCAATAAAAGAATCATAAGTTGTAACTTCTTAGCTAACAATCTTCTCAGATGGGCTTTTCAGTCGTAGGCAAAAGCTCAATTGAATGTAGTAGACTCCAGAATGTGTAAACATTAAATAAGTGTGAGAGCACCGCAACTCTTTGGGATGAAACCAGGGCACGTTAGGAGATATCTGTGACCTGGCGGCATCTATCTTCGAAGAATATGAGCTCCACTGGGTCTGGGATACGTCATCTTTTTTCTTAAAAGATGGTAAAAAGAATAAAAAATATTTACTAATATATTATAATTAGATCAACAGTATTTTTATATTTTCTTTTAACCTATAACCAGAATTAAGCACACCCAACCAAAATCATTCACTTGTCTTTGACCAAAAAGAACAAAGAAGACAAAAAAATAAGGATGACTTATTCAGGCAAATGATTGAACACGTGCAAAAGATGAATAGCAAAGAAATAGTACCCGGCCTGAAGAACATTGAAAGTCCAAAGTCGATAGTTTTAAGCGTCGCGCCCTCCAGCTGACTAGCAAACAGAAAATTCTCAGGCTTCAAGTCACGGTGCATAACCCCCAGAGAATGGCACGCCTCCACAACCCCAACAATCAACCTCGCAAGCTCCGCAGCTTTCCTCTCGGTATAATGTCCTCTCTGAATAATCCTATCAAAAAGCTCCCCACCAGCGCACAGCTCCATCACCACATGCACTGCCACCGCATCCTCGTAAGCATCCACAATCTTTATCACATTGGGGTGACCCTCCAAGTGGTGCATTATCTGAATCTCCCTCCTCACGTCCTCAACATCCTCAGGCGTCGTCAACTTCCTCTTCGCGATCGATTTGCACGCGAACTCCTTCCCATCCTCTTTCTTCACGCACAAAAATGTCGTCCCAAATTGTCCTTGCCCTAATTTCCTTCCCAAACTGTATATCTCCTTCAAATTTCCCGTTTTTCTTCCTAATACCGAGTCCATTTGAAGCCCCGCACTCGAGACTCGCTTAACGTGCGTGGGCTTCTGCGGCTTTTGGCTAATCGACGCATCTCTCATCTCCGGTTTCATTGATTTCTCGTGCTCCGTCACTTTCTCGTTTGGAATTTTGACGGTTTCGGGAGGTGTGCTCTGGATCGGAGTTGACTCGGATTGTTTCGATCCACTGGCGTCACTTTTGGAGTCGGTTTTGTTGCTGGCGTCTTCTTTCGACGGTGGTAAACGCTCCGCCGGTGGGCGACGCCACATAGCGGCGGTTACGGATTGTAAGAAGCCATTATTGCCAAGATTTGGGCCTACACATGAGTTCCCCATCAAAATTAACAACTCTCAGGTCCTTATTGATGATTCTTGTCTGCCATCCAATTGATGTGAATCCAGCGTTGTTGATCCCATCACATAAAGATTAATGGAGAAATAGAAATCAGAAGAAGAATTGTGCAATGATTAACCGGAAAATCCAAAAACAAAATGGTAGAAACAGAAAGCTGAAAAATTTTCGAGGGAAATTTGAAAAAAGAAAAAGAATGATAAAAGGGGGAAGGGAATTATTGAGAGAAACTGAAATTATTGGTAGAAGAATTGATGATCAGCACTGGCATTGTTGTTTCATTAAGTCTTTGCAGAGGCAACCGCTCCATAATTATTGCCACATGAAAATCCAGATATACACATTTATCGTTGTAGAGTTGAGATAAATTAAAAGAAAAACGAAGGAAGTGTACAAATAAGAGCCATCCATTAATATTCTTTATAATTAAGAATTCAACTATAATTCAAATGAATGATTATATGACCATTTACATGCATAATTCTTTTATAATCAAGAGTAAATTTATATTGCCCTTAAAGAAAATTTCTTAATTTCACAACAACTTTGAAGGACTTTTAAAATATTTTTTTTAATCTTTGGAAGAACTCTAAAGATCATAAATTTTAAGTTTGGCTGATTCACTATGTAAATAGGTACTATTTGATTAGTTTATGTATATACTAATTGTTTAAGTAGAAATATCCCACATTAATTTGAGTCTTTAGATGTACAGAGTGGCGAGAAGGTGGACAGAAGGGAAATTGAGTTATAGAAATTGTTTCAATGGAGATATTATTTAAGACTTCTTCTTAACCTTGAAAATTTATAAAGGAAGTAAGAAGAGTTTCTCTTCGAGTCCTGTTGAGAAAGGAATAAAATAAGTGAATTTGGATAATGTATGTAGACCCACTATGCATTAATTTTTCTTACTCTTTTATTATTATTTAAATTATGATCTTTAAATCATGTACACATATTAAACTGATATATCCCTATTCTTAGGTAATTTATTTATTAATATTTAAATAAAAAATACATACATAAATAGAATTCACCGTCATTTTGTGTACAATTTAAGAATCAACAAAATTTTTGTTAAACCATAAAATCGCAAGAATCAAATCAAAGGATCATGATCGTAAAGATCTTTAAAACTATCTATTGAAAAGCTTACAAGATCATCAGAAGTCCAAATGTCAATGAAAAAAAAAACAAGCCATAAAAATAACTTAGAAGTGAGTATAAAGGAGCGATTTGCCTCGATAAAAGAGGAGATGAGACATCTAAACATGAATAAGACTACTTTTGACAGTGATAAATAAAAAATGTTTTTAATTTATTTCAAGGTTTTACTTATTAAAATTGTATACGTTGTCTCACATAAATGATTTAATTTATGTTAAGAGTATGAATTACTGGTATGTCATATTTAAATATTAAAAAATTAAATAACCTTATGAATTCCTATTGCATGCATGTAACTTGGTTCCCTCAAATGTCAAATAAGGCTGATGGTGATTGGTTGGTTGCATTCAATAAATGTCAAATATGGAAGGCTAATTGGTTGCATGTTTTGTTTGTCTCCTCTATCTTTCAGGCTTTGTATTTTGTCAT
>JAOTIZ010000004.1:23910647-23922827 GCA_027123425.1 Erythroxylum panamense
TAGTTCAATCAACTCATCCACTTGATCATTCATATTACTAAGTCAAATTGTCACTAAAGGTTCGGGGTCCAACAGTTAGGTACTGTGCAAGTCACCTAGTCATTTCAGGATAGGGACTTGTACCCTATTAAGAAAAAGGATTTTAAAGTTGGAGATGTGATTTTGTTATTTAACTTTATATTGAAATTATTTCCAAGATAGGTCAAGTTGTGTTGGAGCGGTCTTTCAAAGTGACCTAAGTATTCAAAGATGGAGCTTAGGAATTAGAGAATGATAAAAAGAAAACATTCAAAGTGAATTGTCATTGATGCAAACCATATTTTGGAGGACTATATTCATATGAAAGGGAAATAGTGTCTTTCCTTTATTTTGGTTTAAAATAGTGACCTTAAAATTAACATGTTAGGTTTTAGTTAGGTTTTTTTTAATAATTTCGTTTTGCCTAAAAGATTAAATAATATTCACCTGAGGAGGGTTGAGATCTTGGATTCCCATAGTATGGAATTCAAAATCTAAATTTGAACATGAGATAGGATAGAAAAGATTTAGTTCTGCATCGCCACAACAACATCAAATGGTATCATCGAGTGAAGAATTTGATGATGAAGAAGAAGGCTAGGAGATGATGCTCAACAAACTAAAAGAAAACAAAAAATGCCTAGAGGGTTACATGGATGCAATGGAGAAATAATTGAAGGAGGTAGTGCAATATGAGTGCTACCAAACCAAGGAATTACTAAAGTATCTTTTAGTACAAAGCATCCAAGTCCCACTTCCTACATCATCACCACCATAATCTTCATAAATATTCTAGCCCATCTATTTCTTTTAATTTTTATTATTCTGCTAGTTTGTGTTTGCCTATGTTTGAGATTTGTTTCCATATTGAGGACAATGTGTTGTTCAAGTATGAGGACATATATACAATTGCATATCATTTATGTATGATTTGCATTTGCATTGTGTTAGTGTTTGATTATGTTAGCATTGTGTGAATTTTTTTGCATGTTATTTGTATTATGTGAATTTGTCAATGACATGAAATTGAAAGGAATTAGCATTTCTATGAGCATGATCATTTAATTATAAAAGACACATTAGCTTGTAAAATTTATGTTTTAAGTGTTTTTGAGGTGAATATGCATGTTGATTAGAATATTGTACTTATTCTTTTATTTTATGACAATTATTTAAATGTACTTATAATTAAACTCATTTAAATTGGTAGACATCATTAGTAGCCTTTAATGAGAGTGACTGACTAGGAAGAAATGATGTAGGTTAAAAAAACAAAAAATATATTGAATAAATTTGTTAAATAAATTTCCTGACTGACCCTTTTTCTAAAAAAAAGGGTTAAGAATCAAGCTACATCTTTAATTGATAAATAAGAATGAGTGCATGCTTATAAGTGTCATAGATATATGGATAGGTGTTAATATTTTGGTTGATATGTGTATTTAAATCAAAGCACTTGAAGATGAATGTAATAAGCTAATATGTTGGAACTTTTTAAGTGATTGATGTTTATAACTAAGTTAATTTCATGAGATTTGATGTTATTGTACCATTATTGCATTGTTGCATGATTATGTGATATTGTATGCTTTATTTTTGTTTGTTTTACGGTTTTAGTTTTGCTTAGGGACAAGCAAAGATTTAAGTATGGGGAAGTTGAAAAGTGTGGATTATAATATGTTTTATAGGTGTTATAATGTATTTTTAGTATTTTCTTAAATGATAATCATAGGGTTAGGATTTAGATTTATATTATTGTTAGTGTTTTTTTGTTTTATTTGATTGATTGTTTTTTAAGGCAAGAACTTGATCTTAATTATATGTTTCAATGGGGTTGATTGATGTGTTTGATGATGAGTGGGGATAGGAAAATTAAGGAAAAATGAAGAAAGAGCTAGAAAATAAGATCTAGTATGATTGTGTATGAGATGCACAATCGCACATGAAGCAATAACACAATGGAGAGCCCTCTAATATGATCGTGTTTCCCATGTTCGATTATGATAGAGAGCCTACAAAGAGCTTTTTTACATCATGAGTTTTTTTAAAACTTTTGACAATTTAATGCCATTTTTGGATCAAAAAACATAGAAAACCTTATATTAAACCCTACAAGGCTCAAGAGTACATAAAGGAAGAGAAAAACATCAATTGACAGTTAGAAACAAAAAAATTAGGATATCAAAGAGAGAAAAATATAAAGAACAAAATTTATAGTTTCCTATTCAAGGCATAGAAGAGAAGACAATCAGATTTAATTATCTCCTGCTTTCTTTTATTTCCTCATTGTTACTGAATATTAATGATGATTCAATTGGTGTATATAGTTACATTTATGGATTGCTAAATTCCTTTTAGGAATTACTCTTGACTTATTTGTTAAACTTTACATTCCTGATTTAATCAATTAGGCTTGTGATGTTTATTGCTTTATATTTAGTTTGAAACGAGATATTAGATTGGGTTATTTGTGTTATATTGCATAGTGAGAGTCAGTATCTTAATAGACCTATAAACATCAAATTAATAGTCAATTGAAGAGAGATCTTAATAGTTTATTAATTACCCATGTGATTGTTTCAAGTCTAGTTGCATATTTAGGAAGAGTTTAATAGACCGAGAGATCACAATTTCTATCTATTTTAATTAGGATTACTTAACTAGATCTTGAGATAGGGTAATTATAATTATTGGATATGTAGGGTCAAGTAGGATTAAATTTAGAAGGTGAAGTGAAAACAAATAAGGATAGAAGTAATTCCTAGTTTTCATTATTGATAAATCAACCAAATTTGCTACTACTTATTTCATTGTTTAATTATCAATTCTTTGTTTGTACTTTAATTTTTAGTAAATTATCTTTTTTTAACCTTAAACTAAGTTACAAGAATTGTTGGGCGATTACTCCATTCCTTATAGGACGATACTTTTTATGCTATAAGATATGATTTGTATACTTATAGTAAAGAAAGTTTTCATTTAAAACTTCAACATAAAGGCTATGAGATGTTAAAATTTTAATTTTACGATGAATTCAAAGCGTCTTTTAGAGATGATTGTGAATTTATCATGTTTATAAGAAGGTAAGTGGAATTATAGTTGTACTTTTTAGTGGGTGTGCATAGAGATACATTGCTCATAGAGAATAACAATGCATATTTTTTAATTTTATAAATATAATTATCCAATATCAATTCTTATTAGATATGGAAATTTAATAAATTAATTTTGGAAAATAGATTAAAAGAGATAGATATAAAAGTTGTTCACCTATTTTAAGTCAATGTACATAAATATTGTACTAAATGTGTTTAGTATTTAAGAGTCTAAAACTAGTGAAGTATTAAAGATATCTGTTATTCAAGGTATGACTTAATATTTGAGTTGGAAGTTATACTGATATTAAATCTAAAAGTAAATCCTAGTTAAAGTATATTTTACTTAGAATAATACTATTTTGATATTGAAAAGATTCAAATATAGGATTAATTGCTAACAAGGACGAAATGCATGTTTTCATTTAGTGAAAATGATTAACTGGATCAATAATTTCTTTAATGAACTTGATATAGTTCCTTGCACTGTTCAGATAGTAATGTACTTTGAAACATTAGAGCCATTAGGTATGCAAAAGGAGCTAAAGTCTTATCAAAGATCTAAGTATATATTTAGATAGTTTCTCAAAATTATGATGATAATTGATGTGAAAATTATAAGATTTAAGCTAGTGCTCGATAATCTTGTAAAATTCTCTTACTAAACCAATATCCTAGCAATAGTATGATTTTCATATGATGATATGATATAAAATACTTAAACAATTGGCTTAGTACAAATAGGATATTATTAGTTTATGCCCTATAGCTAATCGCTTGGCTATAGTTTAATGATATAAATATTTAAGAAATTCTTTATCTTATATGCATTTAATTGTATATGATAAAATCCATGGGATAAATATACATTGTAAATGAAATTACGATGAGATCATAATTATGAGATTTATATTGCATTTACATATTATTCCTAAATTGATCATAGTCATTATTTTATGAATACTAAACATTAATAAAGTAAAAAAGATTAATACACATTATGATTCTTCCTTTTGAAGAAATTAGTTTATTTCATATACTAAAGTATAAAAATACTTAAATAAATGTATGATTGCTTGTTAGAGAATAAGATGACTGAAGTGACCTTATATAAGAATTCCATTTAGAACTTACTTGTATGTTTGTAGAAATTTTCATGTTGATAAATGTATAAGTAATCCTTTGACTTGGGATCTTCAATGTCTCTCATATAAAAATTGATATATTTTAATACTACTTATAACCTGTTATATTCAAAGATAGTTCGGTTGGATGTCATTGGATATGATATGAACTATATAAAGGTAGTTGAGTAATCACTATAAGATTCATCACCCTAAAGTGATTAAGAAGATTATTCCATTGTTCTCGATTAGTATTAATTTAGATAATCTTTGGCCAAGATAGAATAACACTTTGAGAATATTTTTCAAATTTCACTAAATGATTCAATTACTACTAGTGGAGAATTAATACAACTGGATTCAAACATAATAGTTTCATAATTTATGACTAATTAGAACATTAAATGATGAAAAGATTGAATATATGAAAAAATTATATTCAAAAAGTTTATTCGCAACTAATTTGGCATTCCTAAATATTGGTAATCATGATGTGTTGCTAGACGTCAATCTTGATATATATATATATATATGTATATGTATATATATATATATATGTATGTATGTATGTATGTATGTATATATGTATGTATGTTATTTAATTAGAGAATTAAAGATAAATTAAAGAAGTTTAATTATGTAATTCTAAATATGATTTAAGGTTAATTTATATCCATTGCCAACATCTTTAGGAGCCTAATAGATCACAACAAGAATAAATTGAAGAGAAAAAAATGTTTTAATCAAGTTGAACTTGATTGTAAAGTTTAAGAAACATTATGATTAAATATGAGATAAGTAATAAATAAGAATTAATATGAGATATTGGATCTTATAAGGTATAATAGATATTGAACTAAAATTAAAGTTTAATTAAAATTAGAATTTTATTTCAATTAAAATACTAAAAATGTTCGAACCCTATTATAAATAGGCCTAGGTTCCAAAAGAGTTAGCATTAGGTTCCAAAAGAGTTAGCACTTCTTACTTAACCCTCTCTACAATAGTTGTAAAATTTTCTCAACACGTTACTCGAACCTAAAATCCCAGCTAACATTATTAACTTGTTGTAGATACTATCAGAGATCAGACACTTATGCACCTATGATGGTTTAGATAAGCAAATTTTCAAAATAGTTCAAGAGAAATGATAAGAAAATGATCAAGTCTCAGGATAATGTACGAATTAATATTCATGTTTTATTATATTTTATGAGTTAATTATATTATAAAATTAGTGATCTTAACTTTTGAGAAATCATACAAAAATATTATCATTATCATTATGCTACGTGTGAGATTAGATTCCACTCTAATTTTCCAACACAAGAGAGGTAGCCAATTTCTTCAAAAATATTGTATATAGTTATGGATACTCAACTAACGCAAAACTAAGACTTTAAATGAGACCAAATTAGTAGTTTTCTTTTTCTAGTCAATTTTCCAATCACCCTCGCAACATTTTCTTCTCTCAAGTTGCTAATTTTGTTCAGGAAAAGAACAAGAAGAATGCATTTAATTTGAAATAATTGGAGGACACCTTCCCACGTGCTCAGAAGATAGTCAATTAGCTATCAGTTTCCTTCTTTTAAAGGAGGGGCACGTTAGATATTTTATATTTATATTGCGTAGTGGACACTTGTTTTCGTATTTCATGGGCAAGAGTTTACATAAAAAAATAATTAGCTCTTAGCATTTTCAAAGTTTAAGCATATTATTAATATTAACTATATTAATTTAGACTTATCAAATGCACTTACTGCTTTTGCAATACATTTGATATGGATAATTAAGATATTTTAAAAACCTCAATGAGTTGTAGGTAGCCAAGTTGTACCTAATACAATTGTTGGAGATGACAATCCACGCTACTTTAAAAAATTAATTTAAATATAGATTACATAAAAATATATCCACCTAACATACTATTTTAATTAATTTATTGGAAACTGAAACTACAATTTATAACTTTTAAATTAATTTATAAAACCTCAGTCTTGTTTTATATGTTACGCAATTTAATAATTCTAAGATTAATTTATTGAAGTCATACTATTTTAACTATTTTTGAGAAGAATATATCTTATTTGATATTTTCACCAAATTGACATTTTTCTTTCCTTCCTTTTGTTTTCCTCTCCTTTCTGACCTAGCCTGACGAGAAAAAGATGCTTGTAATATAGTACATAAAATCTGAGCATCATTGAAACCAAAATAATAATAATAATAATTGAGTTAGGAGCAGTAATAAAAACCAAAAAGTAATTGAAAAACTCAAGAGTGTTGCTTTATAGAAGGCAAGATGCGGATGCACATTAATTCAATCATCATTAGAACTTTACACATTACTGCTAATCCAAAACTACCTTTACAGCAAATGCCATTAAAGTGATTTCCATGACAAAGCATAATCATAGATTCATAATCCAATCCACCTACTTCACCTACTTTTTGATTGCAAGTGAATAGCTTTATATGCCCAAGCTGAGAATCTGTGCAATGCACTCCCAATCTTTGAGCTAGCTCAATCACACGGCTATTGACTATTGAACAAGTCCAACCTTCAAACTTGCACGAAATGACAGTAGAACAAGTCCAATCACGCGGTTATCCATTCTAGAACAACTCTTTGTCGCTTTCTTGCGGATACAATGTGAAAAGGCCTTGGACAAACCCAAATATTTGTCCAAAACAAGGCTCAAACATTATGGCATCAAAATGTTTAATTTTTGTACAATCATTTGCCAATAAATTCTGGGAGAAAAATGGATACACAGATACAAGTGTTCTGGGTAGTAAGGGTGGAAACATCAACATGACTTTTATGAGAAAGTTGCAGAGATTGACGAAAGAATTTAACCGTAGCATATTTGAAATAGCAATCATGCATGAACGTGCCATATACATGAGAGGAACACCAAAAGATACACCTCGAATTATATTCCAACAAATTACACGAACAAAACATGCTCACAGCATACCATCTTGACTAACCATCCAGCAAAATGTATTCAATCAATGGAGGATGAAATCAAATTGCATCAGATAAAACACCCAAACCAGCACCAGTAAAAAACCATAAAAGGAAGGAAAATTTTAGGGCAACAACATGACTGAAATCCACATGGTCTTCATAAACCTGTCATACCGTATGAACATTGGCTTCGCATGATAAGGCAGATTGAATAGCAATTTCATATTTGTGTCTTTGTAAGACATCTCCATTGTTGTCTGCGGGGACTATTGTCTAATAGCATTAGCAAACCAACCTTGCCAGGCGAAAGGTTGCATGAAAACCTGTGGTCCAATCAGAGGTGAATAAATTGCATTAATAAATCATTAAAAGGGTGAAAAAAAAGATGCCACCATTTCAATACTGAACTCACAACTTTGACAGAGGCACAACAAATATGTTCATAAATATTACTAGAATGATTCAGTTTCTGTCTTTTCATTTCTTTTGGGCTAGGTTTTGAATTTCTCAACATGTAACAAAGTATGTAGGTTCACGAGTTAACTTACTTGCTTCGACGAGCTTTCTTTCTCCAGAAAACAAAAGACACGATCCACTAAGTGCAATGAAACAAAGATAAATCAAGAAAGTTTCAGTTCACAGTACAAAAACTTTCAGGAAACATGTTCGGGATTGGAATAGTGCTAAATCACTGCCGTACTTTTAGCTTGTGTGTGGTCATTCAAGATTCATTGGCATAGGTGGCAAACATAATAGTTTAAGATTCCTGACCAATCAAAAGGAATTTATATTTATATCTACATCTATATTCATGCATACGCGCGAGAGCGTGTGTGTGTGTGTGTATGTATGTATGCATGTTGTGTTATCAAGATCCCACAATTAGGGCATCAGCTAGCAAGAAGTACATGAACTTTGGTTTAGAAAAAAGGCAGAGATAGAGGTAACACAGGTTCTAGCAATACCAAATTAATTAATAATCAATACACTGCAGCTCATTTAAAGAAATTAATAAGTTACAATGTTGATAATAGTGCATGTCAGACTATCTAAAATGTTGAGTCCACCTGACGGCCTTAGGAAGAATCGGAAGTTCAAGCGTGAAGTAAAAGTTTTATTATATCCATAGTTCTCATTAGAAGTATTTAGTTACTAGATACACTAATATTATGATAGGCAGTAAAAGGCTCTCAATGAGAGTGTTACTTCAGCCACCACAGAAAAAGCACACATATATAAGTTATACATGATAAGAAACAAAGATCATCTATATGCATAATAAATTTACCTTGAAAACTGATATGAAGGAAATCTTTCCAACAATAGATGGCTTCCTCACAGGCATCTGTCTTTCTGGTGTCACATCCTTGCACAAATGCTGCGCAATCTCTTTCAACAACACTAGCTGCGCTTTATCCGTTCGCATTGAAATAATTGCCTGCCTCATAGATTCCCTGTCAGCCTCGAGTGCCTGAAGCCTCATGTAAAGCTTTTTTATATCAGGGTCACTGAAATCAGGCCTACTTAATGTCTCCCTAGGAGTGGACAAAAAATCTTCATAAACTCCAACAGTAGCTTTTGATTCTGTAGCACCAGTATGTTCTGCCCCATTATGCACAGAATCAATGGTATAAATTCTGTCACTTGTATCATTTCCAAATTGTGATGCATTTTCCATATTTCTAACATTTGAATTGTCCCGTGTTTGTGAAACACAATCTACTTTCTTGAAGCCATTCTCAAACTTGAAACTAGGAGACTCTGTGGCAACATCTGGGACCCTTTCACTAGATATCCCTTGGAATGAACTCAAACTATCCAACGATAACCTCCTGCTATGCCTTGGCCGTCTAGGAGAGTAGCCAACTGTAACCTTCTCCAAGACATTCTTTGCCCCAGATAAATCCCCATTGACTTGACTGTTGCAAGGACTTCTCTCCATTTGATATATTCGGTATTCCAAATTCTTCAACCGGTCCCGAGGTGTTTCCCCAAATGCATACTTCTCAACATCAACAACATGCTCGTCATCATTATCATTCTCCAAAGGAGCATGGTTCGCATTTATATTGCACTTCAGGGGTGGATAGTTGTATTCTGGCAATTCAAATTGTTCGTCTATACTATCAGACATGTTAGGGTTGCAGGTGAACCTGACCATTTCAGCCTTTTCGATCTCCACCTCAACTTCTGCCTCTGTAAGCCCAAAACTCATCATCCTGTGTTTATAAGCTTGCACCTCACAAGTAAGCGATTGAATGGCCTGCTCCCTCTTATACAACAAGTCCTCCAAAGCTAGAATCTCTTGCTGGTCATGTGCAGTCTTCTCCTCCGCAAAACGCTTGAATTGCCTGGCCTCCATTTGGATCTCAGCCTTCTCCCTCTGCAATCTTAGTATCATTGACATTGCCTCATTTGCAGCTGAGCAAGAGGCATTTCTCTCCTCTTCCAACTCACTATACAAATCTTGAATAGTCTGCTGTTGGTTGCTAACCATCTCACGTAGGGCGACACATTCATTCTCAATCTGCACCCGCGGGTTGGAAAACCAATCAAACCCAGGTATGGAAAAGTGGTTCCCTTCCTCATATTCATCATATTTTCGTTTTACAGACCGAAGCCACGATCCTGAGGAGGTACGAATTGCCAGAGAACATTTACACCCGCAATTACAACATTTCAACGAATCCCTTTTATGTGAAATCAATGGTGAAGAAGCGTCTAATTCCATAAATCAATTAGGCATTCAAGCTGAATCCAATTGAATATTAAAGCACAGCAATCTGACGCATTACCTAGTGATAAAATCAATAATCCCCAAAGAACGGTATTGTCAATCAAGCTCTCAGGCTCACTCTCCCTCTGTTTATAGATCACATACTACCCTTTCTCGATTCCAATTACCAGCTAATTTTGCCCCAAGATCGTACACACGAAATACCTACGATAAGAAAAAAGAAAAACAAGAATTCAATTAAACAAAGAAATGAAATCAATCCTAAGGAAAAATGGTCATACTAGTGAAAAAGGGCAAAATTTTCGACAAAAAGAACAGAGAATGAGAGCCGTTACCTAAGAATTAACGAAGAATCCAAGAGCGAGGGAAGGAGGTGAATTTGGATTCCCGGGAAAACCAAGAAGATTAGGTGCGAAACAGAGAAAATTAAGGGATCACGGGGCTAACAGACCCCTCAAGAACTTTCTCCAACTTTTCCTGGGACAGATGAATTGAACTATAAAACAGAAAGAATTATAACAAAAAAGAGAGCAGATTTTTTAATTTCTTATGGTTGGAGGGAAGGAGAATCGACGTGAAACACACACCAAAACCAAATATACGGAGAGAGAGAGAGAGTGAAACCCTAGATTTCCTTTTCTTAACTTCCGAAAATCTGTTTGTTTGAAAGGTTTGTTTTTATTCCTCTCGATCTTCGTGCTGAGAGAGAGAGGGGGAGGTGCTTTAGTTTTGGAATGGTGAGATGGAAATATTTATGTTCTCAACCAATTTCTTAATTCTTTTCTCTGCGGTTCAATTTCTGTTTGGGCTGCCAGAAAGTAAGAAAGAATGGAATTATTAAAAAGAAAAAGAAAAAGAAATTTGGAATTAAGATGAGACAACTTTATGACATGATTAATGATTCAACATTGGGTCAAGTTGGCATTGCCATCGCCATTTTATTTACAATGGGGATTAGGACTGCATTTCTTCAACTATGTGATTAAGGGAACAGATAATATCCTTAATCACCAGTAACTATTTATTTAATAAATGAGATTAATAGAAAATAAATAAATGAATGTTTATAAAATAGGGTAAAAAAGAAACCCATGATTAAGTGACTCAAATATCCCACACAATACCCAAAAATAAATAAACTAAAATATTAAAACACACAGAGAGATGAGATAAGCCTCAATCAAGTGCGGAAGACATTTTTCTAAAAATATAAAAAATAAAATATCTGCTAAACTAATTCAGATCAAAGTGGCTGGTAGTTAGGTAGTTGTACTCATGACACAACATTGAGGCTGACGCCACTTTTGTGGAGACAGGAGTACTGTCGCTCATCATTGATCCGCGGGAAAATGTAGCTTACACCCACACGTTTTCACAGCTTCCATCGGCTCAGTCACTGTTTTAAAAATCAGACCGAACTATCTAGTTTGATCGGTTCAATCGATGATTGATCGATTATTCGGTCCGGTTTATTCTTAAAAATCAGTTCTTAATTGAACCAGTAGAAATCGGTCAAAACCAGTTCAACCACTGGTTCAATAAATTTTTTATTTTTTTATTTTCTTTTAATATTTTTAATATTTTTTGATTTTTTGTATTTTTTAATATTATTAATATTAAATATAATTATTATATAATTATGACGTCACATTCAAACCGGTCAAACCGGTAATCAATAAAACCTTCGATTCAATATCCGATCTGAGTTTTAAAACACTCAACGCTCTATTATCTCCCGTATTGGTTAGCATTTGCCTTTTAGACCCATTTTTTCACCCAATGATTGACGCAGCTCATTTGGCGGGTTTATCACATCCCTCACTCCATAGCAGCAGAAAAGGTTTTTGGAGTTTTGAAAGAGAGAACAACGAGGGTTATAAAGTTAGCAATTAGTGTAACCTTAATTCTTTTTATAATAATAATAATAACAATCATGAAGATGACGATAATAATGATAATAATAATAAATTAAATAAAAAATTAAATACATATGGTTCTGCCGGATTCTGGCAGAACTGTGCGTTGCCGTTTGGATCCATGAGTTGGCTGTTTTGTGCCGTGATTCCGACGGTGAGATCCCTGCAAAACAAAGAAGGCACGTCGGGGGTTATGTCCCGATTGGTCCCTCCGACGATCAAGTCAGTCTTTTGTGAAAGTAGGGTTGCCGAAAAGCCAATGAAAGCTAGGTTATGAGTTGCGTACCTTCGTTATGATAGAATAATACCTTATATA
>JAOTIZ010000004.1:23936277-23950345 GCA_027123425.1 Erythroxylum panamense
AGAAAATTTTTATTTTATATCGTCGGTAATTCCGTAGGTAAATTTACCGACAAAATTTTATACCGTCGGTAATTCCGTAGGTAAATTTACCGACGGAATAATTCCGTCGGTAAATTTACCTACGGCCGCATCTCCGACGACTTTTTTCGTCAGTAAATTTCGTCGCTAAATAAGGTTACCGACGAAATATGTCCAAATTTCGTCGGTAATTTTCGTCGCTAAACTTCATTTTTCTTGTAGTGTTAGATACTTCACTAAATAGAATAAAAATAAATAAATTTATTTTAGCATAGAAATTGGCATGATTTTATCTATTTCAGGAGATCTGATATCATGTAAAATTTTAATACTAATATAATCGTAGTTAAGTTTGGAATCCTAATCAAATTGGCAGTGATAAGTCGCCTTTCAATCAAAGTGGATTTGAAAGGACTATTTGGACAAGATTTAAAACATTATGATTTGAAATATTGCCATCATTATCATTCTTTTTTAAATAAGCATAAAATTTTTAATTTTCATATATTAACTTAAACATATTGGAGACTTCAGGAAAATAATTGGCCAAAATGGTAACTACATGAAAAAATTCTTCAATAAGTTATATATTTTGCAAAGAAAAGAACTATCTTGACTTGAAACGATGTCGTATGGTGTGAAAAAATATTTTCAAATTACGTTTTGGTATCGGCGGCAAAGCTAACGGCAGTACTGTCTAAAGCTCAAGGTGACAACGGCTATTTCCCCAAACATTGTTTTGGGTACATATATACACAAACAAAGCTTCAGGAACTCCATTAATACTGCTCTCTCTCTAAAGCGATCAATTTTTTTTTTCTTTCATTGTTGTCTCTCTCAAATCTAAAGCGTTCAATCGCTTTCTTTTGTTTCACTATTCTCTCGCTTTGTCTGTGAATTGGGAAAGCCCTAAATTGCTTCCAATCAATTTTTGTTTTCTGAATTGGGCGGAAGAAACAAGGAAAACCCCTAAAGCGATCCATCAATCTTCTCTTTTTATCACAACTGAAGAATCGACGATATTCTCTCTCTCTTTCTGCTTCTCCCGCTTTCCTTCTTTGATATCTTATAGTATTATTAAGTTCTGAGACCGGGTTTCTGTTTATCTTTCTGTTGCAGGCTTATTCTTTTGGCATTTGATCAAATATTTCATTCATCATCTCCAAACATGCAGTTTCCCAGCCCTCTTGGAGAACATCTTCTGCAACGGAAACGTTCGGGTTGCGATGTAACCTGCTTCATTCTTTTTGTTATATTATGATGTAACTCACTACATTATTTTCCGTTCACAATTTTATGCATGCGTTTCCTTTTCTTCTTTGGTTTATATTTTCAATTAATTTCTGGTATTCTTGTTTGTATTTTTTGGGTTTTCATGCATCTTACTATGAAATGTCAGCTTTTCTTCGTTTGTAGAGGACTGTAGAACTTGTCCTTTATGAAATAAATAAATCTGTTTTGACAAATTTGGAAAGAAAATAAAGATAACATTTGTTTATTTCTTTCTTTGAATAAGTTATGGTTCGAAGTTATGATTTAGTTTTTGGTTGTGAACAGATAGACAGATTTATACCGTTTAGGTCTGCAATGGATATGGATTATGCAAAGTTTATGCTGACAGGCGGAAGCAGTGACAAAGAGAATCAGTCTGTTTACCAACAACAGCTGGCCGAACTTTTCAATATGAAAAGGCCTCGAATCTTGATCTTCAAGAACAAGCCCCCAGCCCTAGAGGAGCGTTTTCCGAAACATTTTTTCTCTCCGTCCTCTGTACATCAGTCTAAAACTGTTCAGTCCCGCCGACACATTCCTCAGGTTTGTGCATCTTCTTTACCTAAGGTGCTTCTTTTTCATTGCTAGGGATCGTGAATTTTCTCTAACAAAGTCACGGTTTTTCTAATCAAATATTTGTCTACTTGATTTCTTGATTTTGATTGATTAGAGTTCGGAGAGGACATTGGATGCGCCTGAAATAATGGATGATTTCTACTTAAATGTACTAGACTGGGGAAGCCAAAATGTCCTGGCCATTGCTCTTGGAGATACTGTATACCTCTGGAATGCTTTAAGTGGTTATGCTTCAGAATTGGTCACTGTTGAAGGTGAAGATGGCCCCATCACTAGTGTCCGATGGGCTCCTGATGGCTATCACATTGCTGTAGGCTTGAATAATTCAGATGTCCAACTATGGGACTGCAAAGATAATGCAAAGGTTTGTGTTGTCATTCTTGGTTCTAATGGCTATTTGTTTCATCTTTGGTTGGTAAAGATGTTAATGACTTACCAAAAAGGAACCATTATTGCAGCTACGAACATTAAGAGGCGGTCACAGTTTGTGTGTAAATTCACTGGCATGGAATGATCAGGTTTTGAGTACTGGAGGACAGGATACGAAAATAATCAACAATGATGTGAGAGTAAGAGAACATATTATAGAAACTTACAGGGGACACCGTCAGGGAGTTTGTGGATTAAATTGGTCTGCTTCCGGCCGGCAATTAGCCAGTGGAGGGAATGATAACCTTGTGTTTATATGGGACAACAGAAACGCTTACTCATCTTCAGCTAGGCAGTGGCTTCACAGGATCAATGATCACAGAGCTGCTGTGAAAGCTCTTGCTTGGTGTCCTTTTCAGGATAACCTGCTAGCCACTGGTGGAGGTGATGGTGACAGGTGCATTAAGTTCTGGAACACCATTACAGGAAACTGCTTGAATTCAGTGGACACGGGCTCTCAAGTTTGTGCTCTCTTATGGAATACTTATGAGCGTGAACTGCTTAGTTCTCACGGTTTTTCACAGAACCAACTCACTTTGTGGAAGTATCCATCAATGAAGAAGATAATAGAGCTCACTGGCCATACTTCTAGAGTCCTCTATATGGCTCAGGTATTGAATAAACCGAGTCATCAATTTCATCTTGCGTGTTAGAATATAGATTCTTATTGATGGATTTTATTGGAATCAGAGTCCAGATGGGTTTACAGTGGCATCAGCAGCAGGAGATGAAACGCTTCGCATTTGGAATGTATTTGGGACCCCTGAACTAGCAAAACCAAAAGCAAGAGCAAATCTTTTGCCATTTGCTCATATGTCACAGATACGTTGAAGAGCATTCTGAAGATGATGATGACCACATATTAGAAAGTGCTGTCACATTTCAGAACACCCATAGACAGGTATGTTGAAGTTAATAATGACCATAATGAGAAAGTTTTAAGTCCTTACAGTGACTAAAGTTTCTTAAAAGATTTTGAAGTACATATAGTTGAATCTTATAGAGCTTTTTATCTTCCATTTAACTTTTTGTGTTTGTGATCTCTAAAAGTATTCAGAATTAGCCAGATTTCATCCATTGCATTGTCTATATTTCTGCTCTTTCACATGTACGACCTTTATCATCTTGTTCAGAACTGTTCTGACAATGAAAGGTCCTGGTTGCCTTATCTTGTTGCTTCATATTGTATGTGCTATGATATTTGAGTGGTTGTTTTATGGATATCGTGCATAGAGATTCAAAGGACTGACCGTTGTGAATAAGTGCAAGGTTAATCTTTTAGTTTCTGTTCTAGCACCGAAATCAAGGGTGCCTAAGTTCTTTCTTGGAGCAGTACTTGCAGCCTCCAGGGTTCTGAAGTGAACAAGTTTGATCTGTTAGATTGTACTTGTGTAATACATTGACCTGAAAAACTGGAAAGGTGACCAGTAGCTTGATATACAACAGTCAACAGCTACTAAGACTGGGCTTAAATGTTGTTCCCTTTGCCAAAAATCTGCTTCCAGAACTATGTGTCAACCAAGTGGAAAATGCTTACATGAGAGTGAGTCATCCTTGTGGTTGCTAGAAGCTATTGCTACGTCTTCCTAGCAATCCGGCTTCTTAACTGATTCTTATTGTCGTACTGCCAATGAAGATTTGAGATTTTTTTTTCTTATTCTTTTTTCCTTTGTGCGAAAGGGGTGAAACATGTTTGTATATCTTTAGTACTAATCTATATTTTGATTTGTAAGATATAATTATGAACTATTCTAGTCGAGAGCACATTGGCAGATATATATTATTAGTTGAGAAAGTAGCATGAGATTTAATCTCACATGCAGTGAGAGAAAAAAATATGTGTTCATTTGATTTTTTAAAAATTAAAATCACTTTAAATTTATAATATAATTAATGCATAAAATAGAATAAAGTAAAATTTTGAATTCATACCTTATTATGAAGTTTGATTTTTAATTAAGAGAAATGTAAATAAGAGTAAGCAAGGAGTGCCATATTTAAAGTTAAGTGTATTTATAATAGGACTTAAACTTTTAGTAATTTAAGTAAAATATAAATATGAATATAATTATAATTAAATTACAATTAGAATTAATTCTAATTCTAACTTATATTGGTGCTTATTGATTAAATATTTGATATTTTTCAGACTTTACATTCAAGTTTAATTCGATTAAATTACCTTTTCTTTTTTCTTCAATTATTCTTTATATGTAATAAATTAGGTTTTTAAATATATTGGCAATGTCTCTAAATTATAACCCTAAATTATGTTTAAGATTAGATAAATTAAACCCATTTTATTTATTTTTAATTAGCTAATTAAATTTATATTCATGCATTAAGATTGACATCTAATAACAGAATATGATCACTTAAATTTTAAGAATGTCAACTCCATGCACGATTTTTCTATATAATTCAATAATTTCATTATATAATGTTCTAATTATAAATAAAGTATAAATTTAATATCTATTCTATTAAATCCAGTAATATAATTTCTCCATCATTACTAATTAATTTTACTAATGAGATCTAAAAGTTATTTTTAAAGTGTCATTTTAACTTGATAAAAGATTTTTTGAATCAATACTGGTCGAGAATAATAGAAATATCACCCTAATGATGAATCTTATATTGATCATTAAACTATCTTCATATAATTGATGTTATATCTAATTAAATATCAGTTTGGTCCAAATAAGGTTTAATATCTCATATTGATCCTTATTTAATAAATATATCATATTTAATCTTAAAATTTCTCAAACATTACAATCAAGTATAACTTGATTAAATAATCTTTTTTTATCGAGTTCTTTATGTGTAACTTATTAAGATCTTAAATATGTTAGCAATAAAAATAAATTATAACCCTAAATTAAATTTATAATTAAATAAATTAAACTATTTTAATTTTGTCTTTAGTTAATTAAATAATTTATATTTATAGATCAAGATTAACTTTTAGAAACATATCATACATATCTAAATATCAAGAATATTAATGTAGTTTTGACTAATCTTTATTATGTATGCTTTTTTAGTATAATTCAACTTTTTTAACATACAATATTTTGATTAAATATAGAATATGTAATTAATGTCTACTTTTGTTTAAGTCTAAACATATTAGTTCTCCATCATTATTAATTGATTTTATTAATATTCTTAAATAATTAAGTTATAAGAACTAAAATCAATCAATTGGCTATAAAGCACAAATCAACATTATTAAAATTGAACTTTAATTTTTAATAACATGAGAATTGCAGTGGTTTCAAAATGGTGTTTGCTTTGTTTTATTTTTTTATTTGTGTTTTAAAAGTTACTCCAACTAGCAATTTAGGCTATAAAGCATGATTACTGACAATAAATATAATTTTTATGTTGTATAAGTCTTTCAAATAATTTCTCCTTTTAAAATTTATGATACCACCAAATTAAAATTCTAACTTATTTGCTCTAAAGTTTTAGTGAATGATACTTAAATCTTAATTGATTATGCACATATTGTTTTACCCATCCTAGACTATGAAAAAGAAAACTTAAGTGACATGTATTTTTTTATTAAAATGTTCATTATTGTATATTTAACTAATTTTGAGTGAGCTACTTAAAAACACATGCAAATTATTACCACTAACATTTTAAGGTAAAACTAAAAAAGGACAAAAGAAAGATAGCATTGTGCATATTGGATTAGTGATAATTTATCTCCTTGCATTCAATCGGTTGGTTGTAATTTTATGTATGACATTATTACTTTATTTAATAAAGGCATTATTTTCTTTATGTATTTTGTTCATAATTTTATGTATGACATTATTATTTTATTTAATAAAGGCATTATTTTCTTTATGTATTTTGTTCATTACATATGATGTTTTAATACTAAAGATAAATCCTTGAAATAATTAGTTTGAAATTAAAATTATGACAAGATCATAATTATGAGATTAATTTGTATTAATTTATTACTCCTAAATTGTTCCTAGTT
Source organism: Erythroxylum panamense (assembly GCA_027123425.1). Classification (NCBI taxonomy): domain Eukaryota; kingdom Viridiplantae; phylum Streptophyta; class Magnoliopsida; order Malpighiales; family Erythroxylaceae; genus Erythroxylum; species Erythroxylum panamense. The sequence continues at coordinate 23,942,576 of JAOTIZ010000004.1, forward strand.
GTAGTTTTATTAAGAAGGGATATTGATGAAATAGTAAAACTAGTATAAATTATAAATTAAAGTATGAAAATACTTAAACAAATATGTGTATGCTTATTATATAATAAGTTCACTAAACTGACCCGAATATGAAAATAATAAATGGAATATTACTTATATATTTGTGGATTTCCTCATTATTATAGTTGTATAATTAATCTTTAGACTTGATATTACCAAGGTATCTTATGTAAGAATTGTTGTGTTTTAATGAAAATTTTATCCTATCTTATTTAGAGTATCTAAGCCTATATTGCTTAGATACAATTAGAGATGGAATTTAAGCCTAGGCCCCTCTAAGCCTGGTTCGAGGTCAATGGGCAAAGCCCAAGTTAACCTAGCCTCCGACCCAAAAGTTGTAATTTTATTAAGCCTTAGGCTCAGATTTGGGCTCTTAGTAGCCAGAGGCTAATTTAAAGATTGATAAAAATTATAACTTTAACGATGTCATTTTATGCTTATACTGTTTCATTTATAACGAAGTAAACAATTTCATTTTATGTTTACATTGTTTCTTATTTTTAAGAATAAAAACAAAAACATTTGACAAGTTTAGGTTAACCATTCCCCACTTTTTCCCTTCTTCACTACCTACCCTCTAAGGTAGAGTTCCTTCAATGCATTCTGGATTTGAATCTTTTGATTGAAGATTGAATTTGTGAAATACTAGAATTTCCAGGATTGTTGTCGTTTGAGGGGTGTTTTCGCAGACATACATGGGGGTGTATATATGGTAGTTTGAGTGTGAAGTTTTACAAACTTACAAGGTCATATATACACTCGTGTATATGATCATCTAAGTATAATTAAGTGATATATACAGTCACATACACATTCATATATATGGCTACGTAAGTATGAGAAAAAATTTACAGTGACTTACATAGTCGCATACACACCCTTATATGTGACCATGTAAGTCCATAAAGACATCCCCAGTTGATAACAATCCCAAAATTTCATTATTATGAATTTTGATTTATGTTCTCCTATTCTCTCCCATGTTTATGAATTATTAATTATGATTATGAATAATATATATACTAATTATTTTAGATGGATGGGCATATTTCATTAGTAGAGAGTTGTAATCTAATACTAAAGACATAAATGGAAACTTCTAATCTCTGACCAAGTGAAGATAGAAATCCAGGTCAATTGAAAAGTAAAATTTGGATTCACTTCAATAAAACTAGATTAATGGAAAGATTAGAAAAGGCCAAATTTAAGAAATATAGAAGATGTTAGTCGAGATTTATTGGAACTCTCATTTAAATTAACATCTGGATTCATGTAGTAGGAAAAAAAAGATCATATTAGGGGGTCAAACAATTTTTACCTTTAACCTTATAAGAAGGTAGAATGAAATTACTGCAACATCAACCTATTAAGATTTTTTATTGCTTCTATAGTAATTGGAGATGGAAATATACTATCTATTGTTGATATTAAAAGATTTATGATGTTTTGCAACTAACTATAACTAACCTTTAAGGTTCTATCTCAAAGGACATTATGAAGATATAAAATGATAAGAAGAAAGAAATTTTAAGAACATTATCGAATGTTAAAGGACTAATTTCCATTATAACAGACACGTGGATAGCTAATAACTAAAAAAAGGTTATATGGCAGTAATAGCACATTATGTTGACAATGATTGAACTTTACATAATAAAGTTTTGAGGTATTATATTCTTTAATATTGTTATCACTTACTTTTTCATTATATTATGGTTGATGTTTGCCATATTTGTATATGATAGGTTCATTTATGTGTAGGCACTACATATAAGCAAATGGTTGGCATTCGTGTAGGAAGACTATTTAATAGATTGTAATGCAGACACAAAATTGTCCACTATATCATTCAACAATTATAGCAGGAATCATGCTATGATTTAAAAGATGAAGAATAAGATGCAAGTTAAGAGCTTAATAGTTAGTGAAAGATTATTCCATATGCATTGTTTTGTGCATATTCTGAATTTGAATATGAAGGATGGATTAGATATGATGAAGGAATCAATAGATTTGATTCAAAATAGTGTAGTATATTGGATTGCAACACCTAAAAGAGTTGAGAAATTTGAAGAAACTATAGATCAACTATGCATTCTAAGTATAAAGAAGTTGGTTTTGCATTGTTCAACCAGATGGAACTCAACCTTTAAGATGTTGAAGTTGGCAATCCAATATGTTGATATGTTTACAATACTAAGATAATGAGATTCTTAGTACACTTGCATGCTTATAGAAGACCAATGAGAGTTGACTAGAGAACTTTACACAAAGTTGAACTTATTTTATACTGCGACTGAATTGTTCTATCCAGCTTCACATTATTTCTTTAGCATTATGAGTGAGATAATTAAAGCTTTATCTAATTGGATGTTGAGGTTATTTAGTATGGCAGAGCAGATGATGAAGAAGTTAAATTCTTATTGGTATATGGTTAAACATACTGTTGCAGCCATATTTGTGTTGTAGAGATACAAAATAGAGGGGGTTAATTTTATATATAATGTATTGTATGGCAGTCTAGCTAAAAAGCTTGTAGATTTCACTAAACAATTATGATATGTTTTGTTTAATGATTATCAACTCAAAATGAAAAAAAAATCTCAAGATCAGGATTGTAATAGTTTAGGTTATTCAACTCCGACTTCAGTTTCAAATTAGGGCTTATCTTTTAAGAGTAGTTTGTTACTTTCACTTACAAAATTCACAAAAGAAAAAAGGGCTAGGACTTTGTATAATATGATGGAGTTAGATAAATATTTGACAAAAGATTGTGTGACCAACTTTGAAGGTGTGTAGTTTGATGTATTATTATGGTGAAAGAGTTGTGGAAATAATTTTTTGATCATGTAAGTAATTGCATGAGACCTATTAGCAATTTCACCATCTACTATTGTTTCAGAGTCTACTTTTAACACTAGTGGTTGGGTTATTAGTCCTCATCGTTCTTGACTCTATTCTCATACTGTGAAAGCCCTTATGTACGCCAGAAGTTTGTTAGATGAAGATATTGAGGGTAAATTCTTATCCTTTTTATATATCAAATTTGTCTATTTTATCATATTATCTTATCTTACATTGTTTTTTTAATTTGTATAATAACACAACCACAGGTACTGATGTGGAGGTGACGAGTCATACACATACTCATATTCATCAATTAAGTGGATATTATTTTGATAAAATATTAGATAATGAAGTTATATTTAATTATTTATTAATTATTACCAGGTGTTTAATATTTCTTTAATTTTAATATTACATTGCTAAATATAATATTTCTATAGACAAAAGAAGTGATGTAAACTACTGATGATCTTGACTATATTGATTAGCTACTCTTTCTCTAGTCTTCACTCTCCACTCTCACTGTTCCAATTTAGAACATTTTTTAGGTTTTATCATGAAATTTTTAAAAATTGTATCATTTAAAATTTGGAAAATCAGTTTTGTAAATAAATTTGGTTTCATCTTATTCATTTTACCAATATATGTTCTTTTTTATATATTCATTCGTTATAAAATCTCAATTTTATTTATTAATTAAAGTTTGTAACTTTAATTAATTGAACTGAACACTTTATATATAATATTTATTTTTTCATTTCCTATAATCATACCCTCCATCATGAATGAATTTCATTTCATCTTATTCATTTTATCAATATATGAATGCTTTATGTATTTATTAATTATAAAATCTCAATTTTTATTAATCAATTGAAATTCATAACTTCAATTAATTGAATTGATTAATTTATATATATTTTATTTCATACAACTATATTCTTCTTCATTAATGAATTTGATTTTATCTTATTCGTTTTATCAATATATGTACGTTTTATATATTCTTTCATTATAAAATCTCAATTTTTGTTTATTAATTAAAATTTGTTAGTTCAATTAATTGAATTGATTACTTTATATATAATCTTTATTTTTTCATTTCTTAGAATCATATCCTCCTTCATTAATGAATGTTGTTTTATCTTATTCATTTTATCAATATCTATAAGTTTTATATATTCATTCATTATAAAAATTCAATTTTTATTAAACAATTGAAATTTATAATTTCAATTAATTTAATTGATCACTTTATATATAATATTTATCTTTTCATTTCCTATAATCATATCCTCCATCATTAATAAATTTGGTTTCATTTTATTCATTTTTATCAATTTATGTATGTTTTATATATTATTTCAGTATAAACTCTTAATTTTTATTAATCAATTGGAATTTGTAACTTCAATGAATTGAATTGATTAATTAATATATATTTATATATTTCATGTAATCCTATCCTTCTTCAGTAATGAATTTGGTTTCATCTTATTCATTTTATTAATATATGTAAGTTTTATATATTCATTCATTATAAAATCTCAATTTTTATTAATCAATTGAAATTTGTAACTTAAATTAATTGAATTAATCACTTTATATTTTTTTTCATTTTTATAATGCTATCCTCTTTCATTAATAAATTTTGTTTCATCTTATTCATTTTAATAATATGTGTAGTTTTATATATTCATTCATTATAAATCTCAATTTGTATTAATCAATTGAAATTAGATTCAATTATTTAAATATCTCATACTATATTTTTATTTAAATAAAATTTATTGAAATTTTCAAAAATAAAAAATTTTAAAAAGTTGGGCCACTCAAGGCCCAATCAATCTTTCTAACCTGAGTTCCCCGATCCATTGCCATCTTTACATACAATATGAATCATATGGAGATAGTTAAATAAATTAATAAAGGTTCATCACTTATTGGAAGTAGCATGAAAATATGGATGCTCTTACTATAATTATGCATCTCAAGGAGTTTTTAAGTGGACAAAATAAGGTGGACAGTTATGAGACATTATATCAACATAAGATGGCATAAGGATCTTCAGGTAAGTTATATGTACCAAAGATGACTAACTATATTGAAAATTTAAGCCAATTTCGTTATGTTATGGATCCTGGGTTAAAAATTAAAAGGAAGTGTCATTGCATTAATTATTAAATATACCTAAGATTAAAGAGGGATCCCTTAAGAAGGAATCCAATTCTATTCTTATTGATGATCCTCCAAAATTAATGAAAATGGTTATAAGAAGAACATGAATAAGAAACGGAAGTCTTTTGCTGAAGTAGCAAAGCCAAAAGGGACATAGATGAGGGCACATATTTATATTGGGTAGATAACAAACTCTCGAAGGGGAATTACAAAGATTGTCTTGCTAACCTAAAAGATAAGAAACTTAAGTTGTTTCTTTAAGTATGTTCATGAATGAGATCAAATCTTTCTACCATTGTTCCACATTCTTGGGTTTAGATACTGGATGTGGTTCTCATATTTGTAAAGACATGAAGATACAATCAAAGAGGAGATCATTGAGGATATTTGAAGTGATCCTACAAGTTGGTCATGAAGTAAGAATTGATACATTAGCTGTAGAAACTTAAAGTATAGCTTTGTCTTCTAGTATAAGTAATTGTTATTACGCTATATTTATTACTAGAAACATCATTTCCATTTCTTATTTAGATTTGAATGGATTTGTCATTATTTTTAATAGTAAGAGTTGTTCTTTTTTTATAAAGCTGATGTTTATTATAGATTTAGATTACTTACAAATAGTTTGTATGAATTTGGTCTTGAAAGGAAAATCCTTAACATAAGTAATAAAAAAAGAAATTTAAGTGACTAAAAATCAATCTTATTTATCGAGAAAGATGACCAAACAACCTTTTAGTGAAAAGCGAGAGCGTGCTAATGAGTTACTAGAGCTTATTCATTTAGATGTTCATAGCCCTACATCTACTTGCATTTAAGGTGGATACTCATATGTCATTATGTTTATAGATGATGATTTCAAATATTATTATGTGTACTTGATGAAACAAAAGATTGAATCTTTGAAAAGTTCAAAGAATTTAGACTTGAGGTTAAGAAACAAACTAATATGAGTATTAAGATATTTACACCTGATCGAGGTGGTAAATACTTGAACCACGAGTGTCTTGTTTACTTAAATGATATTCTCTCACAATGGACTCCTCTTAGAACTATATAATATAATAGATTGTTTGAGAGAGATATGGTATGTTCAATAATGAGTCGTATAGTCCTTTTTGTCTCCTTTAGTTATGCTTAAATCCACAAGGATTTTATTGGCTATATCCATATATCATTATTATAAAATCTAACAAATGGATGTCAAAATAACATTTCTTAATGGGAATTTATTAAGGGATGTATACATGACCCAACTTGAGGGGTTTTGAATCTAAGAGATTTCCTAATCAAGTATGCAAGTTACAAAAATTTATTTATAGATTTAAGTAAACATCACTAAGTTGGAACATCTATTTGATGAGACAACCAAAGAGTTTGATTCCATAAAAATATGGATGAACCATATGTCTATAAAAATGTTAGTAGGACTGTAATCATCTTCCTAGTACTATATATGGATTATATATTTCTTATTAGAAACAACATACTAATGCTCTCTATAAATATTTAGTTGGCCAAGAAATTCTTTATGAAAGATATGAGAGAAGCAACCTATATTATGGGAATAAATATCTGCAGAGATAGATCAAAGAGTTGTTCAGTTTATCTCAATCCATATATATAGAAAAGTGTTAAATAGGAAGAATTTTAAAAGAAGATTCTTACCCATGTTGCATGGGATTTCTCTATCATAAGGTGTGTGTCTTAAAAAATAATTGTGTTACATATGCTTTAGCAATTGGATCAATTGTTGATGCTATGTACTAGACTAGATGTCTCTTATACTTTGAGCATAATAAGTAGGTTTCAAGCCAATCATGGTGATGGTCACTAGAAGGCTATGAAAAGCATCTTAAAGTACTTGAGAAGAACAAAAAATGTTTCCTTAGTTTATAGAGAAGTTGAAATAAGAGTTTAGGAGTATCTGTATGCTATTTTCCAATCATATCCAAATAATAGTAAATTATATTCAGGGTAGATCTTCATTATGAATAATGATACGGTAAGCTAGAAGAGTTCCAAACAACAAACGATTGAACATTCTACAACAGAGGTAGAGTACATTTAGTTATCAAAGACGCTAAGGAAGTATTTTGGATCAAGAATGTCATAAGTAATTAGAGTGATTCTAGAATTGTTACACCTATAGTATTATACAGTGAAAATAATGGCACTATTGCACAGGTAAAGAAATTAAGATCTCATCAATAGTCTAAATATGTGCTCAGGAAATTTCACTTTATTATGGAGATAGTTGAGGGGAATGACATATTATTAGAGCGAGTTGTCACTTAAGAGAATATTGCAAATCCTCTTAATAAGCCATTGTTTTAGAAGATACATTATCAATATATGAATGGATATAGTATCAAATACATAGGTGATTTGTTGGGACCGAAACCCAACTGCTTAAACTTACCATAAATGTTGGACCCCTTTTCCAGAGTCCAACTTCTGGAGTCCGGAAGCCTTGTGCTTACTATCCTGTAGGTCAAATGCTATCACCTTGCGGGGTCATTAGCTGTCACTTCACGATCGTGGTGAGCGCACACTAATAAAACTCGAAAATCATATGTTGACTTATTCATACAAATTATAGATCTACGTCTCGAGTTCGTTTTGAAACAAGAATCACCTCAAACGGAGTTATATAACTCAAGATATGCTTAAAAAGCCTAAAAG
>JAOTIZ010000004.1:23958207-23976699 GCA_027123425.1 Erythroxylum panamense
AAATTATAATATTTTAAATACTTTGTATTGTTCTTAATTTTATATTTCTATGATGATAAAATAATCTTTTTATATTAATTGTGAATATTATTTATATTTGGAATATGCGAAAATAATATTAAGAAAAATAAATTTGTTGTTATTTTAAATTTCTATTATTATAATTTTTTGAGACAGGTTGGTTTAAATTATACAGTATAATGTTGAAGAATTATTTTGCAAATTTTAAAAAAAATTTAGGAACTATTTTATAAAATTAAAAAATACCCTAAACGACATCCGGTATTGACCAATACCGATACCAGTATCAATATAATATTATACCTTAATCTATTCTAATACCAAATTCGGTAAAGTATTAATAATATTGGTGTCAACACATAACACTATAAGCATAAATTAAATTTAAAAATAATATATTTATGTCACGTCGCTAATGACATGACAATAACAAATGGAATCAAATATTTAAAATTTAAATTAAACTTTTAAAAGATAAAGTTTAATTTTTAATGTCTAGCCTAAATTAAATTAAAAATAATATATTTATGTCACATCATTAATGACATTACAATAACTAAGGGAATCAAATATCTGTCATGTTTAAATTTTAAATTAAACGTTAAAAAAGATAATGTTTAATTTTAAAGTTTAACTTATTAAGATGTGAATATTTTTATTCTTTTCGTCATAATAACAACAGATATATTTCTATGTATTTCTAATTTTGCGTGTATCATAATGAAGTACAATTCATGTCAGAAAATAAGGAACGCAGTCTACCTTAATTTTTTTTAAATATATCATAAAGAAACGAATACACATTACACTATCAATTGAGGAAAGGAAACTTTAACTATGTCCTCTACTAGGACATTAAAGCAAACCACAGGCAAGTATTGATACCCATAGATATCAAGATCTAAGAACTTGATATGGTTTGCTAACCAATCTGCGACTCGATTAGCCTCTTGATATATATGCCTAATTTTTACAATTCATTCACAGTTGAAAAGTTATATTTGTCATAAACTAAATAATAACAGTAATACCCATAAAAAGTCCTGCAAACGTGATATATGAGAAAGTCTAATAATACACAATTTTAATTAAGAGAAGCCATTGCCGTAAACTCTTAATTTTTAATCATTATAGAAAAAGTCATTCAAGATTCCTAAATAGGCTTCTTATCTGAGTAAGTTAAAGAAAAGAAATTTGTATTGAATTAAAGAACAAAGGATAACTAATTCCTTCTTTTTGGACGAACTCTGAACTCAAAAGCCAAAAGGCATACATGGTAAGACTGACTTGACTTTCTTCATAAAACATACCGAGCGTATTCTTTCATTTAACTAATATAAAAGCCAGATGAGTCCTCCATCGTTAACGTCACAATAGTTGTATATTGAACTAAATAATCAATAACCAATAGAATATCTGGTTTGGGCTTCCCAATACTCCTTCACTTGCTTTGTCAGCTCCGCACGTTCAACGGCCATCCTTTCCCTCCAGTAATCTTTACATCTGGAGAAAAGCTTATTAACCAGTCATACATACATGTGCATACTATTACTAGCACTGAGGGAAGACAAAGAAGAGCATGGCCTTTTGATGTCCTCACCTGTTTTTCAATAGCAGACCAAGTTCTAGCATGTGGACCGCAGTACCATATACCCCAGTCTGCATGAGAGAGAGAATTAAGAAAATAACAATAAGTACGGCAGATTCAATTAAATTAAATCCACTCTCACTAAAGCTTTCCTGAAAGAATTTGGTAAAGATATTGGCAGCAGAGGAATTTCTGTTTTTGATGCATGTATTCACTTCCTTTGCAAATAACAGAAGCTTTTTAACACTGGTTAATTATGACAAACAAGTGCAACTATACCTTACAGCAGCCAAAAATGGATGCCAACACAACATCTGGACAATCCAGCCATGGCAGCAAACAATGAAGATAAATTTGCAACACTCAAATGAAGGCTGCATCTTTTATCTCAGTTGATAGAGCTATATATTCATTGCACCCAGTGAACCAAAGTCAGGGATTAAAATGCGAGGTATAAATTGTTAGAAATCATCTAGAAAGATAACTGTTAGAGATTTTGACTTTCTAGATAATTGTCGTCAAAATCAAGCAATTCTCCAAAGCAAAGTGTTATGTACAATTATCTAGAATCTGGCAATTCACCAAAGCAGACAAGTATCATATTCTTGTGGCAAAAGGTAATAGTTGATCATGTTTTGGGTTCCTTGTCTTTATTTAGCCCTTTATTTATTGTGGCAGGAAATCATTGAGTGCGTGAACTAATAAAAAAAGGTATAGCAATCCACCAACAGAGTTAAGAACATAAAGATCTTTGAAGAAAAATTAAGATTGATGCTGATTCTTTCAATCGTCCTCCTCTGATCTAAAGTAGTTTGCCCAAGAAAACTAAACATATATAGTGTTTTTGTTATCGTTGACATCTATACATCTAGAAGCACTAATCAAATTTGAGACAGTAGGGTGGAATTTGGTTACCATCAACAGGACCCATTGCTCTATTCAACATTTCGTGGATATGAGCAATAGGTTTTGGCAGGATAAATGTATCTCAGACATCAAGGAAAATGACCTGTAAAAGGAACGACTACAAAGTTTCACTAATTGACTAAATCAAAGAGGCATTACAGAAGTTGAATAGTCACCCCTTGAAAATCTCGACAGCTCTTTTTGAATATATTGATCATTATTCCATCTTAGGGATGTAGGCAATCAATATATTCTAAAACTTGCAGTTCACAACCTGCTATATTTCTGGAAGCATAGAATTGACTAATTTTGTATTAACTATTCAATGATAAAGAAATTAAATTGGTCTAAGAATTCGAGATGGTTTTATGTCTTTTACTTCTCAAGCACAGATGGTCCCTTTTGAAAATAGTTTCTTCTTCATGAGTTGCATGCATGAATGGATTCAGAACATACACATAAATGAGTCTGTTATGTTACTCTAGATCTGTGTCAAAAACGTGTACACGCAAAGCAGTCTGTAAAATCACATAATTTTCCATTTTGTTAAAATAATCCAGAATCCAGAACCTCTCTGCAGACGGGGCATTTTGCTTCGGGACTTGCGGTTTTAAGTCCTTCAAACACTGGCATAGAAGCAGCTGAGCAAGCACATAATCTACAGAACAGATGACCACAGCTCAAAGCATACGGATTGCATACTGTCTCCTGAGAGATGAACAGGAAAAATTTAGGATGATCGAAATGCGTCCGTCTACTTTACATTTATGCTTGGAATGCTTTAGAAGATATCTCTTACCAAGCAAATGGCACAAGTGAGACTATATTCTAGCTTTGTATTATTAGGGAGTATCAGGGTCATAACAGGCTCTGTAGTATTAAGATCACAGGAAAAGTGACCACAAGAGTTACTGAACTCTCCATCAACCAATCCATTAAAGTTCAGACAAAAAGCTCCCAACTCCATAAGCCAAGGTGATTGCAACAATTCTATATGTTCAGTTCGCATCTTGGATTTGAAAATCTTCCCGTTGGCAGAACTATGTACCTAAAATGGATTTGGAGATAATAAAAGTCTCTTCAATTTCGCGGTAAGCATAAATTAAAATAGCAAAGCAATGATATTACCAGAATCCACGTACTTTATCGTATTTTTTCAGGATTTTAGTGATAGCAATTGCATTCATCGTAATGTATTCCATCAAGATCCGTCCTTCTTGAACCATAGCCTGTTGATTATTACTGAAACAATGAAGTAGCCGCAGCATGCATCCTTGCACACCATTGGCAATATGAAGATGGAGTAGATGTTTAACTCTGGAACTAAAGCAGACAACTATATCTGAAGCTTCTTTTGTCAATTCAGGAAAGAACATCTCATCACAAACTACAAAACCCCATAAACCTTCATTACTATAAATTCCAACAAAATCCCATACATCAAACACCCACAAAATTGAATGTGAAAAAATTACCTGGGCAAGATTCGCACTGACACTTTCCTTGATGTAGCTCAGTTTTGCAGGACCTGTTTAATGCTTGACAAGCTCTACATCTTTTCAAGACTTTCTTAAGCTTCTTATACTCAATATGAGAGCATTTGTGCAAAAACTGTTCCCGATCACCGTGGAGGTACTCCTGGAACGTTTCTCCAAATTTCATCGTTCCAAAAATCAGATCAAGACACAAGTAAAATCTCAGGTAACCCAACGAACCCTTTACAGAACCCACTCAATATCGAGGGGAAAGAAGATGAAAAAAATCAAATAATTACTTGGAAAAAGAAAATGGGTTTGGAATATGCACAGAATCAATTGCCAAAACAAGAGAAAAAATAAAAAAGAAGGAAGTAATGAGAAATTGATAGAAGGGTAGAGCATTCAATTATTTAGGAATTCGAGAGAAGTAACGAGACGAGAAGAAAGCGGAAATTGAATGTAGTATTTTTGTGAATTGTTATTATTATGTTCGAATCACAACAGACACCCGCCTTTTTCTCCGACACCAGATGTAATTGAACTTTTAATTGGATCCACTTTCGGGCCTTCTTTGTCTGTATCCCTGTAAATAAGAACCAAGAACAAAACGTTACTGAAAAATAGCCCAATGAATCTAAGAACTTCGGCCTCTTTGGATTCCACTCCTATCTTAAGGGCCATTGTTCACTGTCCTGTTTCTTAACTTCATTGCGCCTGTCTCTGAGATTGATCAACCGAGGAGCTATTTTCTCTGCTCTGTCTCGGTATTTGCTATTTGCTATTTGTTCTTTTCAATTTCTTTTTCATCTTTTCCCTAATTCCTTTTTTCTCTCTTTTTTTGTGTGAAAAATCTATGATTATCAAACAACTAAACCTAGTTGTTATTGAAGCTTAAAGTTAGGATAGAAAATATGAGATCGATCGAACCTTACACAAGCGTGTTTACTGTATTCCTTCCATTTATGTAATCACTACAAGTATTGTAGGGCAGCCACTGCTTCATTTCTGTCATTAAAATTCATGAGTAGGTCAGGTATTTCTGGGTTTATCGAGCTTGTGGTTATTATTTGATTTTGTCCTTGTTGAAGCTTTTTGATTAAGTATTGTGATTGCAATCGCTGAAGCTCTCTTTTGATTGAACTCATTATTTACCCCTAACTTGAACTTAATGGATTGCTATGAGGATTGAGACTAGCTGTTAGGTAGTCATTACTCGTAGATTTTTTTGTGGTCTGGGCGCTTTTCTTTCAATTTCTACCTTCCAGATATACTCTTAGGGGTTTATAACCTTTCAGCTACGCTCTTTGCCCTGAGAGGATACTTGCCTCAGTGATAATGTTAAAATTCTATGTTATAATTATATTTGCTGCACGCACTGAGAAAGGTTAAATGGTGTAAGATCTGCAAAGGAAGAAATTTTATTAGACATGACAACCAGTATAAAGAATTCATGATTTGTGATGTTGTCACCACTATCATCATTTCTGCTGGTAATGCGTTCTTTTAGTTTAGTAACATTGGCCCAACTTTTACTGATATTCATCGGATATGAATGTCAAGAAATGGGACCCTTTTATTTTTTATTTCTTTTGCTCTTTTGAAGGAGCTAAATTTTTTAATAAATTCAGTTTTGGATTTTTTGTGAAAGTGGTTTTACTGTGATGTTAAAATGGAATTGTTTTGCCTTGAACTGACATTGATGAAGTCAAGGTGTTAGCAGTTAGAATATTCTCTGTATTTTTGGCATTGCACGGTTGAAGTAGCAGCAATTTCTGGGTAGTGTCTCTCTCCAGGTTCTGGATAAATCATGAACTGAGTGTTTTACCGTGCTTGGAGAAAAGATTGATTACTTTGTTTTAATCAGAATTATTCTTGCTTGGTTAGTTTATTGTCAATGTTTCTTCTTTTTGGTTGCGCTTGTCCAAATGAATTATATACTGATGTGGTATCTATTTGGCAAATTCTCAGTTAATGAGAAAACCAAAACAAAGACAACAGTTGGCAATGCCTGCAAGCAAGAATAGAAATCCTAGTGACTCTGACTTGCATGGAGAAGATGGTTGGGTTATAATTAAAAAACAAAGGGTCACCATACTGGTACCTCCCTTACCAGATGTGAGAAACACTCCATCCCCAGATCCAGGACCAAGCAAGCTAATAGCCATGCCTATAAAATCAGCAAATTGTAGATCAACAGACCTGATTGAGACCTGTACCAGGCAGCCATCTGTGGATAAAATAGATAACACTGCATCATTGGCTCCTAATAGAAATTGTCAATCAACCAGAACAGCTCCGGTTCGACAGTCATCTGCATTAAACAAGTTGCCAAGATCAAATGTCAATAAGGAATTGGAAAATCCAGATGTAGCAGATGCTTTAAAGCCTCATTATATCCTTGGTGTATCAAGCATCCGAAAACAGCCTAGACTGTGGCATGGACCGGGCAGTTCCCTGGAAAGGAATATGTTGCTAAATCAAAGATTAAGGGCATCACTTGTTGAGAGGAAGCTTCAGAAAGCTGGGGGGTTGAGTAGATGGTTAACATCTCTTGGATTAGGTCAGTTTGTGAAGATTTTTCATGGGAAGAATGTCAGTAAGTTTCAGCTAGTGAGCTTAACTATGAAGAAGTTGAAAGATATGGGTGCAGATGCAGTAGGTCCGCGGAGAAAGCTAATGCATGCCATTGACTGTATCTGCCAACCAAATTGTTTTGGAGCCTTCTGAATGTCCCAAGTGATCAGAAGAGGAGGGACGTGTCTAGCCTTGCTGGTGCCAGGAGCAGTTCTTTTAGGTGATGAAAATTTAATCTGTCCAGTCTTGTAGATATTTTTTTCCGGATAGTTTGGGTGGGAAATACTAAATAGTTGTCTTGAGGATTGAGTAGTAGGATCTTAAGCTATTGCTATTGTAACAGAGGTTTGTAGATGTTAAAACTAAAAGACAATCACTTATTTTCTACCAATAGATATTATGGTTGATTGATCGAGTTGTACGAGATGAAATAAGGTGCACTTAGAAGGTGTGATCAGAATTCACTTAGTGTTGATCCGTGGTTTCATAGATCCGTGGTTTCATAGATCGCTATTTACGTGTTGATTTTTATCTTATTCTGAAGGTAGGATTAGATTTTCCTATTTTATTAGGATCGTTATCTACTAGATGTCAGTTTTCCTAATTTACTAACACACTTTCTTAAATTGGTGCAAAAAATGTATATTATGAATAACCGGCTACCTTGACGTTCAAATGATTGTCTTCACCAATGTTTTAAAAATCGAATTGGATTGACCGGTTTGACCGAAATTAGTTTGAATCAAATAGTTGTTCAATTTGGTTTCATTTAATACCTATATATATATAACAACCGGTCAGATTATTTAAGAAATAGTTGGTTTATTAGTGAACCACTCAAACCGGTCGGTCTATATACCTAAACTTCCGAAATTAAAAAAAAAAAACTCTCATTGCCTTTAGACTCTCTTCACCATCTTCTTTTTGCAGTTCTCATTGCTTCCAAGTAAAGGTGGTTGTTTTGAGTTTAAAATGCAATTTCTCTCTTAGAGTTGTAGTCACTTTCGGGATGAGTTTATTCGTGATGAAGTAGTTGTTGGGATTTAAGTTCTCTCAGAGCTGAAATGGTGGAGGTTCAAACTTTGGATTCGTGAACAATTATGGACTGCATGGCTACTTTAAATTGCATTAACTAAGAATATTAAGGTCCTTCTCCTCTCTTAGGTTCTGACTTGTCCTCTTTAGCATCCCTCTCTCCTCTCTTCTATTCTCTTGTCACTCTTTGCTAGCCAGATCTATCCTTCTTCACCACTGCTCTTGTCATACAAGTCCAACACCAAATCACCAACTTTCTAAGACTTTAAGTTCTGTGGAGTTTTATTGAGTGAAGCTTTGGCCTGGGCAATTTGCAACACTTAGTTTTATAGTTTTTTTTTTCTCATTTATGTGAACGACAAGATCAATTTTCAAAAGGTTGGCTTCTAGATATGTCTGAGCCTCACTTCCCAGGTTCCAGATGCCAGAGAACTCCATTCCTAAGGAGGCAGCATTCCAGATCATCAACGATGAGCTTTGGGGTTCAAATAGATTTTGCAAAGAATGATGGGAATGAATTAGAGTTTGGGATCAAGAATGCCTTGATGAGGATGAAGGGTGTATAGGGGAAGATATAGGCAATGGAAGCAAGGGCAATAGGGTAGGTTGTTTCTCTACTTTTGCGAGCTTAACTATATGTCTACCATGATAGTTTTATTGAGTTGACATATTTTTAAAGTAATTCAAAAGCTTCTGATTGTTACTGGAAAACCTCTGCAAAATTATGTGATAATTTCTATAATGTGGCTTTTGTAGTCGTGTTTGGAACAATCTTTGAGATTGTTTCATTCAAGACATTAGGTTACAATCATAATGCAATAGGTTTTTCCTTTAGCAAAGGTACCATCCACTATTTTATTTTGTATATAGAATATTTTGTCATATGAAATTGCTTAGGTATATCTCTATCAACCTTTTTCCCAGTTAATAGATTTAATGTGAGTTTGGGAATTGCCACATGAAAGCAAGGTTTCAGGTTTGATGTTTTAGCTATTTATTTTAATACGGCTTCCTGAATATTGAGTTTAGTTGATTAGTCTTCTAAATAGAGGCAATCACTTAACTTGTTAAGTAAAAGGTCATAAGATAAAGTTAGATTCATTTGATTTTTTTATATAAATTTTTAAGCTTGTTTAATTAAGTTTTCAAACTCTTATATCACAAATTATTTTATTTTTAATTAGTGTTATAATTTTTACTTCTTATTTATCATATATCGATTTTATAATGATTTAATAATGGTTAAACCTTTAAACCTTTCTATTAACTGGTTCGATGTTCGATCCAGTTTTTAAAATATTGGTCTTAACAACCCTTTAGTTAATATGTTTACAACTTATTGTGTTGTTGGAATGAATAGAGGACATATTATTCATACTTCATGCTTTTCCTTAGTGAAGTTCTTATCAATCTTAACGTGTTTTGTCATATTATAAAGTAAAGCTTGCTGGATTTTGAAGATCTTCTAAAACTCTTTATAGCTATAGAACTTGACATAAATATTGAGTCATTCATCTAAATTCTGCTTCAGCATTGTTTCTAGCAATTACACTTTATTTCTTATATCTCCATATAACTAGTTGCCCCAAAGTAATGTACAATATCTAGATATTAATCTTCTATCAATAGTTGATCCTGCATTGTCTGCATAAATATAGAACTCCACTCCTCTACTTTCTTTCTTTAAAAAAAAAAGACCTATTATGAGAGTGCCCTTTAAATATCGAGGGATTCTATACATAGCTTCTAGATGCTCCTCATATAAGAATGCATAAACTGACTAACTACACTTATAGCTAAGGAAATATCAAGTCATGCATGTGCCCTACCAATCTCTGGTACCTTCCTGTATCTCCTGGGATTCGATCTTTAACATCTCCAAGTTTGACATTATACTTTGTTGGAGTTTCTGAAGGCTTGTATCCACTCATTCTAGTCTCCGTTAAGAGATCTAAATTATACTACCATTGTGAAACTATAATTCCCTTTTTTGATCTTACTATTTCTATTCCAAGAAAATATCTTAGCTTACTTAGTCCCTAATTTTGAACTCCTTAGCTAGACTTAACTTAAATTTCCTCATTTCTTTTATATCATCTCCAGTTAAAATTATATCATCCATATAGACAATTAGAACTAAAATTTTGTCATTAATGGATCTTTTAGTGAACAAATGATCAGATTGTCCTTCACAATAACCTTGACCTTTAATAAACTTTGTGAATCTTTTGAACCATACTCTGGGAGACTTCTTAAGACGATACAAGGATTTTTTTTTAATTTGCATACCTTGGTTCCAAACTTTTTAGAGTATCTAGGGCGAGGCTCCATATATACTTCTTCATCTAGATCTCCATTCAAGAAAGCATTCTTTACATTTAACTTATTTAGAGGTCAATCAAGATTTACAACAATTGAAATGAGGGTTTGAATAGTGTTTAATTTTGCCACTAGTGAAAAAGTCTCATAATAATCTATATCATATGTTTGGGTAAAGCCTTTAGCAACTAGCCAAGCCTTGTACCCCTCTAAAGATCCATCATAATTTGAATTTTAGGGTAAATACCCATTTACTTCCAACAACGTTTTTTTTGATAGATTGACTTCTTCCCAAGTTGCAATCTCTTCTATGAATTTCATCTCTTCAAAAACAACTTCTTTCCACCCAGGAACTTTTATAGCCTCCATAATATTGTTAGGAATAGGAATACTAGATGCTTATGAAATAAAGGTATAATATATGGGTGAAATACTTTTGTAAGTCACAAAGTTGGAGAGAGGATGTTGGGTACAAGATTGAATACTTATCCTAAGAGCTATAGGGAGATCAATTTGAGAAGAAGAGTTTAGCGTAGAGTCACTTACGGGAATATTTTTAGAAGTATGGACATTTGTCGAAACATCATGATTTTCTTGATCTAACCTTTGGTTAGACTCATGAGGATGTTGCAAAAGAGTGGCCTTTTGTTTTTGTGCT
Organism: Erythroxylum panamense; assembly: GCA_027123425.1. NCBI lineage: Eukaryota > Viridiplantae > Streptophyta > Magnoliopsida > Malpighiales > Erythroxylaceae > Erythroxylum > Erythroxylum panamense. Next base: position 23,968,787 of record JAOTIZ010000004.1, read on the forward strand.
AAATGTTCCTTTGAATATACAAGACCTTTGTACCTTTTCTCATCTATCTCCATGTTTCCAATATTATCATTTTGTGATGGCATTTTCATAGGTTACTTATTAACCGATCCAACATTGTCAATATTTACTTTATTTGTTTCCAATAATTTTGTGTTGTTTTTTTGTGAATGATCATAAGAGGTATCACTTTGAACAAATTTAAACCTAAGATCTGAATCATTTAAGAACTTATCTCAACTGATATTTTGCTCCCCTTAATGACGACAGTTATTATGGTATCAAGTACCTTAAGAGAAAGTAACATCCATATATACAAAAATCCTTTTTAAAAGTGGATCAAACCATTTGTCCCCTTTGAATAGTGGGATAACCTACAATGTAAGGATTTTGATGGCTAGACATCCGGTGGTAACACACTGGTGAGAGAAGTGTAAGATTATGCTATTTAAGCAAAACTTCAAATAAAGAACAATGAAAAAGCAAAAGCTTAGGTATCACTATTTTGATACCATATTGACAAAACTGAATAGGAAAACTAAAACTCAATTCTTTAATTTTATTCCTTGACTGGTGCACCATAAATACAAAAAATACAACCAGTATAGAATCAATATCCTAACTAAAATACATCTAGTATAGAATCAATATTCTAACTACTTATCTCTATTAATCTGTAACATCTTAACTACTTAGGTGCTAATTTATCTTATCATACATCTAGGATAAGATTTTCCTATTTTATTGGGATCATTATCTACTAGATATTAGTTTTTCTAATTTATCAACACTCTTAAAGTTTAAATTTTATGTTTTTTTACATATTTTATTTTAGTATTCATTTTTTATGTTTATATTTTAACCTTTCTTCATCTTCCTTCAGGTCTTTTTTTCCTCAATTTATAGTTTATCACTTTTCCTATTTCTCATCATATGTTTTTGACTTTAAAGTTCTATTCTTCTATAACCTTCTTTCTAAAGACACTTCTTCCATTACTCTTTTTTAAGGTTATTGTTTTTTCTTTCTCTTCTTATTGCATATTCTTTTAAAGTTATGGTCCTCCTAAGTTTTCCTTTCTATAATCTCCATTATGTTTTGTCCTTTAGTCTCCTATATTTTTTGATATTTTTTAGGTATAACATATTCAAATGTGTCTAACCTTTTAATATTTTTTCAATTTAGTGCCAAACTTTTTAAAATGTTCAATTTGGTGACTAGCCTTCTAAAACATATACAAATCAGGTCAAAAGGTTATTTTAATGGTATGACATGTCTATTAAATCTCACATGGATGTCCATTTATTAGCCACATCAGCAAAAACTATCATTTTGAACTAAATTGTTAATATTTTAAAAGGTTGGCCACTCAATTGAAAATTTTAAAAGTTAGACACTGAATTGAAAAAATCTCAAAATGTTAAGCAATTTAAGATTGATTATCTCTTTGTTTGTGATTTCAATATGCTCCGATCATTTCTTTTAGTCTTTTCTTCTCCCCCTCCCCTCTAAGCCTCCTTCCTCCTCTCTCCTCTCCTTGTTGCTACACAAACCTCAACCTTGTCATGGATGGAAACACCAAACGTCTAGCTTCTGAATTCCCTAATCCTCTTTAAAAGCCCAAAATTCCAACCACTTATAAAGCCCTAGACTAACCCAAACATGAATTTTGAGCCTTTTGTAGTTTCTTCTAACTATAAATCTTCATCCTTTGCCTCCCGACCATCTTCTTTCCTCTTTGGTTACCTATAGGAAAGAAAGTAAAAAGTAGATTTTACAAGGAATTGACCTCTATAGTAGATACACCTCCCTCAATAGAGATCTCTCAAGTGCAACCTCAAGCAACTTTGGACCCTCCAACACCTTTCCTTGATTAGGGACCAGATCCCCAGCCTAACAAAATACCAATCAAGCAGTTATAGACCTGTATGATGAAGTCATTTGTTCTCTTCTTACAAGCTTCATAACAAGGGTAACTCCTTAGAATCTCCTTTTATTTTTCAGCATATATTTCAAATAAATTGTTTTCTCACAACAATTCTATCCTCTTCAATATACCAAACTCTAGCCTAGAATTAGTAGTTGAACTTATGGATTTGACTCTCTAGACAAAGGTAAGAAAAAAAAAAGAAATCTAGAAGAAAATTTAACACTATTATTTAACCTTATACTTATGTTAATTTTTTTAGAATATTATAAGGGCTCAATTATTCCTCCAAATTGTTGGGTGTTAAGATATTGTTTAAAATCCTATAGCCTCTTTTATCAGTCTAATAAAAATAACAGTTAAAATTCACCACTTCAATAAAAATTTCTTATAATGTTTTTGATAATTGACCTATTATTAATTTTCCTCAAGCTTATAATGATTGTATTGTGATTTTTTGGTACCATAATTCTTCAATTTTTTTATTACCTATTCCTTGTATCAGGTCATTTGTATTAAAGCCACTCATCTTCCTTCTAGTGTCCAGTTCCTAATCACTATAGTCTATGGCTATACCAATTTGATCTTAGGAAAAGCCTTTGACATTCTCTCTTAGACGATAGTCAAAAATCTCTTAATAAACTTTGGACAGTCCTAGTAAATTTTAACACCATTTTAAGCCCTTTTCAATTTATAAACTCTAATTTGCAATGGAATGATAGCATAATATATCTAAACAACACTTTTTATAAGTGCCATCTATCCGACATAAAATTCACCAGGTCTCTCCACACATGAAGCAATAAACAATCATACAACTTAGACATTAGTAAAAAGTTGGATAGATCCTTAATCAACCTTGAGTGACTTATCTCTCTTCTTTCAACAACTGCACAATTTAGACTTCTTAACATTTCAAATCATTGCTTAAGCTACATCACCTTTTACAACAACCTGACTAAAATGACCTTTCCTTTTAAATTTCTAACCTTTCTTACTAATCAAAAGATCTTTATTTGAATCACATAAAATGGCTGGTTTACTAAAATTCACGGTTCTATAATGTTCTCCATGGTTACAATTTTTAAATTCATTAAAAACAAGTTAAATTATTTTATGAGAATGAAGTTGGGGGCATTAATAACAACTTCAATCTACTCAAGTAAATGTGTTCCATGTAATTGACATCTTCATATATTTAAAAATAATTTAATAGATAATATGGATTGTCTAAGGTTGTTTTTTATATATTAATATGATCTTTATTTCTTTTTATGTTAATATCTAGTTTCTTAGAGTTTATTCTTAATTAATACCTATAAAATTTATGCTTCCAGAATCTTATAAACATTTCTTAACCTTTTAGATGTGCTTTACATATGACAAATTATTTTTATGCTTAGGTCTAATTATATTCATTTCTTTATTTTTTTAATTTGAATGTATAATCTTGTTTAAAGAGGCTTATTTTAATATTAACAATCTTATTTGTTTTCTTGCTTAAAGAGACTTATTTTAATATTAACAATCTTATGATTTTAAAGATGTATTCCCTGATGATGTTCCCAGTTGTAAAATTAGCAAGTTTATGCATAGATTGAGAGGCATTAGAATTGGAAGAGTTGAAGCCCTAAGAGTGTTTGTAGTTACACTATTTATCCCATTGTTAGAGCTAGCATAGCCCCCTAGGATGTTGTTGAAAGAACTTTAAGAGGTGTTTGAGTTAGCTTGCCCAGATTTTGGTGGAATTTTCATCCGATTCTTAAGTAGTTTTGCTATGTTATTGGTGTTAGTCACATAAGAAGAAGCATGTGATTGAAATTGTGATCTATTGTAAGGCTCATAACCATTAGTGATATGTGACTTTAAGTTACGTAATGAGCTAGTTTTGTCAAGGTATAGAGCCTCATGAACGGTTTATTTAGCCAAGCGAAAATTTGTTTGAAACTTTCTCTCTAGTCTTTTGGCTGTGAAGTAAAGAACCTATCTTGACTTTGACCATATTGAAGCTTTTTCATTTTCTTTTTCAAAAAAGTGTTCCAATAAATATTTTTTGTTATTCTCTATTCTTTAAAGAAGATAGAAGGCTACGGTCACCCATCTATATAAAAAATAAATCTTTAATTACTTTTGAGTACCTTATAACCTTGCTCTTATTCTAAGGAAAACTAAAGAAATGGAGAATATATAATGAATCCAGACTTCTAAATGATGTCAAACATTGTCATCTGAATGATTTCCTTTTCAATTTCTTAGGTCTATTGACGTAAGATAAATATATGGCATGGGCCTATAGATAAATTATTAAAATATGCCAACTATGTTTCTTTCAAAGGAGGATTAACATAAATAGTTAGTTGGGGTTATTATGGTATGTCTGGAAAACCTTATGGCTCCTTTTGAATGAGTTAAAATGATAGGTTCTAATTTGAATTTTGATATAAATGTTAGGGCCTTTTTTGACCATTTGTTATACTACCATTGTTTTTTAGTACAATAAAAAATGCAACACTATATTAGAATGACAATATTTTAATTATTAATTAAATTCATTTACATATTAACTTTATAGAATGACTAATAAAAAAGACAACTTTTGAATGCAATTGTTATGGAGAATGGTTCAGTCGGATTCTGGTGGGGCTGGGCGCTGCTGCTTGGATCCATGAGATTGACTGATTTTGACTGAGAGATACCTGCAAAACAGTAAAGGCACGTCGGGGGTTGATTCCTGGTAGGCCCCTCCGACGCTCAAGTCAGTCTCTTGAGAGAATTTTAGTGGCTAGTGAATAAAGAGAATGAGGGTTTTCCAAAGTCGTACCTTTTTCATAATGAGGTAATGAATTTATATCTGAAAAATACCTGTTAGGTTCCTTTCAAGTGGGCAGCCACTATTTATGAATGGGCCGTCTATGTTTGGGCCTGGGCCTAGCACGACCGACCCGACCAGAGAACAATTGAAATACATGATAGAAGTGTTTTATACAATCAATATCTATTTGGGATATTAATGGATTTAGTATATATAATGTTATTTATAATACATATTATACGTATTTGGTGCATATTAGCAGAATAAAAATTGTGAATTATATTAATATAAAAAATTAAGTAAAGATACTTAGTCAATACATGGTGTTTTTATATAATTAAATGATAACAATATAGTTGAAATTAGCAAAAAAAGTTAAAATAATATAAATAAGTAAAATCATCTATTTTGTATTATAATTTTTAAATTTAAATCGCCTTAGAATCATAATTTTATAATATGATAGAAATATGTAACAACAACAACAACAACAATAATAATAACAATTATTATTGTTATTATTATTGTTGTTGTTGTTGTTGTTGTTATTATTATTAGGGTAAATTATTAAAGAATTTCAAACTTTAATCAATTTTGTAGTACTAACTCAATCTTTAAAAAATTAGTTAAAATACTTTAACTTTTAATTTTTCATAAAAATTTCACATCATTAGACTCTAAATTATTAGTGTCAACATGACAAGTCACACTAGTAAATTCATTAAAAACATGTTGACTTGTATCCTATTCATACTACATCAAATAAAAAATAGAAATAAAAATATTTAAAGATCCTAAAACCTTTAAAATTAGAAGATCTCGTTCCTACTCTCTATTTTTCTCCTTATTACTCTTTTACAATATGTTTGTTGTCTCCGTTAAGAGGATTTTGCATGGAAAGAATAATCATAACTATATGCTTCCTCTTTTGAATTTGTTGCACCCATCAACTTAATTTTCTATTTTAAATCCACCTAGATTTGAAGGAAAAAAAAGAAGACCCACTTATATCTACCCAAAATCAACATAGAACTATCTAAAAAGTTATTATTTTACTCGAACGAGATAATGAAATATCTAAAGGATCAAAAGCCCTTGAACCCACAAACCTTCATTTTTATTTTGCATATAAAACTTCTCCCTTAAAACTAAAACAACTAAGATATTTATGCTATATTTATGATCTAAAAGCATGTTAGTGTGAACTGTGTGTTTTTACTTCGAGGGAGAAATGAACTCCTAACAAATTATTTTTAGAGAGGGAAGGGATGTTTTTGATACCAAAGTACAAGCATTTTTATTAAAAAAATGACTACTTAAATACAAATCAAAACTCCTAAATTTAAGGGTACCACTATGAAAGTTACCATCCACTAACACTCTAAATCATGACTCTTAATGCATAATTCAAAGACAAGTACAAAGAACAAGTCAAAATAGTAATAGTTCCCACATTCAATAATTAGAAACATTAATTAAAACTAATCAAACTTCTAAAAATATAGTCTTCAGTATAAGCTAACTTGTGATTTGGACGTATAGGTTATGTAACTGCTCTCATGGAAGTTACAATCTTATCAATTATTCCCTCCTACATAATGAACTTGTCCTTAGGCATCATCTGAAAGCTTTAAGTGAGGAAGTACATTATATATGTCTTGTTCTATATCGAAGAGCTAAGGATAATGAAGCATCATTTGTTGTGAATCTTCCTAGGTGGCATTTTTAATAGAAGAGCTAGACCATTTTACCAAGCTCTGATCAGCCAAGATTTCATTTCATCAGACCCTTTTAGTGTTAAGAATTCTCTCGAGTATGAGAATTAAATCACCTTCATCATCCATTGTTAAAAGCAGTGAGGGAAATTGTGTTAGGGTGCCACAACATGAACATAATAAGGACATATGGAACACTTGGTGGCTTCGAGAAATTTTTCGGAGTTTGAACTTGTAATTCATTGACTTGATGCATCAAAGAATTCATAATGGTTTTTAGTACACATGAGAAAGCTTATTGGAAGCGTGACTCTTCATCGAAGTCTGCCTGTAAGCTTTGAGTTTCACGAATACATATTCTCCTAGTTTAAATATTTTCTCTGATCTATTTTTATCTGCATGACATTTCATGCACTATTTGGTTTTATTTAATATGGCTTTGATTTATTGGAATATAGAGGTACTAGTAGCTAAGGTAGAATTGATTGTAGCATATGTGGAGGAATTGGTTTAGTAGGTAGGGATAATATGGGATTAGCGTCCAAGAAGGGCTTCATAGGGTTACATTCCTATGACGGAATAATTGGTTAAGTTATACCAAAATTGGACTAGGCATAGATAGTAAGTCCATTATTTTGGTTCATTGGTGGTAAAAGAGTGAAGGTAACATTTCAAGCTTCGATTGACCACCTCTGTTTGATTATTGGTGTGGGGTGGGTGCGTGGGTGGGTGATAAGCACTATTATAATGAAGGGTTATTCCAACTTATTTAAAAAGCTCATGTCATAAATGGCTTTTAAAAAATAAAGTCAGTTGGACACTATAGTCTTTAGTTTTTTTTGGTGCAACCAGGGTATCCCCGCTAGACGCGGAGACTAATCCCTTCGCCACGGGAGCTCGTACTAAGCGGTAAATGGTTGGTCACGAGATGTGCTCCATTCTCATGAGTGGGAGGATCGAACCCCCCACCACATGGATAAGGAACGAGGTGAGCTACCACCACGCCACACCTGATGGTTCACTATAGTCTTTAGTAGGCTATAGATTTTGTAGAATTAGTCAATAAAATGGAGGCTATGTAGGTTATAGTAAATTTGGGTGGTATAGTTGTTGGACCCCACCCCCCACCCGTAGGTGTTTGCAGGTTATACTGCGGCGAGTATTTGCGGGTTATACCGCAGCATCCAACTTAATCAGTATTGTCCCCTCTAGCCTCAGGTGAGTTCTAGCCCTCGAACCTAAGACCTCAGGGTTTTGTTCCACTTTGCGTGGACGCCTCTCACCATTGAGCCATCGATGGAAGCGATATTTGAGGCAAAATAAAATTAAGACATGGAGCTACAATTGTCATGAAGAAATGAAATTTCAATTTAGCCATTAAGAATGTCAATTTGTGGAAGGAAGTGAATTGCTAGAACATGTGTTAGTAGAATGATATGTCCGACATGTTTGGACTATAACTTT
>JAOTIZ010000004.1:23976799-23991441 GCA_027123425.1 Erythroxylum panamense
CTGCCACCTGTAGCTACTCCTTTGATTTAATTCTTTAATTCTTATCCAGCATTTTAGTCATTCCTCTATGTTGTGGCTCTTTAATTTCTTTACTCTCAAATTGTACCTAAAATCAAATATGAATTAAAGTGAGTATTTTAATCATTTTTGTATCAATAATCGCTAAGTGAAAATAATTAAAAATATCAACAATTAAGCACATATCAACCTTCAACCCTGATAGTTCTGTACTGTCCTTTTGTCACTCTTCAAACTACCTGAAAGGTTGCATCTATGGTGAAGCGGCCACACTGACTTCCTGATGCTTTTGAAATGTGATGAGAAACATAGATTCCTCTTGATTGAGCTGCATTGCATGCCTCATCTATGTTTCTTACTGCTGCCTGTATCTGCTCCTCTATAAGATCACCTGTATTGGCTTCAGGGTACATCTTTTGTTTCCCTTTGTCTACATTGCATACAATGTTTGAAGCTCTTGGTTGGATGTTTGGTACAATCTTGATCAATGTTCTATTTGTCACTGGGTAAATAGTATATCGATCCTTGGACATCTTTAATGGATATGGTTTTAACTTTTCATCTCTCAGAATCCCATATAGTCTTCTTTCTTCATGATTTAGAAGATGTATTGATCGATTATTGATCAGGATAGGTTCAACTTGTACCTTGACTAACCTTTTCATAGGTTCTTTTATTATAATCGACCTTCTGCTTCTAACAGGCATCACTTCTTCAATCATCTTCATTCTCAAATCCTTTTTTCTGATAGGTTGAGAAGGATTATACTGTACTGATCTGTGTTCAACTGACTTTTTCTTTTATTGAACATCAGGTGAGGTGTTCTTTTTATGACTGGTCTTCAGCTTCTTACTTTCTTCTACCAATTTAGAAGGAGGTTGTTGTTGAGGTTTCTTCTTCTCAAACACTAACTTCCTCTTAATTTCTGTTTCTTTAGTCAATTTTGCTGGCTGTTCTTGCAAAATTGAGACCAAAGATCTACTAGCCTGTGGTGCTTTCTCAGTCTTTTCTGAATCTTCACCAAGAATTAAACCTTTCCCTTTCTTCTGTTCTTTTTGATGCAAGGATAATAGTCTTGGTGACCTCCTTGATTGTTTGGATTTCTCGAAGTAAAGTGTCTCCCCTTTTCTTTTCAACGACACTTGTTTTTCAGATTGCTTCACTTGTCTATCTTCTCTGTGTGAAATCGTTTTAGCTTTCATTGATACCTCTGACGATTTACTCTTCTTTTCTTCTATTGGCATTCTTTCTAAGGATTGAGGTTTTGTCTTCCTTATGGGTGTAGCCTTTTCATTCAAGCTGTGTCTAACAATACACTCCCCTTCATTCCTTGCTTTTGCCATAGAATCTGTATCCTCCTTTTCTTGAGACTTCAAACCCATTCTACTGATAGTTGACGCATTGATGATGCTTTTTATATTTATCTTCATTCTGTTTCCTCTATCAAGAAGAATTCCAGAATCTCTAATGATTCTTGTCAGCAGCATACCATAGGGTAAGGCATTAGAGTCTCTCTTTGAATTCATCATATACCTCAAAATCAAGTGCGGAATATTTATAGACTGATGATTGAGTAGATGAAACAAGCATTGTTCATCTATCGTTGTCACAATATTCTTTGAACCTATTCTTGGTAGAACACAATGAAAGAGTAACGCATGTAGAACCCTAGCCTTCGGAACAAGAGTTGATGCCTTCTTGTCCTTTGGGTCATTACTCCCATAAAGTTGTCGATTGATTTATGCTTTCTCTACACTGCTTTTAGTAATCCATCTTGTGTTATGAGACACTTCTGCTCCAACATATGGACATTCACTGACCTCCTCTATTAACTCCAGTGTCACAATAATCGACAGTCTATCCACTATTGAAACTAAGGTTTCGTTTACTACTTTTGCATTCTTCCAGAACTCATATACTTCATTTAGGTAGACTGTTCCATGAACCTGAAAGAAATTTTTCCACCCCACTACATCGATTTCTGGTTCAATATCCATCTTGTTATTCTTCAAGGAGTCGAAGTCAACATGCCTTCCATAAATCATTGATTGCTCCATTGGTAATCTGTAGACAATAAAACTAAACACACAAATATATTTTTCTCAAAGTAATGAGGTTAGTATCTGAAGATGAAAATGTAAACAGAGAGGACTTGATATCAAGAATAGAGTAATGAAACTTTTTGTTGAGAGTTCTGCTCGATTTCAGAGTATTTCAAGAATCTTCTAGAGTAGGTGATATTCTAAAACCTTTGAGAGGATTTCCCTCCTTTTCTTAAAAAGTTACCGACCGTGACCTACCGTTACCATTTTCTTGAAACCTTATGACTTTTTATCTTCCTTACTAAGAAAATTATCTGGGTCATGACGTGTTAGACGATTGATCACTCAACATAACCATATTCAAGTTTCGTCTGATTTCTCTGAATCTTTCTTCATTCAAAGGCTTAGTGAAGATATTTGCCCATTGATGATTCGTCTCAACAAATTATAGACTCACGATTCCCTTCTTATTTTAAAGATCTAGGAACATAGACCTTCTTCCTGTCATATGTCGCGAGCATCCACTGTCTAAATACCATTGGTGCTGGTTGCTTTTTCCAAGGAAAGAGATCTCGTCGTCACTTTCTTTTTTAACTACGAAGCATATATTTGCTTGACCTGATGCTTCTGAATCTGAATCAGATTCAGACGAATCCAAATCTTCCCAAGTTGCCATCATGCTCTTTTTGTTTTCTTTATTTTTCTTTGGTTTTCTTCTAAGCAACGAACATTCAGACTTGTAGTGTCTTGGTTTTTTGCGCTCGAAGCAAATGATAGAGGTCTTCTCATTCTTGACTTCATCTTTGCTATTTTTCTTAAAAGAAAAATATTTATTTCCCTTTGCTTTCTTTTTCCACATTCTTCTGATCTTTCTTGAAATGAAAGATAGTTCATCATCATCTTCACTTGAATCTTGATCAGATTCATTGATATCATCATTCTTGATTTCTTCAATCTTCAATGCATTTGAAGATGAGCTTCTATTTTCTGAGTCTTGTGATTTTTCTGAACAGCCTTTAATGCTATAGATTTGTTTCTTTTAGGTTTATCTTCTGCATCAAGCTCTACTTCATGTATCTTTAAAGAACCAAGCAATTCGTCTAGCTTTAATTTGCTCAAGTCCTTGACTTCTTATACTGCAGTGATTTTGGGTCTTCCTCTTTTAGGTAGACTTCTGAGAATCTTCCTAACATGATCTTGATTATCGTAGATTCTCCCAAGTGCTTTAAGTCCATTAACGATAGTTTGAAATCATCCAAACATCTGATCAATAGACTTATCTTCTTTCATCTTGAATAGATCATACTGATGTACAACAATACTGATCTTGGACTCTTTCACCTAGTTTGTGCCTTCATGTGCGATGGATAAAGTATCCCACATCTCCTTTGCAGTTTCGCATCTACGAACTTTATCATATTCACTTCTGCTTAAAGCACGACTTAGAAAGAACTTGGCCTTTGAGTTTAATCGAAATCTACCTTTGTGATCAACCGACCATCTGGTACGAGGAATGATATTTCCTTCATTATCTATTAGTATGTATGGTCCATTCTTGACAATATCCCAAACATCAATATGTGTGGATTTTATGAAAAGTCGCATCCTGTCCTTCCAATAATGATAATCCTCATCATTGAATGCAAGAGGTCTTGTGATCGAGGCACCTTCAGCTATAAAAACATGTGATTCAGCCATGGATCTTTTTCCTCACTTTATGAAGGTGGTTCTTGGAAACCGAGCCCTAATATCAACTAAAGTAAATCACTTGTTAATATAGAATTCATGTAAAGTATACGAAATACATAAGAAGGGGGGTTGAATTGTGTATTCTTTTCTAGAATACAAAAACCTTTGATATTTCTTGAAAAGAACTTTTTCAACTATCAAATGAATACCAAGAATATTATACTACAGTAGCTACGTATCTAAATCGTAAATAACTTCTATATACTTGTCTAACAATAAAAAAATTAAAGTGTAAGGATAGAAGATAAACGCTGCGATTTTATACTAGTTCACCCCAAACCTTGGGCTACGTCTAGTCCTCAGAGTTCATTCTCAGATTTCACTATACTTCTTCAATTTTACAAGTATTCTTTTCTTCCCTTCGAGAGCCTCTTCAAGTCTCTTACATAAAGTATTCTTTTCACTTCTTAGCCTCTCTAGTCTCTTAGCCTTTTCTTTCTCTTACTAGAAAGATATTGTGAGCTTTTTTTACAGTAGAGTTTGCTCTCTCGTATCGCACTTTAAATATAGAATTTTTCTTTGTAAGTAAAAACTTGAAAGTTAAAAGTTAAAAGTTAAAAAGTTATTCAGTCTTCGACTACAACTAGTATTTGTAGCCTAAGTCTCCAACTGCTTCATGATAACTGCTTCTTTTTTCTTGTAGAAGCGGTTACTTAGTTAAGTTTTGTAACTAACTCCAACTAACTAATTGTCTGACGTACTAGAGTATCTTCATCTCTGTATCGTCTATGTTTTTCTCTTCCTCTATGTTTTGCGCTTCTTCTGTGTTTTTTGCTTCTTTTGCGCTTCTTCTGTGTTTTGTGCTTCTTTTGTGTTTCTGCTTATTTTGTGTTTTTCGCTTCTTCTGTGTTTTTCACTTCTTTTGTGTTTTTCGTTTCTTCTGTGTTTTCCGCTTCTTCTGTGTTTTTCTCTTCTTTTCTGTTTTGCTTCTTCTGTGTTTTTGCTTCTTCTGTTTTTTCTACTTCTTTTGTGTTTTTTGCTTCTTATGTGTTTTCTGTTTCTTTTGTGGTTTTCGCTTCTTCTGTGTTTTGCTTTCTCTATGTTTAGCTTCTTCTGTACGCTTAACACACTTATCAAAACAGTTCATTTATTTGTAATATTATTATTATTTGATTTTCACCAAAATTACTAGGTGTGAAGTCTTCTTGACTTAACAAAATCGTCCCATCACGCTACAAGAATAAATCAACAGTAGAAAGCAGCGGTTATAGGAAGAGAAGCTCCAGGCGTGGGCGTGAGGGTCTGCAGCTTGGAGAAGCTAGCGGCTCGGCTGCGTGAAGAGATTGGCCAGTGCGAAGAAGCTCCAGGCGTGGACTAGCAGAAGCATGAACAATTTAAGATGGGTTGTAGTTAATTCGTCCCATCAAACTACAGTAACACAACAGGAACCAGAGAGGGGCAGGCATATTGAGAAGAGAACTGTGTGCGTTTAGCACAGTGAACTGCATTAAACGTAGTGAAGAGTAAAATGTGGTTAAAGGGTTTCTGGCTAGGGTAGAATAAGGGCTGAAGCATTTTTTTGGGAAAGATTCATGAAGGGCTAGGCACTCTAATGCTGGTTCAGAGGTGACATCAACACCGACTACCCAGGTTAAGTAATATTTTTTAATTATTTTGTTATTTCTTTCTCTCATTAGGAATTGATTGTCTTATCCTATTTTAATTGATTTGGATATTGTGTATGGATATTCAAATTTTCGTTATTATTCAGTTATTTGTGAGTGAACCCATTGGGTATTGTGAATTGATGATTTTGATGCATTCATTGAATCATTAATTTCAAACCCATTGCTATAATTTCGATATAATTCATAATTGTTATGTTGAAATTCATGTGTAGCAACTAATGATTCGTAATCATTAAGGATAACATGACCTAGGTTAAATGACGCATCGTATGTGGTTGTTGCCTTAATTAATCAATTTTCCTAATTCGTAATGCTACTACCTAATTAAATCTAGAGATTGTATCATAGGTTGTTCAGTGGTTAGGTTTAATTAACGATCGTGTCATGATTAAACAAAACCTAAGGGAAAACTCCGATAAATTTTAAACCCACGATTAATAGTTGCTAGGAGAGGTTAAAGGACAACAAATTAGTAAAATATGCTTAGTCAGGGTGTAGGCCGAGATTGAACCAAAGCACCAGGTCCCTATTGAATTCCCCACTTTTTTCATTTTTTGCATGTTTTCTTTAATTTGTTTGTATTAGTTAGTTTTATTTTATTTTCTCCTTTAAAAATTCAAAACCTCCTTTTTCCTAAACACTGGTTAATTTTATTTCTTAAACTTTACACACACTTTCTGTGGGATTGACCTAGACTCACCACTGCTATAGTGGTAGTCTAGTTACTTTATTTTGATTAGCGTAACGATGCGAGGTCAATTGGCATACAATTGTTTCTCTCTCATTAACTGTAAAATTAACCTAAAATGCTCATAATGTTCTTCTCTACTCCTCGTGTACACCAAGATATTATCTATGAATGCAATAATAAAGTGATCTAAGTATGGTTAGAATACTTTATTCATCAATGCCATAAAAGCAACTGAAGCATTTGTCACTTCAAAAGGCATCACCAAAAACTCAAAGTATCCATCTCTGGTTTTGAATGCACTTTTTGGTACATCAACTTTTGTTATTTTCAATTGGTAATATTCTGACCTCAAATTCAGTTTAGTAAACACCTAAGCTCCCTATAAATGAGTGAGTAAATCATTTATTTTCAGTATGGGATATTTATTCTTCCTTACTATCACCTGATTTAATTATCTATAATCAATACACAATCTCAATGTCCCATCCTTGTTCTTCAAAAACAAAACTTGAGCTCCCTAAGGTCACATATTGGGTCTTATAAAACCTTTATCTAACAACTCCTGCAATTGAGTCTTAAGTTCTTAAAGTTTCATAGGTGCCATCATATAAGGAGGAACAGATATAGGAGTAATACCTAGGATAGGGTCAATGGTGAACTCCATTTCCCTATCTGGTGGTAATCCCGATAATTCAATAGGAAAAAAATCTAAAAAATCCCTAATAATAGGAGTATCTTGTAATGTCTGTTTAATTCGGGTATCAATCACTTAGGCTAAATAAGACTCACATCCACTTCGAATTAGTCTTGAAGTGCTCATTGATGAAATCAGTCTAACTGGCACTACTTGACTAACACCTCCAAATATCACTCTTGGTTAAGTTGGAGATTCAAGTATAACTTCCTTAGTGTAACAATCCATCATAGCCTTACGTATATGTAAGCCAGTCTATACCTAAAATAAGGTCTATCTCTTTCAACTGCAATACTATCAAATCGACTTTGAAATTAGGCTAGTCGACCCGAATAATACACCCTCTACACACTTCTCCAATCATTGTAGTACTACTTACCAGAGTTCTTAACTTTAAGCCAAATTTTAACATCTCTCTCTCATGATGCAATTTAGATGCTAGATGTGGGGTAATGAATGAATGTGTTGATCCTGGATCTAACAATGCAAATGTCTCAAAATTAAAGACATGTATCACACCTACAATAATGTCTTTGGAATTCAGTGCTTCCTGTCTCGTAATAGCAAAGATCCTAGCCTAGAACTTTGGTTGGTTACTTCATACCTTAGTCTTAACAGAGCTTTATCCCTAGCTCTGTCTCTCTGTTTTACTCCACTAGCTATACTCTGTTGAACAACCATTTTCATCACTAATCCTCCTCTCACTCCAAACTATGCTCCTAAAGTTGTTGGACAATCTCTAATAAGATGCTCTAAGGAGCCACAGTGTAAACAAACTCCCATTACCTTCTAACATACTCTACCATGGCTTTTTCATAGTATTCACAACAGGAAATCTGTTGTATTTGTCTACTATAAGTCAGTCTCTAGATGTCCGACCTCTACCACAAAAAAAATTAGAACAACCTTTAGGTCTAAACCTTGACTACCTAGATCTCAATTGTGATCGTGATGATCTATTCTGGTTTTTTCTTAATTTCCTACTAGAATCAGCTTGAAACTCACCATGCCTTTTAGATCTAAACTCTTGTCTATACTCGCCTTGTTTATCCTTTAGTAACTACTAAACTCAAGTCATAGCAGCTTGCAGCTCAGTAAAACTATTTAGATTCATAATAGCCAACCTTATCCTAATCTTTATATTCAATCCATCCTCAAACCTCCTATATTTATCTTCCTTAGTCAGGATCAGAGTAGTAGCATACCCTAATAGTTCATTGAACTGTACCTCATACTAAGCTACCGTGAGTTTTCCCTATTTCAGATCAAGGAACTCTTTCATCCTCCTATCCAAATAGATCTTTGGCATATAATTATCCTTAAAGACCTTCAGGAAGTCCCCCATAGTACTCTATAAGGTTAGGCAAAACTACCTGGGACTGTCTTCCACCACTGATAGGTAGGAAATTGTAGTAATGAGATTGCATAGTCGAACCTCTCATTAGACTCACAGTCCATTTGATCAAATACCATCTCTGTTCTTTCCAGCCAACCTTCTGCCTCGGCAGGGTGTGTACTTCCATAATAACCTACAGCACCCTACTTTCTAAGTTTATCATACAACCTTCCTCTCATCTCATAAACTCTGGGAAGGATTTGTACAGGCTAGGTAGAGAGGACTCTCTAATGGCTCCTATTAACTCAAGATCAGCTGTTTTTATGACACGGTCTGCAATAGTAGATGACCCATATCAAACAATAATAATGATCACTATGTGGGTCTATTTCTATATGCCATCATGAAATGCTCATATATGTCCATAAAGAAGTCAAACCATGCTATGATACCAAAATTGTAACATACCACTCCCACAGAGCATATGTCTGAACATACCAGACGATATTCGAAAACATACTCTATCAAAATGGTACATTAAGATAATCAAACTAACTCATTAATGGCACAACTCTTCCCATTTCATTCACAAACATAAAGTCACAAGTCATTACAATTCATAACCTACATATACATTACACAACATTTGTTTGAGTTCAATCTCAGTACCAAAAATATAATATCAAATGGGATGTTAGTACACAAGACATCTATCTAGATTTCTCATATTTAGCTAATAAGACCTTTTAGTCATTCTTGTCCCTAAAATGTAAGTACTAGATTTCTATTATATCACCTTAGTAGCTACAACTCCCTTGAACTTGAAAAAAAATGTTACAATTTTGATGAGTTTGAAAACTTAGTGAGTGAATCATCATCAATGTATTCACTCAAGTCAGATCATAAAACAAGTTGTAACCCAATTCAAAAAGTATATCAAACTATCTAGTGTTGAATACCACATCACATTTCATCATACTTCAACAAGCACATCTTGTAAGCTAGCATTGCATATCACAACACATCCTCCACTTATTTCAACTATAATTCACTATTTGAAAACAATTCAATAATACAGTCCATTTCAATCATTTGATTCATGTAGGGATGTATATGAAAATGCACATATGTCTCCATTTTCATTTTTGCTTTGTGGTGACCAAGTGCCTATTAACACAATTTACTGTCTCGTATCTATTGCAAACAATGAGATCATTTTTACCCCTTATCCATTTTAGATATCGAGTCCGTGTCATCTGAGCCTGAGGCTCTTTTTCACAATCCTGAGCTTAAAACTCTTTTCGCACTTTGGTCACTCTAGTCACAACTCCTTCATCTGATCATGCATTTCAATGCGATGAGATGCATCATTTCACATGCCATGCGTTCATTTTAGTATGCTCATGCATTATGTCAGGATCCTCGGATCTAATTTTGACATTTATCAATCAATTGTACATACATTTCAGATTAACATTCAATTTCTATAGAAGCACGTATAATTGAGTTTACACACTTAAGTTAACTCATAGTATGCTCCAGAAAAGTTATTGCCTCTATGTTTAGGGCATCTATCATCATGCAATACACATATAGTTCACAAATGACTAATTTGTTAGATCATATGAATATACAATCATGCACATGTGTAAGTGTCATGTTTCAATGCATGCTTAATTAACTTTTTGGGTATGTATTATTAGACAAATATCTTGACCATTCAAATATTATAACTTTATTTACTCTAAATTCATCAAACATACATTCACTAAACTTTTCTAGCAATATATATTCATACAATTACCCAATTCTTATTGAAATTTACCTTATGATCTTCAATGCTCATTCATTCATGCTTAATACAGATTGCTAATGTTCTTATGATCATGTTTGCATACATAGGAACAGCTTTATTCCTTTGAAAACTTATAATGTCTAGATTTGGATACATAAATATCAAAGCAGTCCATTCTTTAAGTTATGACATCAATTAACAACCTAAACTTGTCAAGCTCTTAGCCAATTAATCATACAACAATATAGCTTCATTCTAAGCCTTAATCAAGACCAAATACACTAATTTAAAATAAATTTTCTTCAACTACTTCAATATGTACACAAAATCGAAATTATTTTTTCAGAACCAAACATAGGATCGTGGAGGACCTTGCCATGATCGTGACAGAAGCTAGTGTAATAGGCCACAATTATGCTCTGAGGGCCACGATTGTGCATAGTCTTTCTTCCTTAATTCTCCATAAATTTCACATACTTAGAGGCATCACTACCATTTGAATTTTTCTAGGATTCATGTCCTATAAAGCTACTTCATTTCATGCTAGTCTAGCTTCCATATTGGTTACATTAAATCGCACAAAAATCTACTCATTTGCTTCATTACCACTCACCTTGTACCCTCATATATATGCAGTCCTAACTTTTCCATATTTTAAATCATCTCAATAACACCTATCATTAGCATAAATTCCTCATCAATTATACCTCAAATCCTAAATTAGATCATCCATTTAATTGTACATAAACTACTGTTTTCAAGCATTCAAAAATAGAACAGAAAAGTAACTCATTCGTCCATCATTTCCAGCACAAACTTCAGCATCAACACCACATACATTGTTGGAACCCACACCCCACCCGTAGATGTTTACGGGTTATACCGCGGCGTGTGTTTGCGGGTTATACCATGGCATCCAACCTTAATCAGTATTGTCCTCTTTGGGAATCGAACTCGCGACCCCTTAAGGTTTTGTTGTTTCTAAGAACACGCCTCTCACCATTGAGCCAAATACTGATTAAGGTTGGATGCCGCGGTATAACCCGCAAACACACGCCGCGGTATAACCCGCAAACACACGCCGCGGTATAACCCGCAAACACCTACGAGTGAAGTGTGGGGTCCAACAATAGTGGTCTTCCAATTAAATTTTTAGAGGATTATGATAAAATATATTCTAATGTTTTCCCAAATATGAGATGTTATTGATAAAGGTTAAAGTAAGAGATATGGTTTAAAGATAAGGTATTAATGCCCAGGCTAGTAAAAATTGGCTGTAAGATGAGTCAATATGGCTTTGATACCTAAATTCCCTTTTATCAAATATGAATGAAACTCAATAAGAAAGTTTGAGTGCAGGTTAGTTTCCTTGGGAACATAAAGGCGATGCTTGAAATAAACTAGATCATTTTAATGGAGAAATGAGCATACCATATAGGATCCAACATTATTTGATTAAAAATTATAAGCCTTCATCTATAAATATGAAATGATCCCATAATTGTGTTAGCTAGTAAGCAGTTGGCATCGTCAAAGTTGTAAAATGAGATAAGTCAATTCGTAAAAGAGCATCAACATTCTTGTCCTCTTTTTTTCGCTTATATTTAATCTCATATTCAAAACCCCTAAGCTTCGTGATCCATTTTTTCTAGATTGAGCTATGAATAGTTTATGATAAGATGTGCTTTAGGCTTTTTTATTAATAAAAATAAACAATTTTTCCAAGAAACTTGTGATGCCATTTTTTCACTACTTTTATAACATGTAACTTTCTATTGTTGGTAGATGTGATCTACATGTTTGGAGTCATCTTTTTAATGAAAAAAGCAATTGGGTGATCTTGTTGTGACAATACAACACTTATAGCAAAGGCGGAGGCATTTTTCATGAACTAGAAGGGTTTAGAGAAATCTAGGAGGACTAGGAATGATATAGTGGTCATCTTAGTTTTTAAGGCATCAGATGTGTTTTGAACTTCTATATTCCATATGAACCCTTGAAATTCCAATAGGCTAGTAAGACGGCTTGTGAGAATAGCATAGTGATGGAAAAAGTGTCAGTAGCACCTAGTGATACCTAAGACATGGGTAGGGTTATCATTGTGGTTGATACTGACCAAATAAGAATGACTTGTATTTTATCCAATCCATGCGTACACCCTCAAAAAATAATATGCTTAAGATAATGAACATCAAACACCATAAAGACATATTTATTACTAAGCTTAGCATAAAATTGATATGTGGACAGTACGTTGAAAACTTAAAGCAAATGCTATAGATGATCCTCTTAAGATGTGCTATAAATGAAAATATCATAAAAGAAAACTAGAATAAAATCAATATTTGGACAATAGGATGAAGACAATATTCTGCAATAAAGCTCTCAACAATATTGTTGTGAGTTCACATAGGATCTATTGAGTGGGTTGAACAAAATAAAAACTATTTGATTGCTAAAATAATTGCCTACCTTGATGTGAATTTGCAATTCAAGGGTCTGGTTTCTTTACTAGTGCAACAACTTAGCTAGATAATCTTCTTCTTGAGGTTATGCAGAAGGTAATTAGAAGGAAAGTATATTTCGAACTTCTAAGAGTTTTGATTAATCTTTGTAGAATCTAACCGGTTTGAAAATGCAGCCTTTGGTCTAGGGATTCTAAACTTTGTAACAAGTAATTTTCATGTTGAGGATCCTGGCTCCTTAAGTGCAACAATATATGAGATGTGGGTGATTGGGAACCAAGTCATTAGTGTAAGCCCTTTAATCTGTTAACCATAAGCTCCTAAACATTTTCATATACTTAAACTTGTATGTAACATTTTCAGTTATGTAGAGATTGCAAATTTTTAACACCTCCTCGTGATATTGTAGTCAATATTGGAAGTGGATTGCATTTGAAAATGAATGCTTTATCCCTTTTTTGGTTCAAGATCTTGAAATTTTTTGTTGTCATTTGCTGTAACACTGGTCTAAGATTTTAGGTAGTAATAATCAATTACAAAGTTTCTTTTAAAGATTTTGTGTTAATGCATATGTTCGTTTCATTGCATTGCCTTGAATGTGGGCATGTTTTAATTGACAAGATAGCAAATAATCCGAGATAGGCTATTGGCGAATGTAATTTTGTTGTATGAACAAGAATAACTGAAAAAATATTCAGGAACTATTTTTACTAATTGTTACTTTTAAACTTATACAGTGATCTGTTTAGTTTGTTATTAGGCTTTCATTATCCTTCTTCTTTCCAGGATTACTAAAGTCTAGGGTCGTTCTAACTTTTATAAGCCCCAGATAAAGTTAAAAAAAGGTCACAATAAATTAACAATATATAATATGTAAATTTAAAAGCATAATTTTATTATTAAAGAGACTACCTTAAGCCCTTCATTCTGATACAATTGAAGAATCTAATAAGTTGCATTAATTTTTAATTTTATGATTTTGAGAATAAGTAAAAAAAATCAAATGAAAAGAATATGTAAAAAAAGAAAGCTAAGAGGATTTGCCTTATTTTGCTCTTTACGAGTGTCAAGAATGAATTGGGCCCTATTTTGCCTTATTTGGCTCTTTATGGGGGGTTAAAAGTGAGCCTTATCTTACTTTATTTTGTTCTTTATAAGAGTCAAGGGTGGACTCTATTTTGTTATTCATGAGAGTGGGTTATGAGTAAGTGTCCTTCCTACCCTTGCACATAGACAAGCCTACTAAAGTCTACGATGACGTCTGTAATATTTGGGAAGAGAGTGGTCTAGTATTTGCACTTGATGGGTGTACTGCTTTTTTGTTTCGGTAGCTATGAATAGGGACAACAACATTCTTATGTGTCTTTGATTGTGATCTCTATTTGGTTGATGATGCTTTAGCATGACAAATGATGTTGCCTTGTTTTTATAAAAGCTAGTTTGGTACTTAACTGGAACTCTGTTGCTGGACGCAGATTCAAAGATTCAGTGGAGTGTGTGCTGTTTTTTGCTCCATTTTGGAGTGCCCTGTATTGATATATGTGTTACGAACAAGGTATGCAAAACCTATAATCAGCTGTAAGTAGGAGCAGCTTCAGAAATATTCATTTGAGGAGGCTTAATCGGGATTATTTGTACGCTTACAAGCACAAAAGCAAAGACAGATAACTTATCTATTAGCATTAGTTAATAGTTTTTGCTGATTCTCAAAATTGCTTGCTTTACTCTAAGTTCCTGAGAAAGAGGCAGGTCAGGGACTCGTAAATGAGAGTGTTTTTGCATTCAGAGGATCGTTGAGTTTTTTTTCTTTTCTTTACCTCAGAGTATCATAAGAAGAAGCATCAGCATATTGAATCTTGCTTGCCAGTATTCTGATGAGAATCCTTTTTAATAATTGAAATTTGTATGTGTTCAGAATTCCAGCTTTTGATTCACGGTCACATGGCTTGTCTTTCAACACATGTGAAGAAAAACTATCTAATGAAGTAGGCCGTTAAAGCTGTAATATTGTGATATTATGTTTCGGTTGCTCGGCTGATCACTGTATTCTTCCTTTCAACCACATTTCAGCCGAGATGTCGTGGCTTCTTAACCCTGCGTTTGGTTAGTGTCTGAAGCAGGTAAAGACAGGACGAGACGGGACAGAATTGGATGGGACTGGACAAGAACTGAAGACAGTGAGATGTTTGGTTGCAGTGGACAGGACAGAAAATATTGTCCTTGT
>JAOTIZ010000004.1:24066452-24077576 GCA_027123425.1 Erythroxylum panamense
GTCAACAGGTCAGTTGGGCTCGAGTCGTCAATAGCCTGGCTGGTCCTGCAAAAAAAATTTCAAGCGAGCCGAGGTCAACCGGTTCGAGAGGCCCGCCCATCGAACCTTGGCCTGCTCGTCAGTCCTTAGTCAGCCCGATCGTTTAATATATTTTTAAAATTTTTAATATTTATTTTAAGAGAAATTGAAAAAATTGTATTTTTATTTTTTAAAAAATCATAAATTATAACATGACCAATTATAGTAAAGTGTAAGATCAAATTACCTATACATTATAAAAAATATTTATATAAAGTAAAAGATATAAATTACAAACCAATATATATTTATTAAAAGGATGCAGCAATGATAATGTTTTCATAATTCCCTACAAAGAAGTGAATTTAATTTTAATTTTATAATTTATTATAACAATTAATTATAATGTAAATGTAAAAAGGTTATTATCAAATTACAATGAATTTATTTCAAATATTATTTTTACATCTTTAATAAATTATTATATTTCTTTTTAATATGATTTTATAAAAATACATTTATTAAGTTTGTAATATAATATTTCAAACTTTTAATGTTTTTATAAATTATATACAAAACTCTTAATTGATGTAGTTGTTGTACTGTTAGTTATTGTTGATTTTTTTAGTTGTATAGTTATATAAATATTGTTGTCTTTTCATATTATATCAATTATTAAATAATCATTGTAAAATTTTTATTACACATATTAAAAGAAATTAATTAATATGACGATTAATCTTAACGCATTTAAACTTTTTATTTTATTTTTCATATTTAGACAAAATAAAGTGATTAATCCTAATGTATCAATTCCAAAAGAATATATAAGTAATTGAGTTATAAAAACAAATACACATAGTATATTATATTGAAAATAGCTATTATTTTATTAAAACTATAATACATTTTATAAATACTTTTACATTATTATTTTTATTACTTTCAAAATTAGTTCTTTTACTTTTTTTGAAAATCATTATATTCTAATTATTCTATATTCATATTCATGATTTTTCTTCTTTTTAAATTCTAATATTAGAAGATTCATTCCTAAGTCACTCAAATTAAAAGTTTGTTAAGAGTAATTTCTTACTTCAAACCTTGATATAAGTTTAACTTTAAATCCTTCTCGTTCTTAGAGTGTTATAAGCATACCATATTTCATAAAATTTATAAAATTTTCACCTTTTTCTTTACATTTATTAATTTATTGAATATTAAATTACAAAATATTTATATCTTTTTATTTAAACCACTTAATATTTAATTTGAATAAAACTATAAGTCATTAAATGAAATTGTAATATGACTAGCTTCTTAATGTTTTAATTAATATTTTAGGTATAATAAGCTAAATATTAACACAATTTGTATTAAAAGTCATTAAGTTAGGTTTAGATTGCAGGGCACTACATACATTTGCATATCATTAATGAGAAAATACATTTTAAATTAAAATCTTGAGATGTATTTGTTGGTATGATTAATTAGGAATTTTAATTCAATTGATTAGAAATTTGTATGAAAAGTCATTAAATTAATAGTTATAGTTAAGAATTTCAATTTAATTAATTATGCATTTTAAATTTACTTAAATAATTTATTAATTATTATAAGTGAGAATTGACAAAACCAAACTCATTAACTATAGAAAATTTTGCTATACATGAATGATTATTTAAATCATTTTACTAGAAATGATACAATTTACAATATTAAGATAATACCATACTGGATAGATTGGAGTGTGGAGACTAAAAGGACATCATCTAATTGACTAATTGTATTAGTTGGTAAGATCGTCAACAATTTAGATCCAATCATTTATATATACAAACATTATATTTAGTAATATAATATTAAAATAAAAATAATATTTAGTAATGTAATATTATATAAAAATGAATTTAAAAATATCTTCATCTTCATATATTTGATCAAAATAACCTCAATTCGTCGATTAATTTCATCAGTCCCCTCTGCATTAATATCTGTGGTCGTAGGAAAATAAAAACACAATATTAGGTAACATAATATAAAGATAGATAAAATAAATATATTAAAAAGAAAAGAATTTACCATCAATATCTTCATTATTTAACCAACTTTGAGCACATATAAGGGCTTCCACAGTGCGATAATGAAGTCAACTACGATGAGGAGTAATGACCTGACCACTAGTACTAAATGCAGACTTTGAAGCAATAGTGGATGATGGAATAGCTAACAAGTCCCACGCAATGACTTGCAAGATCGAATAATTATATGCAGACGTCTTCTACCATGACAATATATCAAATGACTCACCTTCAGTTTCAGGAACACAATATGCAAAAAAATATTTATCTAACTCCATTGTATTGTAAGAAATCCTAGCTATTTTCTCTTTCAAAGAATTTGAAAGAGAATCTGTTAATAATGAGTCAGAAAAAAAAAGGTGGAACTTGAAACTAAAGTCGAAGTTGAACTGCCTGTAGCACTACTAAGATCTCGATATGAGTTTGTTGCATTTTGACTTCATAATCATTAAACAATTGACACCATAATTGTTTCACTGTATGTAGATGCTCTTGAGCTTCACCAGTGGACAATGCATTATAAATATATTCAACCTCATCCATCTTGTATCTCATATCCAACACATATAATACTACAACAATATCTCCAACTTTAGACCAATAAGAGTTAAACTTCTCTGCTATCCACTCCGCCATAGTCCGAATCACTACATTGGAGTCAAACATCCACAACGATAAACGTGCTTTAGGTTAGATATAGTGCTAAAGATACAGTGTGAAGTTGGATATTTTGTTCCTGAGAATAATTCAGTCCAACTATTGAATAATTTCAACTTCACCCAAAGTTCTCTATCCAAGTCCCATTGATCCTCTGATGGTACGCAGGTATACTTAGAATCCCTTTCGGCTAGTCTAATAAACAGCTGAGCATATGGGATTGCTGACTCTAACATCTTAAAGGTTGAGTTCCATCTAGTAGGACAATCCAAAACCAACTTCTTTGAATTTGGAATGCATAAAATTTGTGCACCATCTTCAAAAGTTTCAACTCTTTTAGGAGTTGCACTCCAATATAAAACACTATTTCGAATACACTCTATTGCTTCCTTTATTGTCAACCCAATCTTCAAGTTAAGAATATGCACAAAACAACACATATGAAGTAACTTTACCTCCATCCAACAAGCTCCCAATTCGCATCTTACCCTAAAACTTCTCAATCATAGCATCATTTGTGCTATAATTATTGATTGTGATGGAGGATACTTTGTTGTCGATGTTTAAATTCATTAAACAGTTTTTCAACACATTTTCCAATTTTTCACTTATATCCGGTGTCAGTACATAAGTGAACCTATCATGAAAAAGCATATTAACATGAATCATAAATTCATAAAATAATGAAAAAGTAAATAATAAAAATATTAAAGAATATAAATTACCTCAAAAGTCTATGGTATAACTTCCAATCATTATCAATATAATGGGCCGTCAAAGCCATGTAACCCTTCTTTTGGTTATCGACTGTCCACATGTCTGTTGTTATGGCAATTCATCCTTAAACACTCGTCAATGCTCTTGATGTTTCTCTCTTCTTGTCCTTATAAATTTTGAAAATATCATTCCTCGATGTATTCCGACTTGGAAACTTGAAAGTCTGTTGAAGTGAATTAAGAAATATTTTGAATCTTTTGCTTTCAACCATAGGCAATGGTTGTTCATCTCCAATAACCATATTAGCCATCAAAATTCTTAATCTATGGTTGTCAAAAGTTGTTACAGTCATTTTATTCTTTCCTTTTATAAGGTTAGGGATGTTTGACCTCCTAAAACCATTTTCCTTCTAGTACATGATTCTATATGTATCTTTAAATAAGGCATTCCACCTTTCGAACCACTTGAATACAACTTTTGATAATAATTGCACTCTGCTTTTTCAATTATTTCAGTCGATATAGTCTTCTTAAAGTGATTCCAAACTTCACTTTTATGTTAACTAACTTAAGTTCTAATTGAACTTCTATCCTCACTTGGTGTCAAAATAGAAGTTTCCACTTCTACCTCCGGTACTAGATTAGAATTCTTAACTTAAAGAATATGCTAATCTATCTGACAAAAAACATATAAATACTTGAGGTTAGAAATAAGAATATATTAGGAAATGACATATTTTAAATCAAAATACTTTGCCTACATTCTAGTTAAAATATTCCATATAAAATAAAATGTTCAAGAAAATCAAAGAATGTCCAAACTTTGAATATGCTAGAATGTCCAAGTAAGTTAAGTTGATCATTTAGAGGATTAATACAAAGATGATAAAGGCATTAACTTCATACTCACATGCATATTATAAGTCATTGCATCAGTTATGGTTTACTATAGAAGAAAGGTAATAAAGGCAGGTTGATTAGATATATATAGTGAATTCGTAGGAAGTTTGGATGCCATAAAGAATACTTAAGATTATATTTCAATCTAGGATTAAAGAAAGTTCCTTGGAGTTCAAAAAGGCAGCCTACAATGACACTTTCACTAATAAAAGCAGAATATGTGAATGCCACTTTTGGTTCTTGCCAAATGACATGGATGAGAAAAGAAGTCGCAGAGTTGGGAATGGAGTAGAAAGAAATAACATTAATGTATATTCTTCAGCCTTTAAACTTTCAAACGATCATTTGTTTGTTTTGTGGAATGACCAAAGATATCCATGTTAAGATATAACTTTTTACAAGATTTAGCAGAGAATGGTGGTATAAAATTGGTCCATTACAACACAACACATATATATTCACTAATTCCCTGAAGACAACTTCATTTAACAAGATAGGAATGATGATTGGAGTTTGTAACATCACAGATGTATTGCAATTAAGGGAATTTAGAAGCTTTAAAATGACCTTAAGAGAGGGTAAATAGAGTAGCAGTAGTTAGACGCAATTGGTGTGTTTTGTATCCAGCATAAAATTAAGAATGATAACTAGAGATTAATAAAATAGTTTAAGCTATTTTGTTTTAAATTAAGTTTGTTATTCAATTTCCTAACCTTTAGTCACAGGTTGTATCTACAAATATGATATATGCTTCTAAATATTAACTTCATACTCACATGCACATTATTGCTACTATTAGCTATCCAATAACTGATGGAATATCTTATAATGTTGTCAATAATATGAAGAGTAGAGCAACTGTCCATTTATCATGTGACCTAGAGCCTTACTTGATAAATCTCCATATTTACAAAAGCATTAATCTCTTTTTTCTTTTGTTTCAATCTTAATTCTCCTCTATTCATTCTTCTAGATGTACAAAACATCCAAAGATAGAGTACCTTTCGTATTACTCCTAATCATGATAAACAACTTGCCTTCAACTTATGATTATTACAGTAATATTAATATAGGAGTAGTAATATTAATACTAGTCAAATTTTGCTTTTCAAACTAGAATCCTTAAATATTTGTACACCATTCTCTTTCACACTGCAATATACAGTTTACAAGCTCCAAAGACTTTGAATAGGTATTTGAAATGTGAAACGTAGAAAGGTAGAACAACTTACTAGAGTAAAAAGATTGAATATAAATAAGGTTGAAGGACCTAAGGAGCATTAGTAATATTTACTGTTGACCTCGAAAGCCAAGCCAAAAGAAGTATGAGCTGATAATACTAACCCAAGGTTAATAGAAACAGAAGATCAAAATACTAACATAGCAGGAAAGATGGTTTGAAGAGTGAAATCAAATACATTAGAAAAACATTATCTCATATTTCTATTATTAACATACAAAGTTCTCAAATTAGCCACATCACATCTCAAGACAACCCAAAAAACCAAATTGACAAAGAGAAAATGAGAGATTACCTTTGACGTTACCGCAACAGATGATATACGAAGAAGAAGAACAAAGGAAGAAAGTGAAATGAAGATTAAGAACAGAGAAGTGAAAAGTGTTGTGTGAGTAAGAGTGAAACTGTGAAAGCAACTAGGTCACTAGGTGAGACTGTGAGTGGAGGTCGGGGATGAAGGGAGATTGAGGCAGGCAGGAGGCTTAGGGGCCAGCGTGTGAGGCAAAATGACGTCGTTTTGTCTTATGTCACGCTTTCCCGAATGATGTCATTTTGTCTTATGTTTTACTAACTGTTTTATGTCTTAAACGACATCGTTTTACTCTTAAAACAAAACAATATTTTGTCGGTGGAAGAAATATTTTAAACATGAATAAAACGATGTCATTTTGTAACAAACAAGACGGCAGCCCTAAGCAAGTCATGGGCCACGAGCCGAGCTGCTCGGCTCAAGTCACGACCCAGCTCGACCACCTTGGATAGTGGCCCAACCCATGTGTCGATTTGACAAGGCCAAACTTGTTGATCACAGGGCGGGCCGAGTAAATTTTGACATCCTTAACATTGATTTGCCTAAAAATATTAGAAACTATATATTGAATACTTGAATTTAGAATATTTATTTAAATCATACAAAAATATTATAGAGACAATTAGATGATTTTGATGTATTTGAACTTTACTCCGCATCATATGATTAAAACTAAATTTCTACTAAGCCCTATTTGGTATTACATGAAAACTTACGGTTATAGTTTATAAGATAGTAATTTACAAATGAATTGCCGGTAATTACATCATAAAAGTTTACCTAAGTTCTGTTATATTTTTTATTTGTTAGAGTTTCAACGTTATGTTTTTAGACCTAATCATCCCAAATTCAATTTATTAAATACCTCAACAGTTAATGGGCAAAAGGATGTGATAAAAAAAAACTCTTTTTGATTAATAATATATATATCCCAAATGTTTTTACGAATTTAAGTTATAAAATATGTAATAGAAAAGTTGAAAGTATAATTAGTAAATAAAAATTATTGAAGCTTATTAAACAATTTGTTTAAGTATAAACTCAGTTTAAACCTTGTTCCTTAACAGTATCATCCATAGAAAAGAATCAGACCAATCAATTTCGAAGTAATACCTGACCTTTTCACAATTGGTTGTGTTCTAACTTTCAACATCTCATGGATTTGTACCCAAAAAGGTCACGATAATATGCATCCGTACACAAAAGATCATCTCCGGCATGACGTGAATATGCATCTGTGTTTGAAGCCAGAGTCCAGCTACAAAGGTCGCTAGAGTGCATAACGTTTAGAAAAAGTTGTGGCCAAGTATTCTTTTAGAAAAATGGATACTGTATTGAATCCACTGCTGACATACTAGCACGAATTTAGGTACCACAATAACAAAACCACACCCAGAAATCAAAATTCGGAACTTGATCAAAGGCAAGGGTGCACAGAAACCGAATAAAGTCTAAAGAAGCTCTTGATAACAGCTAAAGATTTAAAAAGAGAATCGAAGAGTAAACAACACTGCGTCTGATTATGGAACAATCAACGGAGCCTTCTAGCCTCCCTCTCAGACTCGAGAAGAGTGAGTATATCCCCTTCTCTTACCGGTCCCTTCACGTTCCTCATGATGAACCGATTCTGGTCATCAAGAAACTTAACTCTAACCTGTGTCACTTGCCCCCTAGATCCAGTTCGACCCATGATCTTCACAACCAAAGCATGCTTAATCTGGGAATCCATCCTGCAAGAGTATAAAGAATAGAAACACCAACCATGATTCTTACAATAATCCCAGAATTGTCCGTGTGATCAAAGACAGAAACTAAAAGACGCTAGTTTCAGTGAGATTTCTTCATAGGAACAAAAAGGAATCGTGCAGCAACTATTTCTGTTTACAAAGAAGCCCTAATCAGCAAGTCATGACGTACCACCTTTCCCATAAACCAGAAAAGAGCATCTACCTTAATAACAACTAAGGTGCTTTCTAATTTTATTTCCTGAAGTTTCACAGCAAACAAACAGAAAACAAGAAAAGGCCGATTAAAAAAACAAAAAGAGGATCAATCCCTTCAGGCTTTTACTTCATCAAAAGCTAGAAAACAACAATCAAGCATTCAGAGACACAGAAGTCCAAAAGCATAGTTACCAACTAACAAATCGCATTCCACAAAAAAAGAAAATATAACCAAACCAAAACTAATTAATAATAGGCACGAATTGTTACATAGACAAACACATACAAGCCACAACCAGAGAACAAGGGAATGAAGTTACGCAATGCATAAAGATTAGATAAGCGGTACCTGAGCGAAGAAGCGACGGAGAGGAAGCACACAGGGAGCAGCCGCACAGAATCAAGTAAAAGTGGAGTGACAAGCATCGACGTCCTAGGGTTTTAAAGAATGCGCTGTTTCTAGTTAAGTTAATTTACTATTTTGCCCACCGTTTTAGGCTTATCTAATGAATTTGTGCTTTGAAGTGACAAATTTACGATTTTACCCTTTTATTTTGGCTTTAATTTTGTTTATCACAAATTTCTCTTTCTTTATGATTGTTTCGCAATGCTTTTTCTCCGCTTCTTTCTTTAACCGAAAATAAAAAACCACTCATAAGTCATAACATAAGCGTTTACCAAAGTTGTACGCATGATCCAACACAAAAATAGTTCCAATTTTTAAATGGAAGGGTCCTTTGGTGTGACCGTGACCTAAATCCCCAAATCCTCTGCAATTGAAGTGGAGTGAAAAAAACAATTACTTAAATAGTTTTATAACTATGATCACAATTAGACATCATAATCTTATTTAAAGAGGAATTATAAACCGTTATAAAAAAATAGATAAAAAAGAAGAAAAAAAAGAGCACTTCATAAAATAGAGAAGGCAAATAATATAAAGAGAGGAAAATTACTAACATTACATTTGTATCATTTTTAGGTGTTTGAATGTTGCAAGGGCTATTATAACAAATAACAAATGACAAAAATTAAATAAGGTTCATTGGATCATTTTTTTAGCAATAAGATATCTAACTTCTTTTTTTAAATGGTGTGTTTAGAACTTACAATAGTAATTGAATCAAAGTTAAAATCACAATTTTCTTCTGACGTGAACCTGAAGGATGAGCCTGGAAACCTGACAATTAGATAATGGAAGCAAAGAATCCAAGAAAGTTGAAATAAAATTTAGGATAGAATAAACAAATCTTGGCTCGATGTCTATACAGACAAGAAGCAAAGGTGTATGATAGGCTTTGAATGCCACAAGATAATAATATTGATAAATTAATGAGTTCCTAAGAAAATAAAAGAGAAATTAACCTCACTCAATAAATTCTGAATTTTTCTTAAGTGTCTTATAGCATATTAGTTGTTAAATCTATCTCCATCATGGACTTGTTAGTCTTGGCTCCATCATCTGCAATATGTGGTTTCCTTTCAAATGTTATCCTTAACAGTTCTAAAAAAGATAACATCTGATGGCTACATACTCATTTTGGTAATTTCAAAAAATGCATCATGCTATTCCTTATTCAAAATACCGATCAAGCTATTCTTTGACATAAACTCACATGGTATAAGCATAACTCTCCTCGTACCTCATTCACTTTATGATTAACCATTAGAAATCGCCTTCCTATAGTTCATAGAATTGCACCCTACTCAGTTATGCCAAATTGGTGCATTATACATAAATTAGCATGTAAAAGCATTAAACATATATTCTTTCAATGCCAATATAGTTATCATCATTGTAAGGCAATCACTCAGCTATGCCATATAGTCAAACCACCTACATTTTGGTTAGAAATTATTGATTGGTGTAGCAAGGTTCACATGACAAAAAAAGGGGGATGTTTGATTGTTCAGAGTTGCCTTTACTTACTTAATTGCTAGTATACGGGAAGAAAGAAACAATAATTCTTCTATGATTCACATAAAGACAAAGAAACTCTCTTACAGATATTGTGCTCCAAAATTGGATAACACCTTTTTGTTTATAAAGACCACCATTGCTTCAGCTTCCAATGCTCATTTACTTGGAAAATTAACAAACTTGATCAAAATGTAACCTTTTTTTTTCTCTAAATTTCTATGTTGTTTAGGTAGCTTAGCTTTTAATGGTGCAACCTTGTTGTAATAGTGTAAACAATTGCCTACTCATATTAATAGATTCTTTCTTTCTTTCTAACCATAGAAGCTTATATAATCATAACTGTTGAAAAGGGGCGATGATCCATTGCTCTAACAAAGACTTAATGTTTTTATGGTTTGTTTTTATAATGAAGTGTCTTCTAATTGAGTAGTGTTTCTAATGCTTCATAGCTTTAATAATTGTTAGGAATTCTTTCTTCTATGTTGCCTAGCCATGGTGTCTCAATTGTAATATCTTGCTCAAATAAGCAATTAGATGTTGCTCTTTTTGAAGCACGACCTCAATGCCTCTTCCACTTATATATGATTTTTTCATAAATACCTTTGAAAATTTTGGTTGAGTTAAAACTATAACAATAATAAAGCCTCATTTATCTTATCAAAAGCTAATTGAGCTCCCTCATTCTAGTAGAAGTCATTTTTCTTTAACAATTCATATAGAGTTTTTCTATAGTGCTATGATGGGGTGTTTGAGCTACATCATATATAAGTGATTATAAGGATTGTATTTCAGTAACCTCTAAATTTCCTTCCCTTCAATCAACCTTAATGCCTTATAAGGGTCTCAAATAAATTCAACCAACTGCCCTTTTCACTAAAATGTCATGATTCTTTAAAATTTTCATTAACTATATTTGGAATAGCTAACCATTCTACTTCTAATACCACATCACATCTTAATAATGAAATGATCAATTCGTATATTACAAATATGGTTCCTTGTAAGGTCCAAGCAAAATTTTATTCTAATTAATGATAGGAAAGCTTTAATCCCTCTTCAGTTTTAATCTTAATAGGAGTTATATCTAGTACTTTATAATCCTTTATATACCACTGAAGAATCAATAAAGATGTGAGTGTTTTCATTGTCAATAAGTATGTGTAATTTTTTCTTACTAAAATATCATGTGACTCTCATCTATTTGAAATTGGATGAAGCCTTACTTGACATAACTTGTAAAGGTACATTTTGTGACTCTAAATCCTAAAGTGTTTCCAAATTTTTTTGTTACAAAACATGTAGCGCCCCCTCACCGTATGGTATGAATCGGGATACCCG
>JAOTIZ010000004.1:24080810-24093768 GCA_027123425.1 Erythroxylum panamense
AAATTATTTTTGTGTGAACTAACTTCTGATTTTATTGTAGAAAATTATAAAAAGCTTAAAGATCTATTCAACCCCCCTTCTAGATCGCTAACAGTATTTAGAAATTTTTAAAGATGTCTCATAATTTTTGGTAAAATTTAGACATTTTTATTTATAATTTTTGAAAATTTAATCCTTTAAAATTTTATAAAAATACTTTTTTCACAAATAATTTTTCAAATTTTTACTAACACTACGCTATATTATTATTATTATTATTATTTTGAAAATTTCAAGTTAAAATTCTAAGTATTATTTTTTGAAAAAAAAGTTACAACACACTTCTGACTAACAGGATATATAAATATAGATATATAAAAATTGTGATATCTCGTGTTATGGAATAAAAGTAATATTTTGTTCTTCATGATATTTGATATTTAGTTTATCCTAAATAAAATTATGTTTTGTATACTTATCCCAAATCCAATCTTTCTTAAAAGTGTATAGATGTTCCATTTATTGTATTTAAAGAAAACTTTTCTTATAATGAATTATATACATTTTCAGTTTTCAAACACAAAATAAGTAACTAACGTTGAAATTTTTGTAAGAAAATAAACAAAAGTGAGAAGAAAAGTTTTGTCTAAAATTGTTAATAGAACATGAGAAAGAGCCAATTATAAATACATGAATAAATATTTTATTAAAAAAAGAACGTTCAAAAGATGCATAACATAAATTTACCCTTCTAATCCTATTAAACCAAAACCAATCAATCTAAGCAAATCACTATTGTGGATTGGCACTTTCCCTTACCTCGCTTCACTTTCCAAACCCAAGAATATGTTGCTATAAGCCGACGACACTTTTCAACCTTTAAATTCAAAGTTTATGTTTAATGTTTGGGTGTCTTCGTTATGTGTGATTGTGTTCCTCTTATCCCTTTTGCCTTTTCCATTACCCAGGTTCCAAATTTGGGTTTTGCAACCCCGAACTTGAGACGATGTTGTTCATGGATTCAAGTTCCCATTACAAGAAGTGGCAGGTTCAAGCTTGTAAGAAGGGCAGGTGAAAACCCACGTGTAATAGGTCCTGAGGAATATGATTTTCGCAGCGAATTTGGGATTTACGAGGAAAAGGAAGGAGGGCTGATGGATTTGGAATCAAGGATTGAGAGGGACTCAAAGATACCAAGTGGTAGTGGAGCAAACTTGGGTCGTTTGAAGGTTGAAATGAAGGGTAGTGAGGAGAGAGCTGAAGAGCTGAGCAAGGTAAATGCTACAGCAGGAGTGATGAGAGGAAGGCAGTTGATAAAGAGATCAAATTTGTTGGCCAAGCAAGTGATCAGCATTCAATCTGCTCATGTTTTGGGTTTCATTTCGCAGCTTTGGGTTGATACTGCCTCTGTACGTTTCATTGCTTTCTTTCCTTTTTACCTTCAATTTATGTTAGTTTATGATTTGAGATTATTCTACTTGGGTAGCTAGACATTGTAAACTGTGCAGACATGTACTCATTTATCACAATTAAGCAGTTCACTACTTGAACAGACAGTTTAACATCTGAAGCTGAACTGTGAACTTACAATGGATTCTTTTTATTTATCTGGCTGCAAAAGTTATATAGCGTGGGTGATTTTATAATAGTACACGGAACTGAGGGTTGGTTCTTTTGTTTGTATATTTGCATTATTTAGTGGGTGGTACTGCTTATAGAAGTTAGGCCGAGCTTGCTTTCTGGAGAATTAGAGAGGTTTCGTTTGGAGGATGCTAGCCAGGTAAATTCATCACTTCATATTTGTTCATTTTTTGAGTTGATTTTGTGTAATATTAAGCATATAAGGAATGTGTCCTGTAAAATT
This sequence comes from Erythroxylum panamense, assembly GCA_027123425.1. NCBI lineage: Eukaryota > Viridiplantae > Streptophyta > Magnoliopsida > Malpighiales > Erythroxylaceae > Erythroxylum > Erythroxylum panamense. The sequence goes on from JAOTIZ010000004.1 coordinate 24,082,654, forward strand.
TGACTTTAGGGAGATATTATTTTAGCTTTGGCTTGGTCACCCATCTCCCTTCAGGTTTATGTGTCGACTTAATTGCATAACAATTCACGACAAACTAAAACTTTTATTTCATGTTTCTTTTATCTCAAAGGGCCTTTGAATTTTACCAATGCTTGCTGTCATTTTCTAGTTACTTGTCAATTGCTCTCTTTTTTTGGTGGAGCTGGGTAGGTGGGGTGTTGTCAAGTGGATAGCCTACATAGATTGTCAGGAGTTGCAAACTGTTATGCGCTTTCGTTCTCCTGTTCATGACAAATATAGTATGGTTTAAGTATTGATGTTGGCAGGTTGGAGATGTTATACTTGTCGAGGATGAGAATGTGATGGAGAATGAAATTAAAATGGTTGGTCTTGAAACATTGGTGGGTACCATTCTTCATCTTCCTGCACAATTCATGCTTGTGTATCCAAAATGCCTGGTCACATTGCACATGCACTTATTGTCTATTTTCCTTCCCCTTGACCGTACTTTTTGCTGTGCAAGCTTTGGCTTACTTTATTAGGGAATAGACTCTCAATGGGTGGGGATTATGAAGAGAGAACTTCTCTTATGAATGAATTTTATTCCTCTTGCTTTGCACTTCCATTTGTTGGATTATTACACGGAGGTCTAAATTTGTGATTTTTGTTAGGTAGGATACAAAGTTGTGACACCAGGTCGGCGAAGCATTGGGAAGGTTTGTCTATTGTATTGATCCCATTGATGTAGTTGAATATAATTCACAACCATTTTGCAATTTAAATGTGCACTTTTCTAGGTGCGGGGATACTCATTCAACGTTAATTCTGGGCTGGTGAAATCACTTGAGCTTGATGCATTTGGGTTTTCCATTATTCCATCCAATTTGGTTGGTGACTACTCCTTTTCCTCGTTTAATAGTGTATCCCCTACTTCTAACTATGACTGCACGTAGTTCTCCCTTGAAGTTTGCTTGTGTAACAATTTCAGTCTATTCCCTGCTATTTTCCCTAAAATCAAGGTACTGGCTCAACTTCTTTCCTTGTACTTCTGCATTATTTCAGATAAGTACCTATGCTTTACTTGTTGAGGATGTGCTTGAAGTACTATCAGACACAGTTGTTGTGCACGAAGCTGCAGTCTCACGCATTCAAAGACTAACAAAGGTATGCTTGCATGGATAGTGAATTTAAATATTATATGGTTTGCCATAATAAATGGTGTTTGTAGAGGAGTTGTTTCATGTACTTTTCAAATGGCCCTTGTTTTGGCAATTAGGTCACATGATTCATGTTAACATAGTTATTTATTTTCAGTTGCAACTACCTTGATATTTGTTCAAACAATTCACCATTTACCATCCCAAACAAAGTATAAGTTACCAAGGATGTAACTATCAATAGCAAACTTTAAGGTATTAGGATGTGAGTAAAGGATCTTTTATAGAAAGGTCATTGTTTTTTTCATAAATCTTTTAAACTTTTTTTTAGTCTTATGTCTTGTATTTAGCCTAAATATTTAATATGTAGTACTTTCCTCTTAATTACTTAGCCTAAACATTTTTTTACCTAGTCTAAACATTTTTTTATAATGGTTTGTTTGTTTTATTTATTTGTTTTTTCTTGTTTGTGTATTTGTTTAGTTATTTTATCTTTTATTTTTATTCTTTATCTTGCTCTATATTTATTGTATTATTTATTTTATAACTTATTTTTATTTTTAAGTTGTACCTATGTATTTATTTAATTTAATTTTATTATTCCTTTTATTATTTTTGTATGTATCTTTTTTTATTTTATACTTTATAATATTTTTATCATCATTAATTTTTTTCTTCTTGTTTTATAATTTTAACCTTTCTTTTCTCTCTCTCTCTCTCTTTTCTTTCTTCTGTGCATCTATTGAAAATAATTTCTTTACTAGTTACGGGTAAGATTGCATCCTTCTGGACCTTCTCGAACCTTCTAGGAGTTTGTGTTTCAGTGAGACTTTAACTGAAATGTTGTTGTTGTAGAGTATTGCATTGGTGAAATAGCTAATGTCTGTTAAATATGAGAGTATTTAGTGACTGTGAAAAGTTGATTCCATAATTCTAACAGGGTATCTGGGACAGTCAAAATGTTAGCATGTCAGCTGATGAACTCGAAGAGTTTTCTGATAATGAAAGTTCTGTTAGATCCTCCATAGGTGGGAGCACTCAAAAAAGGTTTGGCAGCCCGAGAAACCGTCGAAAAATAAAAGAAAGTGGTGGTGATTGGGAACTTCCAATGGATTACTTATGATAATTCGAGACTTCGATGATTCCCCTTGCTCTCTCTCTCCAGTAGAAACTGGCCTTCACAAACTTTTCCTTCAGTTTCATGTTTCATTCCTCAGGTTGCTTCTGTGAAACCTTTATTTCGCCATGCACTCTTCCTGATTTGTGTTCCATTTCCTTGTAATATTTGATACATGAACCAGGTTACACATTGATCGGATTTCAAAACTTTTGTTGTCGATCAAGCCGGTGTACCTTTGAGGACTTCATAAATGTAAGTTGTACGTACATATAGAAAGTAATTAAACACTATCATAAATCTCATCCTCTATGTGCTTTACGTTGTCAACACTTTGTAGTTTGCTTCATTTAAGGTTTATCCTTTGAGTTTCTACAGTGGATGTTTATCGTCTGCGAGACCAACTTGTAGAAGCATGTACGTTGAATATGTATATCCTTTCATGGCCACATTGAAGCCCATGGACACTAGTATGATCGTTCTAGGATTGAGTTTTGTGAGATTCTATCTATACATTGCCCAATTGGCGATCAGGTGATGATGGGGTTTTTTCACTTTTATCTGAACACTAAACAAGATCTTTCTGTTTGAATTTCCAGCCGTGGTAGGCGAGCAAATTCGTTGAACAAATTCTCGTGACAAGACTTGGACTGAAACTTCAGTCGATTGCAAATGACCCGTCTTTTTACATAATACCGTCAACTTCCTCCATCTTGGACGACCATGTTCCTAATCCATAAATAATATTATCCCCTTGTTACTAAAAAGAACTCAAAAAAGCATTAAAAAAGTGTTAAAAAGTGGGCAACATTGGTCTAGACTACACTTGTACGTTGGATAGTTTGAATTGGGCTTAAGTAAAGTTTTAACTTAAAATTTTTTGAAGTTCTTAAGTTCATACTTAATTAAAACATGGTTCAAAAAATGAGTTTAATTTTAAACATAAATTTGACCCATTATAAAAATGTAAAATGTGAACCCAATTTATAAATTCATATATTTTAAAAAATTTAACAATTATATGAAATATAATTGTAATACACTAGCATTGATTTATGTCTTAATATATGAAATTATATTCAATTTGAATAAAGAAAATCATTTGACAAATACAAATAATCATAAATTTGTTCTAAAATAAAAATATAATTGTTACAAAATTCATAATAACTTAAAACTAACCTTGAAAAGAATTGTTCTTTTCTAGACATTCCACTTGTTATCAATAAAATGAGCAATAATGTATGCATTTTCATCCTTTGACACTTCATTCTTCCAATTATCAAAAGTCAAATAGATATGACTAGAAGATTCGAACAACTCTTTCTGTATTGATTCCCTTTTTTGGTCAACATATGCAATTATATCATGTTTGCTAGTAACCCTACTAATTAGTTGATATGTTGAGCAAGAAGCAAGGCTCATCACATATCTAAATGTAAGAAATTCAACAAATGTCAATAAAAGCATACTAATAGCAATCATCATATTAATTACCTTATGCAATTCAATGTGATCACATTTCATAACATTCAATGCAATACTACTATTAGAATCTAATTTAGTCCCAATCGCATATTGTCTTACACCATTATGCTCTTCTATTGGACATTTTTTTTGAATGACGAAGTGAATGAGAAATATCACTTATAGCTTGAGAAGAAACTTCTCCCCCATAGTAATTGCATTAAGCTTTTGAATTTTCTTCTATTTCCTTATTAACCAAAAAATTCGATGCAATAAACTATAACTTCTTTGTTCTACTCTAACTAATCTTTTCTTCCTTATAAAATCATCATATAGTAGATTAGAACTTGTCATTGTTGATATAATTCTAGCATTAATAATAAGTAATTAGTTTCATATAATAAAATAAACTTCTTATATCTAAGTAGTGAAATAGTGTCTAATAAGAAATAATATGATGTAAGTTCAACTTATCATAACCTAATACCTTTTAAGTAGACACCAAATATTTGGCATGTATAGAGTATGATAAGTGCTTAATTGATTATTATTTACTCCATAATTCTTAGTGATTAATTTTTATTTTGCTTCTAAGATACTTATTTTGGTTTAGGTACAAGTAAAAAAACAAAACAAGCTAAATTCATAGATTTGAGCAGTTTTACTATTGTTCAGTCTTATTTGACTTCATAGATTCTAAGGAGATGAATTAGGGAAAATTTGGGCAAAAAAAAGAAAAATTAGAGTTATTTTAAAAGAACACACTCATGTCAAGAAGTACACAGTTGTGTAAGTGACTTACACGACCTTGTAAGGGACGATATAAGTGACTATAAATGTGTATGACTTTGAAGATGTTTTGCTCAATGAAAATGTATGCTGCTATTGTAAGTAATGCATATAACCGTATATATTGCATGTGTAACTCTTTATAATTTTGTGTGTGCGCAAATTTTGAAGAATTAATGCAAGATTAATGGACATGGTCATGTACACGGTCAAGTGGTTAAGACAATTATGGAGGCCAATTAAGGGGGATATAAAGGAGGGACACTTATTCATGTCTTTTCTTCTCTTTGGGTATGTGCTTTGAAGGATTATGAGTGGCTGATCCTCTTCCTTCCAGTTCAAGGGAATTTTGAAGCCTAATAACATGTTGGTGCATTAACCAATTTTTGTAACAATGTCCTTATCTTTAGTTCGAAACTGATTGTGTTATCTATGTTTAAGTTTATGATTTAAGCACGAATGATTTATATAAGGTCTGCTATATCATTCATGTATAGATTTACTGCCACAACTATGATTACATTCTATAATTATTATCAATCTAATTCATATACAACAAACTAATGTTTGTTCATAACTAGAGATAACATATCATAAGTTAAACAATCTAACCTCGCGTGGTTATTGCTTATATTAACCTATTTTCTAGATTCTTAATGTTATTGTTACATTAACTCTAGAGAGCTTATTCTAAATTGTATGAAAGTTAGATCTAATTAAACATTTTATCTAAATTAGTTAGGATCCAAGGGAAAATTGGAGTTAACAAAGCTTATTGTTAATCCATGACTAATAATTTCAAGGAGAGGGATGACAACAATGTTAAACTTGATTAGACATGTTTATCTGAGGATTAAGATTAAATCAAGAATTGAGATTAAATATATTTATTACTCTTTGCAAATTTGATTTGTAGAATTTAATTTATTTTTGTAGTTTAATTTTATATAATTGCATTAATTAAATTCCTTAAAAACCCCCTCTTCCTATTACACTGATTAGTTCAACATAAAAATTAGTCATGAACTCTCTATGTATACGATCCTTTCTCATCATAGCTACAATTTTAGTGCTAAATATTTAGTTTTTAATTTTTAATATGTTCAACAAGCATCAAAATTTTGGCATCGTTATCGGTGAGTGTTGATTTTTCTATTGTATTTGGTATTAATTGGTGTCTTGTATATTTGTTTATAATTAGTTTTTATATTTATTTCTTGATTCTTTTTATCGTGTTTATGCATGACATTAACTAGGCCTTTTCATCAAGGTCTTTACTATTTGGTCCAAAGTTTGAAAGAATACTGGCATATTACATAGGGAGAAAAAAATGACTTAAAGAACAGAGCAGGAAGTTAACCTAGAAATGATCACTAATGATTTAGAAGAAGCTATGGCCAATCCTAGAACCCTAAAGGAGTTCGATGCCTTAGATTTGAACCAAAGACCTCTTTGCATTGTCTTCCCTAATTTCACTGAACATGTTACTTTTAAGTTTAGATTCATTTTGATTCACATTTTACCTAGTTTTCATGGTTTTACATATGAGGATGCCCATAAGCACCTTAAGGAGATCGATGTGATCTCTCTAAGCATGAAAAATGTAGGGGTAACAAAAGAGAAAATTATGTTGAGAGTTTTTCCATTCTCATAAAAAATGTGTCAAAACATTAGCATTTAGATTTACTTAGGGGTAGTGTTACCATGTGAAATGAAATGAAATTGTTATTTTTGGAGAAGTATTTTCCAACATCGAAGACAAAAACCATAAGAGCGAAAAATTTTGAGATTAAGCAACAATATAGAGAGTCCCTCTATGAGTATTAGAAGTGCTTTAAAAAGTTGTGCTAGCTTCCACCATTATAATATCACCAAAAAACTTCTTATCTGATAGTTCTATGAATGATTATAATATATGGATAGGAGTTTAGTTGATGCAGTACGTGGTAGAGCGTTGGGTGAAAAGACTCCTAAAGAGGCAAGGATTTTGATTGAGCATACAGTAATAAATTCCTAATAGTTTGGCATTTATAATCATGTTCGCAAAGTAAATAAGATGAACAATTTGTCCATTAAACATTGTGTAGATGGGCTAAGCTCTTCTGTTAGATATATTACTCTAAGATAGGCACAAGTGAAAGTTAATAGGATGTTGCAAATACGAATGATTCGACAGATGGGTGCTTGACTTTGCCAGAAGGGAATGTGTAACGTGTTTATACTGTAGTAGGAAAATTTTCTCAGCAATACAATTCATATTCCCAGACATATAATCTATGTTGGAGATATCATCTTAAACTAAGTTATAGAGTAAATAGGCAACATAATTACTTTTCAAATAGGCCACCTATTATATAGTAGTTTTAGCCTAAACCACAAGCTTCCTCCTCTAAATTAAGTATGCCATTGAAAGATATGATTAAGTCCCTTACTACTAATACATTCCAATTTTAGTAGGATTTGGAGTTAGTAACGTTGGTAATACTATGATTAAGCGAACCATACTAGATTTAGGTGTTTCTGCGATTTTCTAAAAGAAACTACCCCTGAAGTGTAATGATCTGGGCATGTTTACTATTCCTTGTAAAATTGGTAACACTATGATTAAGCAAACTATGCTAGATTTAGGAGCATCAATTCATGTTATGCCTCTTTTTTTTCATTTATGCTTTTTTGAATTTGTTCCCTTTGAAAGAAACTAGTGTTATCATATAATTGGTTGATCATACCAATGCTTATCCACATTAAGTGATTGAGGATATTTTTTATGAAAAAGTGATTCATTTTAATATTTTTAATTCCATGAAGCATTCCCAGGATGATCATTCTATTTTTGCAATTAAGGTGATTGATCCTTTAGTGCAGGAAGCTTTTAAGTTGAATTGTAGGGATAAATTGGAAGCAATTTTAACTAAGCTTTTGGATTTGGAAAACTGCCAACAATGTTGAGCTAGAAGAAGAACTAATTGGGATAGTGGCTACTTTACATTCTTTAAAACCACTCCTTAAGGGGTAAGAACTTACTTCCATTTAACTACCTAATTCTTTCCAAAGGTTGCTACCTTTTGATTTGTAGATATCTAATTTGGAGTTAAAACTATTACCCTCCCATTTGAAATATATATCCTTGGGAGATAGTCAGGCTCTTCTAGTGATTATTTTATCATAGTTGAATCTTGATCAGGAATGTAAGTTAGTTAGTGTGTTAAAGGAGCACTAGAAGATCATTAGGTGGACAATTGTTGATATTAAAGGAATAAGCCCTTCTATATATATACATCAAATTCTTCTTAAAGAAGATTCCAAAAAAGTAGGTAGGAAATGATGGAAGTTATGGAAAGGAAGTTCTTAAACTTCCTAATGTCAGAGTAATTTATCTTATTTCAAACACTAAGTAAGTAAGTCTAGTGTAGGTTATTCCAAAGAAATATGCAATTATAGTAATAATAAATCAAGATGATTAGTTGGTTCCCACTCATGTGCAATCTAGGTGGTGAGTTTGTATTAATTACAAGAAATTGAATTATTTGACTTATAAAGACCACTTTCTCCTTCCATTTATTGATCAAATGCATAAGAGACATGTTGAATAAAATTATTACAAATTTCTAGATAGATTGTTAGGTTAATTTTTAGATTCTTATTGAGCTAGAGGATTAAGAAAAGATGACTTTTACATGCCTATTTGACATATTTGCTTATGAACGATGAATTTCGATTTATATAATGCTCTTGTCCCTTTTCAAAGGTTTATGATGAGCATATTGTACGAATATGTTGAAAAGATTACATAAGTATTTATGGATGATTTTAGTATTTATGGCTTTTCTTTTGATTATTGCTTAGAGAATCTTGCACGTATTTTGGAAAGATGCATTGCAACTAACCTTGTAATTAATTTAAAAAAATGTCATTTTTATCATTGATATAGTTTTAGGGCATCCTTTGTCTTTTAGGGGTATAGAGGTTGATAAGTCTAAGAATAATCTTATTTTTCCTTTACCTTACCCTACAATTGTGTGGGTATTTTGTTCTTTTCTTGGTCATGCATGTTTTTATCATAGGTTTATCAAGAATTTCTCAAAGATAGCTTCTCCTTTATGAAAGATATTGCAACAAGACGTTCCTTTTAAGTTTGATGACAAATGTCCTAAAATTTTCCCTATTGCATAGTCGTTGGCATCACAGATGATCTTATTTAACCTCCAAACTGGAGCATCCCTTTTAACATCATATGTGATGCCAAGGACTATGCAATAAGGGTAATTTTAGGATAAGAATGGAAAGGTTGCACATGAAAATCTTTATGCTTCAAAATCTTTGAATTCATCCCAATTGAATTGTTCTACAATTGAATAAAAGTTTTTATATGTTGTATTTGCTTTAAAAACTTTCAATCATTTTTTTGGGTTGTTGTATCTGCTTTAAAAAATTTCAATCATATTTTTTGGCTAATAAATTTATTTTCATTTAGATCATGCAACTCTAAAGTACTTGTTGACTAACAAAGAAACAAAGTCAAGGCTAATCATGTAGATTCTCCTCCTTCAAGAGTTTTATTTAGAAATAAGAGATAAAAGGGGGGTAGAGAATGTTGTTGCTAATCACTTTAGCTATTTGGTCTGAGAGGAAGATGATCTACAATTCCGGATAAGAAATTATTTTCTATTATCTTGACACCTCCATGGTATGTAGATATTGTGATTTTCCTAGTTATTAATAAGTTAATTGCAACTTTGTCAAAGGCTCAATTGGAAAAGCTTAAGAGTTAATCCAATTATTATATGTAGGATGATCCCTATTTTTTGAGGCATTGCACAGACCAAGTGATAAGAAGGTATGTTCCTAAGAGTGAGATTCTTTTTATTTTGACCTTTTATCACTCTTACACTTATGAAGAACAATTTGAAGCAAAAAAGACCACCCATAAAGTATTGGAGATTATTTTTTTATTGGCACTCACTGTTTAAGGATGCATATCTCTTTAGTAAGTCTTGAGATAGGTGTCAAAGGATAGGTTTATTACTTACAAATCAATTGACATAGACTCCTATTCTTGTTTGTGAAATTTTTGATGTTTGGGGCATTGATTTCATAAGACCATTCTCTCCATCTTTTGGTTTTTGTTATATTTTACTTGCAGTTAATTATGTTTCTAAGTGGGTGGAAGCTACAACCACCATGACTAATGATGCTAAAGTTGTTACAAATTTTGTAAAATCTAATATCTTTTATAGGTTTGGGATGTCAAGAGCCATTGTAAGTAATAAAGGAACACATTTCTATAATAGTGTGATGGAAGCATTATTGAAGAAATACCATATCTTACATCAGGTTCCCACTTCAAGTGGCTAAACTAAGTTGTCTAACAGAAAAATTAAGAAAATCCTAGAGAAGAAAACTCTACCTAAAAGGAAGGATTGGAGTTTGAGATTGGAAGATGCACTGTGGGCTTATAGGGTAACCTATAAAACATCAATTGGTAAGTCCACATATAGATTAGTGTTTGAAAAGTTGTGTTATATTCCTATGGAATTGTAGCATAAGGCATATTAGGTTATTAATTGGTGCAATATGAACTTGATAAAATGAAAGGGATAGAAAGTTTCAATTGTAAAAGATTAAAGAGATGAGGAACAATTCTTATCATAATGCAATGATCTATAAGGAGAGACCAAAGCTTTCCATGACAAGATGATATCAAGGAAAAACTTTATTGTAGATTAAAAAGTTCTTCTTTATCAATTTAGACTTAAAAACTATTTTTTAGATAAGTTGCATTCTTATTGGGTTGGTTCTTTTGTGATTTCTAACGTTTTTTCTTATCGTGTGGTAGAAATTTAGAGTGTGAAAATAGGGACGACATGTAATATGAATGGTCATCTCCTCAAGCCTCATTATAAAGGATTTCAAGTAGAGAATATGGAAGTGGTGGTACTTGAAGACCCAATTTATACCAATTGATGAAGAACATGGGGTTGAGCCAACAATAATAAACAAATGCACTACTTGGGAGGCAACCTAAAGAGAGTTATTCCTTTTCTTTTGCAATTTTTTTTTATTGTTGAATCTTCTCTCTCTTACATGTAATCTTACATTGAGGACAATGTAAGTTTAATTGTGGGGAAGAGGAACTTGGTTCTTATGTTTGTTTTTGAGTGCCTTTTATAATTTATTATAAGAAAAATAAAAATAAAACATTCTCTCTTTTTCTATTATTCTAAGATTGTAAGAGTTAAAATTATATAGTTGAATTAACCAAAGAAATTAATAGCAACTTGGGCATGTATTCTTACTCTGATGGTTAGTTAAGGTAAGTTTCCTTTAAGGCTTCGTTTGGTTGCCAGGTGATAGGATTGAATTATCTTATATTTTCTCATGTATTTCTATGTGTAACACCTCACTCCCGCATGACCCGAACCTGACATCGATGGTAATATCCGAGTCCGTGTTCTGCAAGGGTGGCGTGCTACAACACTCAGTCAAAACTCAGTATAATTTTTTTTTGAAAACATAAGCATACACTAGCGGAAAATCATTAATGAACATAATCACCGGTAATTCCAATGGCCACAAGGGCCCTTT
>JAOTIZ010000004.1:24094234-24105357 GCA_027123425.1 Erythroxylum panamense
AAGAAGGGTTAAATTGTCTAATGTATTTTTTAGATTAAATTCCTGGGGAAAGTAATCTAAATACCAAGGGGGTGTTGAGATTTAGAATCCAAGGAAAGTGCCACTACTTTCCTTAAATTAGGAAAGTTTTTATTTTCCTACCTACTCAAAAGTTTTTATTTTCCTAACTACTCAAAAAACGAATCAAACGTAATAATTTAAATTTTAGAAAAAATATTACTTTCCCTAACAACAATCCATTCCAACCAAACGGTGCCTAAAAGAGTAATGACTAGTGAGTAGGCATAAACCAACGAGATTTTCAGCTTTTTAGGCTAACACATCCTTATCAGTTTTGCTATCTTTCTTTAATATGTGATCTTGACATGTGATTCTTGAAATTGCCATAATTTTCTGTTCAATTCCATAATTTTATCATATGCATTAACATGAAAATGATATAGGCATTCTTTGTTTTGCAATCTACGTTAGCCAAATAACCTACTTAATGATAAATTTTTTTTCCTATTATTAAGCCCTTTTGAGCTCCATTAGCTTATTATTTTTATGTTAACCACATTACAAACCTTTAACTTAAAGAGAAAAAATTTCTTACCCAAGCCTTAGACCTACTAGAGTATTTTTGATCATTAATATTCGTGGACACAAAAATGAATATACGTCAGGGTGATCATAAATGTGGGTTAGTTATAGCTAATGAAGCATGATCTTCATTTTCTGTCAATAAGTTCCATTGTTGATATAATTTCTTTGTATTTCTTTTTTATTTTTTAAATTTCATCAGAAAATAAAAAAAGAATAAAAGAAAAGAAGGTGTTCGATAGGAAAATCATTTGTTTTGCAAGTAATTCATTTTAATCTTTCCTCTCAACGTTTCAAGGAGTGGGTGACTTGATTGTGATGTAAATAAGGGGAAAATAGCTGGCAAAAGTCATTCCTTGTGGTTTTAATAGATTGTTTATCATTATTCTTTTAAGTGATTTCTTCTATTTCTTTATCCTTCATATCATCCATGGTTTGAAGACCAGAATCTAAGGTAAGGAACATAATTTTTGCATTCATCATATTCAATGCTCTATTGAATATTCTTCCTTCCTAATTTCACTAGCTTTTAAACTATATGACCCAAATACTTCTCTCGTTAACCTTAAACCTCATTATAACCTTGATAAAATTCTTTGATTCATGTTATGCATGTGAATCTGTAGAGGTGGAGAACTAAAAAGATATGTAATGTCGTGGCGAGTATATGTGCTACCCTTCCTTGTTGCTTATCGCCAACATATATGCTACCATCATTGTATTATCCATCATTACACCATTGAATCTACAATAGTTAACATAGAAGGAATTTTATTATACATGATCATCATACCTTCCAAACTTGGATATAACATCACCTTTGTTGCATTCAATAAGTAGATCCCTAGTATCAATTAGAAATCTTCAAGTGGTATGATTATAAAATTGAACTTAGCATGCCAACTCCCTATGCTTACTGGGACATTGTTAGTAGATCCTACCACCACTTATATCTAGCATTGTGGTTACCTCCTTGCTATTGAATTTTATACTCACGTACATCAGCTTGTCAAAAGGATTGATTCACTTTTAACTGCATTCGATAAGGTGATCAGATTCATCATCGCTTCTTTATCTTTTTCCTATTCTTTGGCAATTAGGGCATTTAGCTTCTCCTTCCTGAGACATTCTCTCACAAAGTGTAGACCACTGCATAAGTAACAAGCAAGTTTGCCTTCTTGGAGGACATCTTTCCACTCTTAAAGTTGTCATTTTGCTTGTCTTTCCTCTTAAAATCTCCTTTTTTAGAGTCTTTCTTCTTTTTCCCCTCATTTTTTTCCTGTTAGGCTAAGCCTTTGTCTTTGGAAGAAGTAGAGGAGCCAGCCTTAGTTTCCTTTGTCATTTAAAAATCCATCAAGGAATTAGCAACCATGATTGCACCAATAACATCTGTCACATTTTGCCTCCGCAACTCTATTTGTGCTCATAGTTATAACTCAAAAAAAAAAAGTTGAAGAGTTTGTCTTTATTTTACATATTATCAATATCCAACATTAGAGAGCTAAACCTTTTAACACAATCTCTTACTGACCAAACTTGTTTCAATTTCTTCTAGGCATCCCTTACAAGCTAAGAAGTGTTCATCCAAAAAAATTGATCCTTTAACCCATTCTTCATCTTCTCCCACATGTTGATTCCCAATCTAGGTACCGTTATCTTTATTGATTATTTCTTAGCTCAATCTTTGTTCTAGTTAATTAATCGTGTTGATTTTTTTCATTTATTAATTCATATTTGGATTTAATAAATCTATATCACCATAATTTATTAGACTAGATAATAGTAAGATGGTTAGAACTAGTAATTCTAGTCCTTGTAGGGTCGATATGTACTTACCAGTGCTAGCTACAATTACACCATATGCTAATGATAAAATAAGTAAGTTAAAATTTTGACTCCATTGTTGAGGACTAGTGATATGTGCTTAATTGATTATGAATTTATTCTATAAGCCTTAGTGATTATTGCTATGAAAATGCTTAAGATACCCACTTTAGTTTGTATATGATTTTAGGCGCAATTCGGAAGAGAAGAAGCTAAAGTGAGTCGAAAGCACTATATTTGGGCTACTTTTTGAAGATTCGCTCTCACTTGTCTTCATAGAGCAAGAAGAAGAAGAAGGAGATTAAAAGAAGAAGATAAGATATAGCATAAAAGAATGGAGAATGAAGCTTGCCTAGGACCATAATGGAGTGCATGGGCATGAGACACTTCTCATGGCCGTGAGAAGCTTCTCACAGAATTAAGAAGTTATGTCACCACCATGAAAAATGTGTCACGAGTGTGACACACACTATTCACACTTGTGACACACCTACTCACCATCGTGAGAAGTGTTGGTTGTCCATTAAACCTTACATTTTTCATTTAAAAGCAACATATTGGTGAGCACCGAAAGATAGGAAAGTTTTGGTTTTTTCAATTGGGACAAGAGGGAAACATCAGGAGAAGATGAGAAGAAGGTGCAAAGCTCCATCCATTTGGAGACCTATGGGGAGCTAGCATCCTGATGCCAGTTTGGAGGCGACATCAACTCCGACAACCCGGTTAAGCATTTCTTCCATTAATTTTGTTTTTCTTTCTTTCTAATGGATTGATTGTGTTATCCTATGCGTATGGATTTGGGTTTTATGTATGGATGATGTATTCTGATTATCATTCGATTGTTTGTGTATGAACCCATAGCTAGAATTTCGATATAATATGTAATTGTTATATTTAAGATTCATTTATAGCGACTAATGGTTCGTAATCATTAGAATAACATAACCTAGGTTAAATGACCTAAGCATATGTGGTTATTGCTTAAATTAGTCTATTTTCTTAATTTGTAATGTGCCTGTCTAATTAAATCTAGAGATCATATCCTAGGTTATTCGGTAGCTAGGTTTAATTAACGAGCGTCTTTTGATTAAACACGACCTAAGGGAAAACCAGAGTTGATAGAGCTTTTTGTTAATCAATCACTAATGAAATATGTTTAATTGGGTGTAGGCTGAGATTGATCTAAAGAACTAGATTCTTAAGGAAATCGCCAATTTCATCATTTTTGCATGTTTTATTTAATTTGTTTTTATTAGTTTAGTTTAATTTTATTTTTTATTTGAAATTCAACCAAAACCCACCATAACCTAAACTCCAGTTATTTTCATTTCAAAAGCTAGCAAAACACTCTTTGTGGGATCGACCTAGACTCACCACTGCTATAGTAGTAGGTTTAGTTTATTTTGCATAGCGATACGACGTGCTATGTCAATTTTGGTACCGTTGCTGAGGAGTGTAGTACTTTAGTTTTTGATCTTGATTTTAATTGATTTTGTGTACATATTTGTTTGTAATTAGTTTCTTTTCAGTTATTTCTTGACCTGTTCACTTTTTGTTTAGTGTTATGAAAAAATTTTATAGATAGAAGTAATTTTTTCTACAACTCTTATTCCCAATCCTATAGCTCATATTGGAATGATCATACTAAATTTAGTTATGGATGGGATAACCAATAAAATTACTTCCTTGATAGTATGCAGAGTACACAACAATTCTCATATAGACTAGAAGCTTCTTATTACGACTTGGGTCCATCTTTGGAAGAATTGGATAATAATATTGCTGCTAATACTCGATAATTCCAGCAGGATGAAAGGAAATTTTGGTATGGTTTCCAAAATTTGGAAAGCCAACAAATCTCACTTATATCTATGAAAGAATTAATTAATGTTATGAATGCTAATAGTTTGTAATTTCAATAAAGTATACAGTAACATCTTCAACAGTTTTAGCAGGAGACAAAATTGAGCATACAGAACATGGTAAGCCAAATGGGTCAGATGATGGAAGCTCTCGACCGTCTAGAATCTCAAAGTGAAGAAATGCAATCATCTGAACCTAAGGTGTACCCAAAGGACATTAGCGCAGAGGACTTATAAAATGAAGAGGAGCTTGAGAATCTTAAGAATGCTACTTAAGGAATTGCTTATGTAGAAGAAGTAGAGAAGGAGCTCAAAGCAAAAAGGGATACATTTTTAGCTTGAAGGTAAATACTAAGTTCCTAATTTTTGTTAAGATTGATTCTTTTCCTTTACCTACCAGGATAAAGAAGTTGGACGAAGAAGAAAAAGGTGAAGAGACATTCGAGATCTCTCCAAAGTGTATGAAATCAGTAAAGATTAAGAATATGAAAGATAAGGAAGACACTGGAGGTGAATGATCATCAACTAAGGCCCTATCCAAAAAACCTCGCATGGAAGAAGCTTAAACTGTAACACCCGAAGACCATGATTTTGTCATGTAAGGAAAGTATATAATTGAGCCAGCAACACTAAACAAAGGCGCTTCTTGGGAGGCAACCCAAGGAAAGTTAATTTCTTTTCCTTTACATTTGTGCATTTATTTCTTATATGCTTGCGTGTTTTTAAGATTGTTTGTTCTTATTTGTTTTTGAGTTTTTAACAAAGAGAGAGAGAGAGAGAGAGAGAGAATAAAACAAACACACAAACATTTTCTCATTTTTTCTATTTCTTCTAGGATTATATAGTCATGATTAGAGTGTGAATTAATTAGAAGAATCCATGGTAACTTTAGCATGTACTTTATCATTTGTGATTGGTCAATATGCATTATTTTTAGAAAAGTAATGACTAGTGGTAGACAAATGCTAGTGAGATTTTGAGCCTTATCATATTAACACATCCATATCAGTCTGATTGTCATTTGTTTATGTGTGACCTTCATGACATGTACATCCTGACTTTGTCTTAAATTTCTATTTGTGACCATATTTTTTTTCACATGCATTAACATGAAAATGATTAGGCATTCTTGGTTTTTCCAAGTTTAATTAACTAAATATCCTACCTACCATTATATGATTTTCCTTTTTATAAGCCTCCTTGAGATTTATTGGCCTTTCTTTTTGTATTAACCACATTACATGATTTAAACCTAACCAAATGTCTCACCTAAGCCTTAAAGCTAGTGAAGCATTTGTTGATTGTTCGAGTTTGCGGATGTACATAATTCTAAGTGTGGGGGCATGCAAAGTTGTGGAATGTCTTGACTGTGAATGGTATTTGAGTGAACCCATGAATATATATTAGTTAAACACATTTTCCAAGTTTACCATTAGATTGCTCATATTTTGAAGGTGATGCTTGTTGATTGATCATGAGTAGAAGCGTAGAATGTTAAGTTCTTGCTATGGCTTTTAAAAATCATTCACATTTACTTATGACTATATATTTTTGGTAAATATAGGAATTGAGTAAATGTTTTTGGGTCTATGATTTTGAATATGATGTTTTGCCCAAGGAAAGTCAAAAGTTAAGTGTGAGGGAACTTGATATGTGCTTAAATGTTGATACATTTAATCTACGACACTTAGTGATTAATACCTTAAAATGCTTAGGATACTCACTTTAGCTCATATTTGATTTTAGGTGCATTTTGGAAGTGAAGGAGCTAAAGTAACCCGAAAGCATACTCATTGAGTCATCTTCTCAATGTTCATACTCTATTATCTTCATGGAGCAAGAAGATTAAAAGAAGAAAAGACAAAATGTGAAGAACTAAGGTTAAAGGTGTCTCAGCCTAGCTGGAGAGATGTCACAACTGTGAGTGATGTCTTATGACTGTGACATCACTTGCATAGGCATGAGACTTAGAGAGATGTTAGGGTCGTGAATGATGTCTCATGACTGTGACATCACTTGCATAGGCATGAGACCACTCACATGCCTGAGCAAGAGTGTCTTATGAGTGTGAGACACCACTCACACCTGTGAGACATGAGTCACAGTGGTGAGATGGTGCCAGGTGTCCTATTTAAACCTATTTTAAAACTATATAAAGGAATATATATGCCAACTGGGAGAAGATGCTGGAAGTAATGGACAGAAACGAAAACATCTACATTCTTTGTCATTTTCTCTCGATTTTCAATGCCAATAGAGGATTCATGGTTGATTCTTAGAGGTTGATGGAGAAGATGAAGGGCTAACCTTCCCAATGTTGGTTTCGAGGTGCAATTGATGATGAGGAGCACGTTAAGCATAATATCATTATGTATTGTTTTCTGTCCCTCTTTTCAGATTGTTTACATTATTTTGAGATTAATGATTGCGTATTGTTTAACAATGATTTTGACGCTCTATTGAATCAATTTTCATGAAAACCCATTGCTAGAACTTGAATGCAATATGTAATACTTGTATTAAAGGTCGTACGTGGAAACTAGCATCGTTAAATCATTAAGGATAACGTATCATAAGTTAAATAATCCATGCTTGTGTGATTATTGCTTAGATTGGTCCATTTTTCTCACTTGTAATGTGGCTGTCTAAATAAACTTAGAGAGCTTGTTCTAGGTTTCCCAATAATTAGGGTTAATTCAAGAGCTTGTTTTAGTTAACTATTACCTAAGGAAAAACTAGGATTAATAAAGCTTGTTGTTAATTAATGACTAATAGTTCAGAAAGAGGTGTGAGGATGATAATGCAATGCTATAAGTTAAAGTGTGCGTAGGCCGAGATTAAACCAAAGAACCAGATTTTTCACACATTTATCACTCGTTATTTTTAACTTTTCTTTATAAATTGCTTGCGTTAGTTTAATTTTATTTTGTAATCTCAATTGAATTTGCCCAAAACCCCCTATTTTATTTCTTTTAGATCAATTATTTTGCAAAAATTAATTGAACATTCCCTATGAATACGATCTCGACTGACCACAACTACAAATTTTAGTGTGTAGAATTATGTAAATTTTGCAGTGCACTCCACATGTGCTGTCAACTAGGATGTTAAGGACTTAGTGGTTAAGCTTGCCAATTTTGATATAATTAGCTTAATATTGAATAATTCAAACTTTTGTAAAAATAATGTTTATTAAGATGATTCATTATTAATTTGGTTATGATTGTGATTTAATTTGTTTAGGTAAATAGATATGAATTTTGATGATTAAAATGATTTCAATTTAGTTTATTAATTTTCAGAATAGATACTTGATTTTCATTATAATACTTAGTGTATAATTTTTATATGCATTGTGTAAATGTAAATTGTTCGAGAATTTTCATTAAACTGCATATAAAAATTAAAAAAAGAAAGAAAAAAGTAATAGCAAGTGAATAGATAAGCATAAATAATTTCACTCCACCAGCCTTATGCCAATAAAAGGTTGTCCAAGAGTTGTAATAGTAGCCAGGGGTAGTTATGATAAGGTGTTTAATCTCATGTCAAAAGGCTAGGTGACTTTTCAAATAAGCTTCTACATGCTCTTATGTTGTTTAAATTTAGTTTTTTGTTTTCATAAGGGCTATGAAAATATTTAACGGTTTTAATATTTTTCTCATTTATATTCACTTTATGCATTAAATGGAAGGGTATGAATTGAGTTAAAATTTGAAGAATTTTGGGGTGAATTAGATTGATTTACAATTTTATACAATTAACTAAGTGCTTAACAATTCAATGAACTTTGCAATTAAATGAATAATGGATAATCTTGATTAATATCTTTGATGTGATTAATGCTTTCTTAAAGTTATTTCTCTTGAAGTTGAGAGTAATGAAGTTGATTTGCATGAGGATAAGCAATTGCTTAAGTGTGGGGAGTTTGATAAGTGCTTAATTTTTCATATTTTTAAGTTTATATTTAGCACATTTCATTTGTTTATTTAAGTTTATTTATAGTTATTTTTTTCATATTTTATTTTTAGGTCATAATTCATATATTTGGAGCAAAAGGGACTAATTGGAATAAGTTTGGGGCAATTTAGAGCTAATTTGAAGTTATAATGCTATAGGAAAATTACACGAGCAAGTATATGCAACATGGTCACAATTCATGCAAGACAAGTTGTTTTAAAGTTTACAATAATTATATGGTTATGAACACACTTGTGTACTTACCTATGTTTATATTGTGAGCTTGTGTTTGCTTTAAATTCGAGGATCTTATGGTTTTCAAGTACACATTCAAGTTCATGGTCATGTATTTAACTATGTACCACCTAAAAACCTAATTTGTAATATACAAAATACAAAATTAAAGGACAAAGCAAGGAGGAAGCATAATTGGAAGACCTAAACCTACAGAAAAAGCAATGAATAAGTAAGGAGACATATCTAAAATGAATTTCCATCAATCTAAAGTGAATTTCTTGAAGATTAAAAGGGATTTCATCATTTATCTTTTGATTTTATGTTCTTTTATTTAGTTTTGATGATATGTCTTTCATTATGATGAACTAAATCATTAAGGTACAAGGATAAGATAATCCCCAAGATGGATTATGTATTGATTTCAATTTAATTTAATTTCTTCTTTAGTTTCATTAAGATTCAATTATTGTTTGTTATTTTTTCTTGAATTAATATTGCTAATATGTTAATTTATGTGTATTTCCATACAGTTGAGATTTGAAAATCTTTTGTATGAATTTTTTTAGCATAATTGGAAAGGTTTGTATGTGAACCTAGAGATAGGATGACTTAAATCTTTCTGATTAGGGTCAAATATAATAGTAAAATTCATAAATTAGTTAATGCAATTCTAAAGGTCTTAATTTGAAAGAGATTTCAATTAATCAACCTATGATTAGTTGTTAATAGTCTTGAGAGACAAAAATTGTAAAATTTTCACATTCCAATGTACTTTAGATTAAGTTGGACGTTTGAAGTCCTATTTGCATAAGAAGTCCTTGATTTAATCTCTATTTTAGTTACTTGATCGTGTTAATTTATTTTTATTTTATTGCTTCAAATTTGAATTTGATAATTTATTAGAATAAATAATGGAAAGATGGTTAGAAGTAGTAATTGCAGTACTCATAGTATTAAATCAAACTTGCTAATAGCCATAGCTACATCGTGCGCTTCTGGCTAAACAATTCAATCAAGTTTTGGCATTGTTATTCTGGAATAGAATATTAGGGACTTAGTAGTCAAGATTTTCAATTTTGTTATAATTAGCCTAATATTGAATAATTTATTTTTTAAAAAGGATGTTGATCAAGCTGATTCTTTATGAGTTTGGTTATGGTCATGATTTGATTTGTTTAGGCAAATAGTTACAAGTTTTAATGATTAAATTGATTTCATTAACTTTGAGAAAGGATACTTGATTTGCATTATGATACTTTATGTATAATTTGTACATGCATTTAGTTAAATGCAAATCCTTTTTAAACATTTTCATTACCCCACAAATAAAAATTTAAAAAATAGTAGTATGTGAATAAACAACTATAAATAATTTCAATTTGTTAGCTTTGTACGAATAAAAAGGTCAAAGTTTAAGAGTGATGCTAATAGCCATTTAAGATAGTGACCTAATTAAGTAACTAGTAGTAATCATGATATGGTGTTTACTCTCGTGCTAAAAGGATATGTGACTTTTCAAACAAGCTTGTATATGCTCATATAAGACAAGTTGTTTTAAAGTCTTAGATAGTTACATGACTATAAATAGGCCCATATTTGAGAAGTAGACACCTGTTTATTTGAATATGTTTGCATTTTAAGCTCACTTTTGTCTTAGATTTGAGGATCTTGTGATTTTTAAGTACATAACTGTGTAACTACTCATGTATAACCTAAAAACCTAATTTTCATACTATAAAGACAAAAAGGAAAGCGAAAAGTAAGGAGGAAGATCGAGAAGCATAACTGGAAGAACTGAACGACAAAAAGAATGAAAAATAATAAAGGAAAAGTATTTAAAGTAGATTTTCATCGATCTAAAATGAATTTCTTAAAGATTGAAGGGATTTCATCATGTTTCTTTTTTTTTTGTTCTTTCTTTAGTTTTGATGATATATCTTTCATTAAGAGGAACTAAATCATTATGGTACTTAGATAAGATGATCCCTAACATGGATTGTGTACTGATATAAATTTAATAAAATTTATTCATTAATTTCAATAAGATTCCATTATTTGTTCGTATTCGTTTTTGAATTAATATAGCCAGTATGTTAATTAATTTATGATTTCACACAACTGAGATTGAGAAATCCTTTGTATGAATTAATCTAGCATAATCTAAAAGAGTTGCATGCAAACCTAGAGATAGACTAATATAAATGTTCTAGATTAGGGTTAAACTAATAGCGAAATTCATAGATTCATTAATGTAATTTTAGGTTTAATTTGAAAGATATTTTGATTAATCAACCTAAGATTAGTTTTTAATAATCTTGGGAAATATATGAGCATAAATGAGGAATTTCCATGGTCTAATAGACCTTAGATTAGACTTGCTGTTTGAAGTTTTATTTGCATGAGAAGTCCTAAGGTAGTTCAAAATCCTAGGCGTCACTGTCTTTATTGATTGTTTTATGGTTTAACCTTTGCTTTAATTAATTAATTAATTAATTCTTTTAGTTTATTACTTTAAAATTGAATTTGATCAATCTTAATCACCATAACTTAGATTAAATAATAAAAAGACTATTAGTACTAGTAATTCTAGTCATAATGGGATTAACTTGTAGTTGGTAGTGTTAGCTACACGTACACTTCATTGGGGGGGGGGGGGGGGGG
>JAOTIZ010000004.1:24110850-24128201 GCA_027123425.1 Erythroxylum panamense
CGTAACTAACATCATATATATATATATATATATCTATATATTTTCTATATCTGTAAATTCATTGCTGATTCTATCAGTTACATGTTAATAAAGTTGTAGTTCTGTAGGTACGAGGTTTTCTTCTCAATTTTGGCGTATATCATGCTACACGAGCTGCTCTTGGACTTTCATTTGAATGGAGGTGAATTTCCTTCAAAAACTTGTTGATTCATAATTTTCCCAGGAGATTTCTTATGAATATTAACATAAATTTAACAAAAGTTTGATCAGTTGAAGGTTGGGACTACAAAATGATGGCTTTTTTATGATCTCTAAATCTTTCTGTTAATGGAAATATTAATTGATTTTTTTATAATTGAAAAGTATGGTTGGATTTTGATTTGTTTTATGATTTAGAATTCAAAAATAGGATTTTTCTTATTTTTTTAATATATTAATTTTCATCTAATATTGACATATATATATATATTTATATCCTAATGTATTATATGTTAGTATAAGAAAGGTGACACCCAAGTAATGTATAAAATCAGTTTATGCCCAGTAGAGTTTTGAAGACTTTCTTCACTATTTTAGCTACTATCAACTTAGCAATTGGTGATGCAGTAATATATTGGTTGGCTTGTTGGGACTCCCAAAGTGTTTCATATGTTTTTATTGATGTGTAGCAACAGGAAAAGGGCCGATGATCCAGAGTGTAAAGGACCAAACTTGGGTGTGTATATGTTAGTATAAGAGAGATGATACCCAAGTCACTTATAAAATCAGTTTATGCCCAGTAGAGTTTTGAAGACTTTCTTCACTCTTTTGGCTGCTGTCAACTTAGCAGTTGGTGATGCAGTAATATATTGGTTGGTTTGTTAGGAGTCCCAAAGTGTTTCATATTTCTTATTGATGTTTATTAATTGGAAAAGGGCCTATGATCCAGAGTGTAAAGAACCAAACTTTGGTGTGTAATTTGATTTTGCTTCCTTTAGTATGACGATGCAGATAACTATCTAACCAAGACTTGTCTGATCCTGAGCATGAATGTGGTACTTTAAACCACGAGTTTTGAAAACAAAGAAAACCATCAGTAGAATTGGTCGATGAATGCACTCTGATGCAACTTTTTGCATTTGGAGGTTTATCTATTATTTTCTTTGATGTTGAACCGTTAAATACTTAAACTGACCTGTAATAGAATGGAGATCGAATCTTGATTTCCTCATTTAATGCAAAATTGCAGCCTTCCTGAACCTGCTGCATAGCTAAAAGAAATTTGATTTCTGTTTTGTGTAACAGTTTGTTTTACCATTCAGACTTTCAAGTATCATAAAATTTGATAATTGTTCACAACTTTCTGTGAATTGCAAAATTTTCTGATTTATTAATACCATTTATAACCTGCAGCTCACCAGTAGCATTCATCACCACATTTGTGACATTGTTTGCATTGGTAATTGCCATAACAAAAGATCTTCCTGACGTGGAGGGTGATCGCAAGTGAGTTGTGAATTGTCAACTATGCTTACATTTATTAGTTGCTCCTGTAACTTATAAGATTCCTAATTTACTTTTTGTACAATTATGTCTATGTTGTTAATGTCAGAATGTATGGTGTTGGCCGATACATAATATTCCAGGTCGTGTTCTTAAGCTTTATTGTATTTCATCTTTTTCCTCTAATTAGTTTTTTTTTTCTTGTCAATTTCTCATATTCATTTTTAGATCCAAATCAATAATTTCTCCCGGAGGTTGAATGACGTTTTCTGATATATGCATGCAAAGAGTCATAACTGATCTCTCGTTGATGTAGATATAACATATCAACTTTGGCAACAAACCTTGGAGTTCGAAACATAGCATTTCTTGGCGCTGGACTTTTGCTGGTCAACTATATTGGTGCTATATTGGCAGCTGTGTACATGCCTCAAGTATGAAACTCTTTTTTTTGTCCTGACCTTTACGTTTGAAGATAATTCCAACTTGCAAATTTTACAGGCTTTCAGGCGCAGCTTAATGATACCCACTCACAGTTTTCTTGCAGTTTGTTTGGCCTTCCAGGTGTGTTTCATGAGATAATATAGCTAGCAAAGATGTTATGTTTGTTTCAGGCTGGTTGTTTTTGATGAGATCATCCTTCTTGTTGAAGTTTTTATTTCCTTACTGTTCTGAAAATTGGTATCTAGTATGCTTTCTTCTTTGCAATTGTTTTGGCTTTGAAAATTTGTCCTTCCCTTTGGTGTTCACGCAAGGTTTCTCATTTTATTGGAACATAATTTCACTTTTTTCCTTGAAACTGCTTCTTTATGGAGAGACATTGATGTTTCCATCGAGTGGTTGGCATCTAATCTGTTTTTATCGCTGGAAGGTCCCTGATTTCATTTGTCAATGGCCTGTATACATACTTCTTTTAGGTTTTTCATTTAGCTAGATTAGATTGTTATTGCTCTTGCAGTCACCTTCTCAGCGTAGGTGGTGTGCTTTGGACAGAAACTTGCTGTCTTTGCCTTTGACCCTTTTACCATGGGCTTACCTGTCTAGCAGCCTTAGATAGCTGTCTTGTGGTTAACTTTAGTGTTTGTTGAATCTTAATTTTTCAAAAAAGAATTTCAGAGTATGTGATAAGCACTATATCACAGTTTTGATATTGACAATGCAATAGTCATTAAAACATGAAAAGGAACCAAAATATAATAGATGAAATTTATAGCATTTGTTGATCATGATTTGTACAAAGTCTGAACGGTTTTATGCTTAATGTCAATTTCAAGAAGTCAGGGAACTAAGTATGGCTTTGTAATCAAAACATCCACATAAGATTCACTGTTGCAGAACTGATTGAAGGCTAGATTTATGGGATATAGTCATGAACATCCTCCACAAAAGTTTCCCGGCATGGAGTTCCTCAGAAAACCAGAAGAACTGAATCTTAAATGGTAACCTGTAACAGAAAGAGTTCAGAAATGAGATTGGTAGATGTCCATCTCACGTAAAGTTGAGGAGTCTGAATTGTGGTGTTACTGTTTTCTATTCAAGTGGATAACTATAATCTTTTGTAACATTGGCATCTAGAGCTGAGAAGTTGCACCACTCATAGCTGGTTCTGGTCTACCTTTATCTTTCCGAGCTCCTTGTTAAATTTATTAGATAGTGCTGTGTTTTCACCCTTTGGTTTACCTTCTCTTTCATGAGCAATTCTTTTGAATCTTGGAATTTTCTGTTCTCAGACACGGGTATTGGAGAAAGGAAATTACACCAAGGTAAGGCCTATTTTCTTCGTGCATTAGTGATAATAGTCATCCACGTTCATATGGCGGCAGAAAATTTCTGTTTCATTCTTCTCCTGCACAATATTCTGAATTCCTCAGCATACCCTCGCTTTCATTTTGCAGGAAGCAATTTCAACATTCTATCGGTTTATATGGAACCTCTTCTATGCCGAGTATATCTTATTTCCTTTTATCTGAGACATAATTTCTCAGCTTTTCTTTCTTTCAAAGGGCGAGTTTAGAGATGACGAGGCTCCTAATTTTGGATGTACATGTTTTGCTTTCTACTCTGCAAATTAGTGTTCTTACTGTATCATATTTAGGTAAGTTGTCGCAATGATACACACAATGTTGTGAAATACGACACGATTCCAGCACCGTTTAATATTGGATATTACTTCTAGTAATTTTTTAAAATTATAAAATAATTTTTGTATTTTCTAAAATTGCAAAATAATATCTCAATATATTGTGTTATATGATTTTTAATTTTATATTAACCATGTTTCCAAAAATTATAATAATATTAACTTACAATATTAGTTATATTTTGTTTCTATTAATATTATTATCTTTACATATTTTATATATAAACAATAATCACAATTAGTCTAAAAAAATTGTTATAATTATCATACACATAAAATTAAGAATAATGTAAAGTACTTAACATGTTACAATTTATATAATAAAGAATAATTATATTAAAACATCATATGCTAAAAGTTTGTGTTAATTGTAATGTAATTGTAACTGTATTGTATTTACAATAACAATAAGAGTTTGTGT
This sequence comes from Erythroxylum panamense, assembly GCA_027123425.1. Classification (NCBI taxonomy): domain Eukaryota; kingdom Viridiplantae; phylum Streptophyta; class Magnoliopsida; order Malpighiales; family Erythroxylaceae; genus Erythroxylum; species Erythroxylum panamense. Next base: position 24,114,894 of record JAOTIZ010000004.1, read on the forward strand.
TAATGAATACAACCAAGTAAAAGTAAAGCTTGAAGTAAAATCCGGTACAATTAAAAGTTTAATATTTATTTTGCTTATATAGAATTTAATATATAAATCAAATACAAGTCAAATTAATAGAAAAGCGAAGAAATGAAAGACCTAAAACTTCATTCAATCGAATGTTTGCTCAAATCATATTGACCCTAATTTTTATTTAGTACAAAGTTCTTATCATTAAGAGGAGTCTTATTATTACTATTATTTAAATTTATTACACCAAATGATATGTTAGTACTTGTCGTTCTATAATTATCTTCCAAGTCATTTTCTTCTATCAAACTTATTTCCTAAAAAATCCAATATACTAAAAGGTTGATATGGTTAAGAAAAATTGGATCTATAGAATTACTTATTCTAATAAGAGTTTTAGTAAACAAATAAAATTAAATTATTAAGAATCACAATAAATTATAATTGATTTAATAATGATATAACATACCTTTATCAAAACTTTAAGATGTATCAAACAAAGACCTTTAATTTTTTATGTTATAATCTATTCATTTTCTTAGAATTAATTAATTCAAATGTGTTCCAATTCCTTTCCTACAATGACTTAGGATTCAAATTGTTATCATAACATTTCTGAAACAATACTTCCAAATCAGTCCCACCAAGCAAATCTAAAATAACAAAAGTAACTTTACAAACAAAATAAAATGATGATTAATTTCTAACTAATTACAAAAGTGAAGAAATATATACTTATATTAAGTTCTATCTCTTTAACGAATTGAAATGGCATCTTAAATCACTAGAAGCATCTTCATAAACCTCAATTTATGAACTTACAAGATCTTGCATCATCTCGTGAGCAATAATTGTTGTAATAATTAATAACATTCTTTTAATAACTTTAATTTTCTTTGTAATTTTTGATCTATAATAGATACTATGATTAAAAAATGCCCCAGTTGTAAACATTAGAGAGTAAAGTTGTCTTTTCCATCTTTCATTGATGATTGTAAGATAAAGCGTCTACAAAAAAAGTTCTATTTTTCAAATTGGACCTTGATTGCTTCATTCCCCTCTTCATCGCACATAAAAATAACTCAGTATTGTCTTCTCATGACTATCAAATAGAAGATATACTCTCACAAAAAGCTCACAAACTTGAATGACAAATTGATATTAAAACCAAAAATCATAATCATTAGTATAATTCTAGAAACCTCCAATTAAGTATTAGACTTAGCATATTGAGATATAACTCATTTATAACTTATAAATATTTGTCTTAACTCCTTCATTTGAAAAAAGCATTAAAATAATAAAAAATAGTCATAAATGTTTACAATAACAAGACGACACAATTTTAGTCATCAATCTTATAATAGCAAGACGATACAAATTACTATCATTAGTGAAATCTTTTCTCATCAAATTTAGGATGTATATACGATTATAGATGAACTTTGTCACTTTTCTTTCTTTTTGCACAATTTCCTCGATGATACAAAAGTATCTTGTATCACCTATATCTTTTGACATCCGATCAACACAAGGTGTAGCATCAGAAATCAAATAAAAAAGAATTATACCTGCTTTGCAACCTTTTTCTAGTTGCTTTATAAGCAAAATCAATGGTAGTGATGAACTGTATAATGTTTTCAAACCCAAATTCATTAACAACTTCATCAAATATTTAAAACAGAGTTCAAAATTTCTAATAAGGCTAGATGCATCAATAGACTTTAAAAACATTGTCTCTTTAGTAGAATAAAAAAAAATTAATAATAGGCTTATGTCTTCTATTTGTCCAACCATCACACTTGATTAAACATCTACAAGTTACACCAAATCATTCTTCTTTCATCCAAATAACCTTTTTATTTCGTAAAAAAAAATTGCTTAGATGATTACCTCTATAGTCATCAATTAAAGGAGCCTTATATCCTAGACTATTAGAGGTAGTAACATCCACCATAGGCTAGTAATAGTAGACTAAGTAGCATTTAATGATATTCCGGCATCATACAACTTTTTATCCCTCGCCATGTCCATAATATGAGCAACCTCTTTAGATTATAAGACACTATGCATTGAAAGCTAGGATCTAAAAGTTGTTCATGGTGCAAAAATGTTAGAGATATGTCTTCTTCTCTTTCTCGCATCCAATGTAACAATCCCTTCTAGTAGAGCATAAAAACCACCTTTAACTTCTCTAATATCATCCTAACCACTACAAACATAACTACTACTACCAATTTCATAATTTTGTTTTTCTCTTCTATCTTTCTCATAATGATACTCTTTAAGCAAAGTTTTTATTTGTCATTTCATGTCATGAATGACTTACAAGGTTCCACTTCATCGTTCATCCCAACTAAATGTTACTTTAATCTGACGACTCCTGCACCTTTCAAATGCTTATTACAATATAAGAAAATGATATGGTTAAGAACATATAACTTCTTTTCTTGCCTAAGAAGAATTCTCAAGTTGCAAAACTAGTTCAAGAAATTGGGTCCTATGATGCTCCTTAGCATTAGATTGGTACTAATCTTCTTCTGACAACCAAAATACATAAAAGAGCAACTGCTAGTTTATGCCATAAAATCAAATAAAATGAGGAATTTAATAAATATTTGATTACTCCTATTATTTTACTAAAAAAAGTAGCCCTTACTATTAAATAAAGAAATAATTTCTTAGTGAAATAGGATCCTATTAAAAAATAGTTAATATTGAATCTACTCAATAAACCATATCTTATATTAATCTTAGATCTGTTAGGTGACAACTCTTTCCCAAAATATATCTTATATATTGTTCTTAACCCTGCTTCTAAATTTATATTATCATGAGTTTGTTTTATGCCAAAATAAATTCTAAAAGTAGCTCGATTATCTTACTCATAAGTATACAAGGTAGTTGTAGTTGATTACCTAAGGCCGTCTTTTAGGAAGGTGAAATTGGTTCATTTAAATTAATCTTGAACAAAAATAAAAACAGATGCAATCCTAAACATTCTATTTTGATTTGTTAAGTGAAGGCTTTAAAGAAAATCACAAAATTAAACTGAAAAGTAAACTAATTTAATTGGAAACAAAAACGAATAGAATAATCAAAGTAGGAAACTCTTGAAATCTAATTTCACTAATTTAATATCCTATGCATGATTAAGGATAAATGATTGGATAATTGTCTTACTAAAATTAGCAGTTGGGTTCTAAGATCAACTCGAATAATAAACTAAATCTAACTTTTATATTCAACAAGTTATTATCCGAATTAATTATGGAAACCCCACTAATAATTACCATTTACGTTAATTTTTTTCTAATTCTTAACCTAAGCGTCTATAAGTTCTCCTTCCATATTACACTTCTTCTCTCGATCCTTCGTTTAATAAAAAAATGATGCAAATTTTGGTCATTCTTTTACATCCATGCATTTTAGAAACTATAGCAAACATAAGACAACAACACAGTAACTCAATCATGCATATTTGAATAAACTAACTAAATTAATTCGTAAGAAAAATAAATCAGTCCATAATGGAATAAACAAGATTCATCATCTTCATATACTTCAATCCTATATTTATCAATATAAGATAAGTATTAAAGCAATAAACCAAGTGAATAACCGAAATGAACCACCAAAAGTTAACAGAGTATGAGTCTATCAACTAATAAAGGAGTAAATCCAGTAAAACAACAAAAAGATAATGCAACAGATAGGAACATAATAAGTAAACAAGGATCAGATGAGGGGTTTGTAGTGGTTTCCTGCCACTCTCAAGCCTTCTACATTGGCTCTCACCTTCTGCTTTTGGTTGATGATCACCTAGACAACCGAATGCTAACTCTGCTTTCACCTCTCTGTTGTTCTTCTTCTTCACCTCACCCTACTACTCTCTGTTCTCTTCTCTCTTTACCAACTTCTTTCTCTTTCTCTATTTTATATCCCAGAATGTCCCAAAATGAGTCCTGAATGAGTCTTCCCTTGCTGCTAGCCTCTCTTCATTGTATTTGTAGTCTCATTTTAGGTTTAGGTTATCGAGGCCTCAAACCTGCAGTTGCCATATAATAAGTTATAGAATTAAAGAAAATGTTGTCACGGGTGTGCATGAGGTGGTCATGGGTGTGACCACCATTGTCACACTCGTGACATAGGAGTCATGGGTGGGACTCCCATTGTCACACCTGTGAGTTCCAGTCATAGTGTGACACCATTAATGCATGAATTAATTAATTGCTTGCATTGTTCACGTCCCACTTCATCCTTTCACATATAATTCTCCTAATTTTTCATGCAACATTCATAAGATAATCTAACTAACATGAATGCAGTATTCATACCATTTTTACTCAATCTATCACACATTTAGATCAAAACAGAAGAATTTGTAACCAAAATCAAGATATGAAGGCAAGCAAAGTCAATAGAATTAGACACAACAATTCCTCCACACTTAAATTATTCTTGTCATCAAGCAAAATAAAGCATACTAGACTATACAAGAAAAAACAATGAAAACAACAATGTTTCAAAATAATGGTCAAACATATCAACAATCATTTCAATAAGCACAACCTAAGAACTTGAAACTGATAATACTCTGTGAACAAATTATTCTCCTCATGCTTAGCCAAAATTAACAAGTACTTCAACTCAAAGACCATTAACAAGTATGATAGATACTTACTCTACTCTCCATCCTCTCAAGCATTAAAAAGTGAGATATATTCACTCATCGTTCATTTTATGTAAGACATCTACCATAAGCATGGTTACCAATCTAATCTCCACCACTTATATCAAATATAAATATCAACCCAAAGGTCTTTATTTTGGTTGTAATAGGGCCAGCCTAAAGGTGAGAAAAAGGAAAATCACAGTTTAAAACTACAGAACAATGAAACATAAAACACTCAATTCTTTCCTCTCAATAAACAAGATTAGCGCTCCTCACCCCTCTCTCTCTCTCTCCTTTTTTTTAATATCACTCCTCTTTCTTTTCATTTTTCTTGTTATCTTCTATTCCCTCCTTTTCTTTTCTATTTCTTTTTTATTATTTTTTTATTTATAACAATGAGATCAATTTAGAAGAGGTAAAATGTAGAGGAGATATACAAATTATTATAGCTATAGCCATTCCTAACTCAAAAATCAACTATATCCTATGATTCCCCCACACTTACTCAAGCAATTATTTCCTCAACCTAATCATACCCATTCAAACACTCAATTTGTCCTTATGGTAAGTATAATGAAAAAGTTAAATAATCAAGATTAAGGCTCATATTTTGGGTCTAAAGAAGAAATGGTTAATGTTAAGCTTAAAGGGGGCTCACTAAGGGTAAAATTACGATAGATTTTTAAGCAAAAAGGGTGTATCCTAGTTACCTTCATCATTTCATTGTTTGCATAAGATTATGTGATCTTAAGTAGTATTTGCAAGTAGGTTCTAGAGTTCCTTAACCATGAAAGAACACTCTCAATAAAGAATACTTGAATTTGGTATTAAATATTTCAAAAGAGCTCAAATTCTTACCAAATGAAAAGTTTCAGTCATTTATTACAACAAGCTAATGTCCTTTTAATCAAAATTCAAGCCAGTCAGCCTAAGCATGTAAGTATACTCATTCACTCATATTATGCATTTCTAATCCCGATTGAGTTCATTTAATGATTATGCATCTCTAACTATTAAATGGGAAAAACAAATACATAAAACACAAATAAAAATATTTTTTAATTAAACTCCCCCAAATTAAATATCACACTATTCCTATTGTGATACAAAAAGTACAAGAGGGATCTAAGACAAAAAATAACATGAAAAGGATAAGCATTAAAACTAAAAGAAATTAAACTAACAAGCAGTAAAAAGAATAAAAAAGAACAAGGATAGAAATACGATACGAAAGCGTGGATGGTGGTTGCATTGATGTGGTGTGAAGCATGACAATATGCATGGCATCCTACATTGAGGATTGGAGAACAGTTGGGAGGAAGGAAAATAAAATAGATTGAGAAGTGGGCTTGTACACACAAAGTAAACAGATTAAGTCGAGTTTCACTAAAAAGGAATAAGAAACAAATAATTGAAAATACAAAACAAAAATTTTATGGGTTGCCTCCCATTTAGTGCTTCTTTAATGTCTTTTAGTTGGACACCTCAACCATCATGCTTAAGGTGGGTTGCTCAAAGTGATTAATTACAATGTTTTCTTCTTTTCATTGGGTTTTTTTCTCCAAGAATTTGGCAATCTCTCCCTTAGTTGCATCGTATAGCAATTAACAACACTTATCAATTTCTTACACTAAGCCCAGCTTCTTTTCTTCTTCTTCTTCTTCTTCTTGCAATGCAAAATCAAGATTTGCATTATTAAATTGATCAACAGGAGAGCATTCTTCACAAACAATAGTGGTAGGGAATGTGTTTAACATTAAAGATTGAAAATTCTACCATTTCTCCTAAAACAATCATGTTCAGTTTCTTGCTTTTTACATCAATCAAGGTATTAGTAGTAGCCATAAAAGGTCTCTTTACAATTATAGTGTGCTCCTTCCTTTGCCCTTTAACCTCCCCATGTCTAAGACCACAAAGTCTACAGGGATAATCAATCCGCTAACCTTCACTGACACATCTTCCATTATTCCTTTTGGATAACGGATTAAACTATCAGCTAATTGTCAGCACATATTGGTAGGTCTTAACTATCATATATCCAGTGTATTATAAATAGAGTGAGGCATAAAGTTTATACTTGATCCAAGGTCAAGCATACCTTTAACCTCATCCCTATTACCCATTGACACTTTCATAATAAAACTCCCTGGATCGTTTATTTTTGGGGGTAATTTATACTAAAGAACTGCACTCACAACTTTAAAAACTATCACCTTCTCATTAGGCTCAAACTTTCGCTTCTTGGTGCTTAGTTCCTTGAAAAACTTCACATAAGCCGAAATGTTCCTAATCACATCTAACAATGAAAAATTAATGTTAACCTTAGAAAGTACGTTATATAAGTATGAAAACTGCTCATCTTGTTTCGATTCCTTAAGATGACTTGGATACAAAATTGGTAGTCTATAAGGATCTATCGCTTTATGCAGTTTATGTCCTTCATTGTCCTTAGTGTTGTGCTTAAGGTTTTTGTTTTTTTGAATGTGAATGGAAGAGTCATGCCCATTACTTACCTCCTTATGCTCATCTTTTTCTCTTTTGAGGCTCTCCTCCTCTTGATTAGTAGCATCAGACAGATTAGGAAGAATCTCAATGTGATTGTCAATCACCCTTCCACTTCTTAGAATAATAACTAATTGGGCTTGCTCAGGTTGACTAGGCAACTTTCCCTTTTGATTGTTGTGCATTTGAGCAGTGAGTTGCCCTTGTTGGATCTTAATCCTCTTCACAGACGCCTCTAAGGAATCAAATCTTTTATTGTCGTTTCTTGATTTTGAGTAGTTATCTGAATAAACACATTCAGGCTTCCCTCCAAAGAAGGCTTGTTTGGTGGGTTTTGAATTGAGGATTGCCCTTGGAAATAATTTGACTTATGAAAATTTTGGTACTATGGTTAGGGTTGTACTGGGGGATTGTTGGTCTTCGATAAAAAAAATTAGAGTGGTTTCTCCATCTAGGATTATAGGTTTTCGAATACAGATTATTTCGCTCCCTTAGTTGAAAACCGTTAAGTGAGTTCACTTGTTCTTTCATATTTGCAAAAGGTTCGTAATAGTACGAACAAACATCAGCTCCATGACCATAAGTTTCACATATACCACATACCACTTTATTGGAAATGTTTTAGGGTAGTCTCATAGTTAGCATCTTTACATGCCTTATTAACTTAGCTAACTACATAGCCATTTCTTGACTCAAGCTCACTTTATGAACTCCAGCTCTTCTTCCTCTCATGCTCATTTGTTGATAATTGTTCCCCAACATTTTGAAGATTTCATACGTTTCTTAGGCTGTCTTCTCTTCCACAATTCCTCCTGTTGCATTGTCCACTATGTATTGACACTGTTGTGTCAATCCATCATAAAAGAATTGGTTCTGCACATAAAGTGGGAAATGATGGAGTGAACATTGGATTAGTAAGAGTTTGAAATGTTCCCACGTCTCATGGAATGGCTCTCCCTCCATCTGAGTGAAGGTAGTTATCTTCGTCTGCAACTCAGAAGTTCTTTGATCGGAATAGAACTTTCCCATAAATTTGATGTACACCTCCTCCTATATAGTCAATGAATTGGGTGAAGGGTCATCAACTATACTTGGCCCGATACTTCAATGTATATGGTAAGCATCTCATTCTAAGTTGATCTTCGTCTAAGCCATACAAGGGGAAGGTTTGCATAGTAGTATAGAATTCCCGAATAAAGTTTAAAAGGCCTTTATTGGGAACCCCATAGAAAGATGGCAACATGTTGTAGTAGACGCTCTTTAATTCATAGTTTCTAGCTGCCTCCACTAAACATATACTTGATATGGCAGTATCGATCACTGGTCTGGCGTACTCCTTCATTACTAATTGCCTCTCACCCATCTTTTGGTTATTAATTTGATCTTTATGCTTAGTTTCTCGCAATTGTCTTTAGAGTCCCCTTGAGGTCTTCGCATTTGATGTACACTATCAATAAAAGGGACACGTTCACTATTTGGAGATCTCCTTCCTAACATAAACTAAAAGAGTTCACTTCTAAAGACCTTCTTCCTAGCAAGGACTAACTAACGACAGTGCTAAATTAAGAACAAAAACTGAACAAACAAATCAATGAAATAACACAATAAAACATATATGCATGAATAAGCAAGAAAAACTATAATTTAAGTGTAAACACTAAACAACTTACCCAGCAACGGTGCCAAAAACTTGCTATTCCAAAATAAATTGTAAAAATACCTAGGCTATCCTACTTGCTAGTATACGAGATAATTATAGTTGATTATCTAGGTTCATCTCTCTAGAAGGTGAAATGGTTCACTTAAATTAATCTTGGAAAAAAAAGATGTAGTCCTAAACATTTTATCCTGATTTTTTGAGCAAAGGCTTTTAAAGAAAATCACAAAATTAAATTGAAAAGTAAACTAATTAAACTAGAATAAAAACGAATAGATTAATCGAAGTGGGAAATTCTTGAGAATTAATTTCACTAATTTAATCTCCTATGTATGATTAAGGGGAAATGATTGGATAATTGTTTTACTAAGATTAACTCGAATAATAAACTAAATCTAACTTTCGTATTCGACAAGTTATCATCCCAATTAATTATGGATCATTGATAATTACTACTTAAGTTAATATATTTTTAATTCTTAACCTAAGCGTCTATAGTTTCTTGTTTCATATTAAACTTCTTCTCTTGATCCTTCATTTAATACCAAAATGATACAAAGTTTGGTCATGCTTTTATATCCATTTTGTTTAGAAACTATAGCAAACATAAGACAACAACATAATAACTCAATCATGCATATTTGATTAAACTAGCTAAGTTAATTCTTAAGAAAAAGAAATAAGCCCATCATGGAATAAACAAGATTCATCATCTTCATATACTTCAATATCATCTTTATCAGTATAAGAGAAGTACTAAAGTAATAAACGAAGGGAATAATCGAAATGAACCACCAAAAGTTAACAGAGTACGAGTTTATCAACTAACAAAGGAGTAAATCTAGTAAAATAACAAAGAAATAATGCAACATATAAGAACATAATAAGGATCGGATGAGGAAGTTGCAGTGGTTTCTTGCCACTCTCAAGCGTTTTGCATTGACTCTCACCTTTTGCTTCTGGTTGGTGATCACCCAGACGACCGAATGCTAACTCTGCTTTCACCTCTCTGTTGTTCTTCTTCATCATCTCACTTGACTATTCTTTGTTCTCTTCTCTCTTCACCACCTTCCTTCTCTCTCTGTTTTGTGTCCCATAATGTCTCCAAAATGAGTTCTCCCCTATCACCAGCCTTTCTTTGTTCTATTTGTAGTCTCATTTTAGGTTTAGATTTTCAAGTCCTCAAACCTGTAGTTTGCTATGTAATAAGTTGGACAATTAAAGAAAATGTTGTCACGAGTATGCATGAGCTGGTCATGAGTGTGACCACCATTGTCACACCCTTGACATGGGAGTTATGGGTTTGACACCATTATGTATGAATTAATTAATTGCATACATAACTTCCCACTACATCCTTTCATCCATAATTCTCCTAATTTTTCATGCAACATTCACTAGATAATCTAACTAACATGCATGCAATATTTACACCGTTTTCATCAATTCATCTCACATTTGGATCAAAACATAAGAATTTGTAACTAAAACCAAGATATGAAGGCAACCAAAGTCAATAGAAATTAGACACAACATTTAATAAGAGTTTTCAAAGTTTAAAACAAAATTTATATATACGTTATGCAATATTACTATTAATCCATATTAAGGATTTTGGTGACAAAGTTTGATAGATATGCCAATGTCATATTGATGGAAAAATGTGGTAACATTTTAAAATTGGCTAGTGTCTTATAAACTTTAAAGGTAACCTATATGATGGATCTTAATACCATAAACACAATACAAATGGTTGCATAAAGTATAGCTATAAGTTATGTTACCTTAATGGAATTATTTCTATTCAATTTAGCTTATCAAAAGCATAAATAAGAACAACAATAAAAGCCATTTTCTATAGTATAATAATATTTATCATTAGAAGAAGATATTTTCATGATTTTTCTTACCAATACAAGATATGATAGAGATCACATATATTTCTAGTTCATGAATTCGAGTGTTTGATACCGAATTTGGATTCATCATTACTACAGTGTTAAAGGCATGATAAAAAACGGTTATTGAGTAAAATTAGTTGATCTAAGTTCATACAAATATTTCAATAGAGACTCATACTTAACATAAATGGCAAGAATACAAAGTTAGCTAACGGAGATTTTCTTTTTATGTCATATTAGTTAAATTAACATAATAAGAATTATGAAGTTACATACAAAGAAATATTTATCCTTATGATCATGAATCATATGAAACTTATTAAAATTATTAGGTTAAAGAATGACCAAATTAACCTTTGGTGAAAATATTATTATAATAATGAATGGTTAAATCTTATACATAAAATGTATGAGATGTAATAACAATTTATAAAATGCTGAATATTTATATTTTTGTATTTACTAATGATTTTATGTTATTTAGTCATATACATTGAATGAAATATTGAGTTAAAATTTTTCATATTTAAAATATTTAAATCTAAATAAAAATTTAAGCATTATGAATGCAAAGTAATTTAATGAAATCAACGTGGATTTAAATTTTCTAGGTTATCTATAGGAAATGAGATTCTTTAATGAATACTTTCACAACTAAATTTCATAATAGTATAGATTTTTGTAAGGAAAAAATATAGTATGATATATTATATAATGCAATATTTATTACTTCTATAGTTATGCCTATATAATAACTTTCATTTGATAGTTCTAATCAAATCAAATTCACAAGATTCCATATTAGATATTGAATGGTAAGATTTTAAAAGAGTCAAAGTTAATGATTTGGGATATGATGCTTAGTTAAAGCATATATTATCTAATAAGTTTATAACTAAATTGGATATATTATTTACAAAGCCTCATTAAATAAAATGTTTATTTTAATGCATATTTATAGTATAATGATTCTTAAAATAAGTAGTTCAAATCCCATTACTGTAAGTCTAAATAGAACTAACACTTTATTGATATATTTGACGTATAATTGAAAGGTTATAAGATGTCATTTACTTTCATAATAAATTCAAAGAATTTGCTTTGGAAATAATTGTAGATTTATAAGATCTATAAGAAAGTTAATAGGAGTATCTGGAGGTATATAGTTAATAAGGAACAATAATTTATTTTCAGTTATTAAAGATACGATAATGTAAAAGCAATTTTATATTGGATATTGAAAGGTAACAAATTAAATTTTAGGAATAAAAATATATAGAGATAGATACAAAAGTTGCTTAATTATTTTAATCCAATTATATGGATAATGTCCTAAAGGTATTTACCATTTAAGATATCTAATACTTATGAAATATTAGATATATCTATTATTCTTTATATGAGTTGATATTTGAGTTTAATGGTTATATATATTTTAATTGTAGTTTGACGAGAACAGTAGTAAGTCATAGTTAAGTATATTTTACTTAAAACAATATTATTTTAAGTTAGAAATTATGACATAACACAATTTATGATATAACACATTTTTATTTAGTGAAAATAATTGTCTAGATATAGTTCTTTGATGAATTTCGTACAATTCCTTGCATTATTTAAGTAGTAATATACTATAGAACATTATAATTGTTGGAACCCCTCCCCGGTGGATCACGGGCCCGACGTCCTACGTGACACCTAGGCGCGCAACCCACGAAGGAGGGATTCCTCACCACGAAAGGAAACTCAAAACAGACTTATTCTCATGTCATCCGAACAAATCTTGATAAATTCACCCTAATTTTCCCTCCAATAAAAATTGATCTACTTAGGGCCCAAAATTGAATCTGATTTCTAAGTTAAAATGAAATTCCATGTCTCTAGGTCAAATAGAATCAGAAATCTCCCCAATCGGATCTCTATAGGTTGCAAAATCGCCACAAAACGGAATTATATTCAATAACGTCACATAATTGACTCTCTTTGATTTATCCGCAAAATTCAGCTTAATCTAAAAATTCTAAATTTTTGCATGAGAGGGTAGAAAATTCTTTTTGAAAGTCAATGCTTCAAAAACCGAGTGCATCGGAGGCCAAACGAAAAAGTTTCAAGCAAAAGAGTGAGAGGAGGTTTAATTTGGAAAAAGGAAACATCAGAAAATGAAAGAAAATTGAAAACGCACAAACGGCGTCGCCTCGAGCCCGCGGGCCGCTCGCGCTTACGGTCGCAAGCTGCTCACAGGGGCGAGGCCCTTGTGAGGCGAGGCGCTCGCCCTCGCGAGGGCGCCGGCGAGTCCGAAATTCTATATATATGTATATGTCTATTTTTCTTTGTAAACCAAACATTACACCTGAAATTTTTGAAAATTCATAACTCTTCATACCGAATTCCAAAACTCGTAAATTTGATATCAATAGAAAGGAAAAAGGGAGCCCTATGACTTCCCTGAAGGATTGAAAAACTAGTTTGGCCTTTTAGGGGGTCAAAAGTTGTTTCAAAGATTCTGCTAAAATTGAAAAAGTCCTACACTATACCAGAAGTTTGAAAATTCATAACTTTTA
>JAOTIZ010000004.1:24161579-24173203 GCA_027123425.1 Erythroxylum panamense
CTGTAACTGAAGAAGATAAAGTTACATGTAAATACACTTGCTTTCCAGGGCACTATATTTACATAACTCCAACACATCTACCTAGAATTAGTTTGAGAGCATTCGTTGAGGAAATTAACCTAGCTAGTACTACTTGATTAACACCTCGAAATATCACCCTTGGTTGATTAGGGGATTCAATAGTCACTTCCTTAGTATAACAATTCATTATTGCCCTATATGTAGTAAGCTAGTCCATACCCAATATGAGATATATATCCTCTGCTTGATTAATCCAAATGATACACCATTTACAGACTTCCCCACTCACTATAGTACTTCCAACTAGAGTACTCACTTCTAAGTCACATTTCATCACCTTTTTCTCTTTATGTAGTTTAGATGCCAGATGTGTTGCAATGAATAAATGTGTGGATCCTGGATCTAATAATGCAAATGCCTTAAATTGAAAGACATTTAACACACCTACAGCAACATCTGAGGAGTTTTGTTCCTGTTTTCTAGTGATGGCAAAGATCTTGACTTGAGATCACGACTAGTTACTCTGTACCTTTGCCCTAACACTAGGATCTACTGAACTAGTTTTACCTCTACCTCTACCTCTTTGTCTTGATCCACTAGCTCTACTCTGCTAGATAGTTGTCTCAGTTACTGATCCCCCTCTCACTCTAAACTGTGCTCCCATAGTCACGGGACAGTCTCTAATCTGATGTTCAAGAGAGCCACAACGGAAACAAGCTCCTAATATCATCCAACATTCCCCACTGTGTTTCTTTCCATAATGCTTATAGCTAGGCAAAGGCATCTGTTGTGTCTGCCATACGAATACTTGACCTCTTCCATTACTAGCTTGAATAAAACAACCTCTCGGTCTAAATCCCGATTGTCTCGATATGGTATAGGATCAGAATGATTTATTCTGGCGTTTACTAAATCTCCTACCAAAATCAGCTTAGGACTCACCTTGCCTTTTCATTCTAAATTCCTTCTTATACTATACGTGACCATCTTTTAATAATTGCTCAATTCAGATTGAGACAACTCTCAACTCAGTAAAGCTACTCAGATTAGTGATGGCCAACCTCGTTCTAATCTCCATATTTAGTCTGTCTTTAAACCCCCTACACTTATCCTCCTTAGTTGGAATCAATCCAATGGCTATTAGCTCATTAAACCGCACCTCATATTTAGCTACAGTAATATTTCCCTATTTTAGATCTAGACACTCCTTCATCTTCCCATCCAAGTAAATCTTGGGCATATAATTCTTCTTAAAAACCCTCAAGAAGTCTTCCTATGTCAATTAACAAGGTTGGGTGGAGCCGCCAAGAAAAATTTTCCACTACTAATAAGCTGGACCTTGCAATAGTGAGACTGCATAATCGAATCTTTCATTGGACTCTCAATCAATCTGATCAAACATCTGTTCAGTTCTTTCCAACCAAACTTCTGTCTCTGTAGGGTCTGTACTTCCATAAAAGTCTACAGCCTCCTGCTTTCTAAGCTTATCATAACTCCTTTCTCTCCTTTCAGGAATTCTCATAAGCATTTATTTAGAATGATGTATTGGAGCTCTATTGGCTTCTATGGACTCAAGGTTAGCTAACTCTACGACTCGATCTCCTATAAAGGATGACCTATATCAAACAATAATGGTGATCACTATTCAAGTCTCTCACTATATATCATGTTTAAATACTCTTATATATCCCTAAGCATGTCAAACCATACTATGATACCAAAAATTGTAACGCACCATTACCATAAAGCATATACCCGAACATCCAAAGGACATTCAAGAACTTACCCTATAAGAATGGCATGGTAAAGCAATCATATTCACTATTATAGCATCGTATAGAACATAAGTGACCATAAGTTCAACTTTTCTCATTTCATTTCACAAACATCATTTACATTGTCATTACAACTCATAATCTATATATGTACATTACAAAAACATCAAAGAGTTTTCTATTCTTTGCAAAATATCTAACATGAAATGAGATGCTAACAGAAATAATCTATCTAAACTCCCCAGACATTAGCCGACCAAACCTTTGAGTCATTCCTGAATCCAAATTTGATAATACTAGATAGCTAATAAGTTGCCTTAGAAGCTAGGTCTCCTCAGTACCTAAAAAATAACGTTGCAATTTTGATGAGTTTTGCAAACTTAGTGAGTGAACCATCATCGATGTGCTCACTCAAGTCAAAACACAACATCACAAGTATATCACATTAGCTTGAATCAATTCCCATTCAGTTTTGTATACTGAATCACACTATACATCATATCTCAATAAGCACATTATAATACAATCATGTTATAGAATCTTTTCAAATAATCCAATCTTTCACCTTATTCATTCATATCATCATGTATACAAGTATTGCAAATCACCATATTAACATAACTTAGTACCTTTTTACAATGTTTCACATGATACATGTAAATATATGTATGCAATGCATATGAGACTCCACTTTTATTCTTATTTTGTCATGACTGAGCACTTATTTAACTATCCCATATCCTTTTGTGGACATCAGGCTCATTTTAGATACTATCTCGTACCCCTTAGTAGATACAAGGCTCATTAATTGCTGAGCCTATGGCTCTTTTGCACATTTCTGAGCTTTAAGCTCTTTTCAAACTAGTCACTCTAATCATAACCTTTTATCTGATCATGCATATTTATATGATGAATGCATCATGTCACATAATATGCTATCAATAACCTTCATTCAAAGTGCACAGTTACTTATTATATTCATCAGATTTGAGTCTAACATTCAACATTTAGTTGAGAATACAATTTCCATATTCATATACAATTAGGAAGCACTTCTAATACAGTCTTGAATATCAAACTCCTTGAACCATCAATGTCTGAAATTATAAATATAACAATCATATGAATAACAATTTAATATCTAAAAGTTAATTAGAAACAATCCAAGGATAGTAAGAAAACATCTAGGTTAACTCACAATATGCTCCAGATAGCTATTGTCTTGACAAGCTGGCAATGTCTGGATGTGGACGCTTAATTTGGGCTTTTATATCATGCAAACATGCATATTTACACATCACTAACTTGTTTAATCAAATGGATACTCAACTATGCATATGTATATATGTTACGTGCAATGGATACTCAATTATGCATATGTATATATGTTACGTGCAATGCATACTCAATTGACTATCCCGAGCATGTAACTTTATTCACAAATCTTGCTCATTCATTCATCATATCTTGTATGTAACTTGTTTACAATTAGGTTATGCCTTAAGTAAGTTTAATTACCCTACATTCATCATACATTCATCAACTATTTCCTATCATTATATATATTCACACAATTTTCCCAATTCTCATTCAATCATACCTAATTCATTACTTATATCCTTTAAATCACATTTGCATTTATAAGAACATCTTTTTACCATTAATAACTCATAAATCCAAAATTTAGATACATTGATATCAAACCATCTAATCCTTAAGTTACAACATCATTTAACAGGCTAAACTTATAAAACCTTTTACCAATTAACCAAGCAACTATCTAAGTTCATTTCAAGCCCCAATCAAGTCCAAATGCATCAAAGTAAAGTAACTTATCCGTATATGGTTTAACAAAATCATAAAACAGAAATTTCCCTCACAAAGCATTGCTAATGCATCTATCTATGGTCGTGGGATGAGTGTCATGATCGTGGATTATCATTTTCTTGTAATATTTTTCCATATTCATCTCCTTTTTTCCAATCAAACATCTTCATCATAACCCCTAAATTATGCCTCAAGTATCCCTTACTTATATGTCAGCTCCACACCAATTTCAACTCTAATTCTAACTCAAATTCATTCATTTGGCAACTCATAACTATTGTTTTTCTTTCATTAAAACAAAATAGAAACTATCATTCATTTGATCCTACATGTAGCCCTAGTTCTTTCCCATTTCAAGATTACTATATAAACACATTTCATTAAGAAAAATTCACCTTCATTATACTTAAAATCCCAATCCAATTCAAGTATCAATTTCTAGTATAATTCATCATCAACATTATATACAATCCATCCTAATTCATTCATTCTATGACTTCTATTATAACATGCCATAAGAGCAACACTCTACTTACTTATTTAGCTTCCAAGTCTAGCTCAATTCAGCAAGTCTACCTAGCTCACCATGCATTCAAGATCATCCAAGTACAAGATGAAAGTAGGACGTTTTCAACAAAGGAAAAATGATGGCAACAGATTTTAGCTATCTTTGAGCAGATTTTCTTATGTGGATCTTGTAGTTAGTATGTAAGAAATTGAAGCAAGATACAAAAGTTAGGAAGGTTTCGGTGGTGAGAAGCAAGAAAGAAGAGAAGAATGAATAAACTGAAATTACTTCTACATAGCATTACTCATCAAATGCTAGTTATCTCTAAATTAAGTTGACATATGTCCTTAAGCATGTAAGTCATTTGTCCCTTGCTTAAGCTGCCCAAATGTCACCTAGTTATTAGTCCATTTGTCACTCCATAATCGATACCATTTGTCAATTAAGTAGCTATGCCAAATGTCACTCAATTATAAGCTTGGTCATCCTAACTTTTTATGTGTCAACTTGTCTTGCCACTTGGCATTTTTCTTAGTCTAAATGTACAGTTAATTCATCAATTTTCTAATGGTAACAATAAATTCTAAGTTTACTAATTATAATCCACCAAGCCAAAATTCAAGACATAAATAATACAAAATTCACATCATGATCATTTTAAACCTTTCATACCCCAGAATATGTCAATGGGGTGCATATACTATCATTGCAATGTTTATTAAATCATAATTCGTGTGTGCATATGCTTATTTTATGCATATGAATGAAATGCATTTTATGAACTCTCAATGATATAGCTTCTATGCAATAATCTAGAGTTCTAATCCCTCAATTTGAAAAAACTAGCTATTACATTAAAATATATAACATTATTCTTGAAAAGCTAGATTTAGGCTAAATATTCTAAAATTTTTCTCTCCTTAGTTAATCAATAATTTATTTGTAAAAAAAGGGTGACAATAAAATCACAAAATTTCAATTATAATAAATAATTCAGTGTTATAAAGTAAACATCATGACCTAAGAGCTAACACAAATTAATTTAATTATCTCAATTAAAAAAAGACTAGGAAAAACAACATAAGTATCATTCTTAAGGAAGCCACGGTTATCACTCTTCATGGGAGCAACAGGAAAACAAATTGATATTGTAAGTTTATCATACAATATTAATTTTTTTTAGTCTAACGAACTTTGTGCTTATCACAAAATTGGGAGTTTTGATTTTGATTGGAAAACTTAATATGACTTTTTGTCTGAATTAGGGGAGGATAGGGTCTAATTTGGACAACTAGGCATACATTCTCCTCTCTTGTCATAATAATTTATACTCTTGACCTTTACTTGGTACCCTATCTTTCATCTAACCATTGTTTTCTTTTCTTCATTATCTTGCTCACTGTAAGTCATAATACTTATTTAGGTGAAAAACAAAAACATTTGCTAAAAATTTCCTGTAATTTAGAATTTTTGAAAAAATTTCCTCTTATTTAGCATTCACTAAAAATATTCTCTGTAGATTATCGATCTCTTAACCAAGCACTTTATTTAAAATGGAATGAACACATGGATTTATCCTAATTTATTTAATTTAAAATAAACAAAATTCATGATAAAATTAATTACAATTGAGAATTTAAGTACACTTGGTCAAAGTTAACAAGTTAAGTATGAATTGATTTATTATATATGTATTAATAATTTGAGTTATTTGACCTCAAGCTAATGAATTAAATTTTAATTTTTCTGATTTCAATAATTAATTAATTAATTCAAATAAATTTAAATAAAATGATATTATTTAAAATTTAATTGATCAAAAGAACATTATTTTGTTCAAAATTTAATCAAACAAAATAATATATTGTCACAAAAAATATTTCGTATGTTTAACATATCTAAGAAGTTTGGACATATATAAGTTTTAACTTAAATCCATAACTAAAGGTATTAGTTGTAAAATTGGTTCGGTTTGGTCAACTTAATATAAAAATAATATATTAATTTTAAGTTAATCAAATTGTAAATTGAAATTCAGTTCTAGGAATCGGTTTAAGCAACTCGAATTTGTTTTATTCTTGAAATATAAGAAAATAAAGACTAAAACAAACACTTTAGGAGAGATGTGTATAGATCTGTCTCTCCTAAAGTGTTTATTTATCAGTAAGTATTCTATTATTAATACTTTGTTGGTAATTTGGATTTGAGTGATTCCCAATCCCCCTTCCTTTTTTGCCAAGCTTATGCATACTAGTTATACTCTACTTTTAGTAGTATTTCCATGGTATATTATTTGATTACCTTGGAGAATTTGGTACTCCTTATGAGAAGTATTTTTATTTTAGATTTTATTTCTACTTATTTAAGGAAAAGGAGAGAAATTGGGGAAGAATTGTACTAACTTATACCAAATTTGGAAGATTTGGAGGACCCTTAATCACAATACCTACACTCTATATGTCATGTTACAAAGTATTCGCTTTTGTTTCTCCTTTGCAACCCTACACACCTTTGTGATACCTATTGAAGCATGAAACATGGCACCTTACACATATCAGTATAGGTCTCATATTAACATTAAAGATTTCTAGAGAAATACAAGCACAATATGGCTTGCTACATAGACTCGCGTTGGGCTCTTATAGCTCATTAAAAACCTAAGTATTTAGATTTAATGAAAATAAGGAAAAAATGAAATTACTTTTTGGCTAAGAAATAGTGGAAAAGTATAGGGAGATGTTGTTCTAATTGTTAATCAAGATTAAATCATTATTAGAAGTTAGATAACATTTTAATAAAGATTCGTTAAATATTCAAGATTCAAGAACAAAAATCTCTTCATCTTGTTTTCTTTATTATTTCTTGATTGTTATTTTATTAATTATTACCTTATTGATATATAGATTTAGATAGGATGAACTTGGGATGTAATATATGATGGACCTCGTTTTCAGAGCTCAACATTCCGGAATATCATAAAACTTGAGCGTGCGTACTATCTTAAGGATTATTTCATTGAACCCTCATTAGCCATCATCCCATATGAGTAGTGTGCCCACACCAATCAATCACCAAAATCACAATTTGACTTCAAAAAAAAGTAGTTCTAAGTCTCTAGTTTATTTTGAAGTAAGAACCATCTCAATCGGAGCTCTATAAATCAAGATATGCTTAAGAAACCAAATTATGTTCATACCCCAGTCATGCTCTCTCAACCGACCCCTCAATATCTTTCCGTCAATCTTTTTCAGATAAAAACAAAAAGCTACCAATTTTTAAATAGAGATATTAAAATGTTTTAGGAATCTATTGCTTCAAGAATCACTACATTTGGAGGTCAGATGATGAAGTTATGACCAAACGAATCAAACATGTTTATATCCTCAATCATATTGTACCTATCTTAGGATAATTGGCATAACTTTCTATGTAAACCTCTTATTGAGGTTATTCTTAGATGGTTTGAAACGAGACTTCTAGAGGATCAAAGCTAAATTTTGTCATTTAGAGGATCAAAAATGCAAATTTTCGCAACTATACAGTGTATGTCACATGTCTGCCTAATGGATATAAACAGGGTTAGGGGCCATTTTAGACCCAAGAAGGTCCGTTTAACCGACCTAATTTCCATTTAACGGACATGTAATGGGCTGGGAGTGTTTTTACATCAGAGAATATTTTTAACGGTACTAAAGTCCGTCTAACAGATATAGGTGATACAAAACTCCTTCCAAAGCCTCTCCAGTGGTTCCTACATCCATTCTAACATCATATTCACTCATAATCTTCCCAAATTCACTTCTTCTAATGTAATATCACTTCTTAAACATCCAATTACCAAAATTATTTAATGACAACTCCCAAATATCAACTCAATGATTCATCACATACCACAAATTCTCATCTTTTCTATAATTGTTTGGTATAAACATCCTATGCAACATCACCACCTATAATGATCATATCTTTAACTCCGATATCCAAAAATTTCATGCTTTATAGCATTAGAAAGCTAGAAAGATAATCTACAACTTCTAAGAAGACAACTTCATCTAATTTAGACTAAATCGATACAGTTTTTCCCCTGAAGTCAGAACACAAATTTTTACCCCTGTGAAGAACTTGAAAATTGTCCCATTTTCACTTCCTCAAAGAAACATCATTTTATAACCACTTAAATTCCAACTTTTCTTCATCCACTCTTAAATCTCAGCTCATTTGACTTGTCACATTTAACTACATCTCATCACTCATAATTCCTATATATCTTTTCCATACACATCTCACTGATGTGTATATATATATATCAACCACTCATGCTCAACATTCATCATCGTCATCCATATATCATTTATAATTCATTAACAACAAAATAAGAATTTACAAAACTTTAATGGCATTCCAAGCCACCTTACAATATCGATATCAAAACCAAATTACAAAAGATACTTGAATAATTTAACTTTAAAATGTGACTTAAACATTGTGCTTTCTCAAAACCAACTCAAAATACAAAATAAGCAAATTTGTAGTAACTCCCTTATACACTTGATCATTTGATCTCTTAGCTATCACTTGAAGATGGGACGAAAAGGGAGTGAGCTTAAAAGCTTGTGGGTAACAATTTTATAAACGGTAATAAACAAAAACCATTTAAAACTTTCATGATCATAACAAAATCTCATTGAATCATAAAACACAAAATTTTCAATTTATCAAGCTAATTCACAACTCACATAAGTCAAGCATTCATCAAACTTGTCAACACATGTAAACACATAAGCACATCATAATGGTTTGTGTAAGTCCATGAACATGATGAACTATACAATTCTACATAATGGTCCTGTGTAGTCGTAAATTTGAGGGAGTCCATGAAGGAGCTCTGTGCCACTAGCAGGCAGGCGGGAGAAGCCTTTAACTTGGTCAACATACACGTGACATTCTTGAATGGATTACACCAAACCCACATACATGTAATTCATGAATTGTAAACTAATTGCCCAAATGGCACATTTTGAAAAACTTGTTTTTCATGAACATGAACTATTTCATATGCAATTCCATCATCATTTCACACTTCATCAACCAAAATCCCATACCAATCATATAACCATTTCTCAAATCATCCAAAAGCCACAACTACAACAATTATGGAGAATTTGAAATCATTCCCATATCACTCAAAATTCATTCACAAAATTCATATACAAAAACATATGGCACATTCTCAAACCATTTTAAAGAACAATAAACGCACATTTTCAAGGTATTTGGAAATCATTTAATTCCGTTTATTTGAAAGAAACTTTAATAGCTTATTTGCTCAATTATAAAAATGTCACCCACCTTAATTTCCTTACTTGAAAACTTGGTTAAGGATGTCCCTCCTCTAGCTCCTCTCGCCTCTCTTACCTCCCTTCAACATTGACAAAATTTCATTCAAAATGCAATCCAATTGGAAAACCCAAAGAAACCTATGCATGAAATTGATCCTAGAATACTTATACCCATGCATTTCCTAAGTTCTTTGAACCAAAACTCTTCCAAAAATCCAAAAAATTAAATATCAACTTACCTCGAATCTTCACCAAACAATGATTTTTTTGGCTCTAGTGGAAACTTTAACCTTCCTCTTCCTTTTTCCCTTCTTGATTACTCTCAAAATCCCTCTTGAAGATTTAAGAAAGATCAAAACCTAGCATAACTCTCTTTTTTCTCTAAACTCACAAAACTCTCTCCCTTCTTTCTTTAATTTCATTTTCTCTCTCTTCCAAATGCAAGACAAGTCTTCTTTCTCCCTTTTATACTCTCAATGATTGCACAATGTCCATTTTGCCCTTCATTTAAAGCCTTAAGGTTTCTAAACTTAAGTGATCTTCCCCAAATACCCCTTATGCAAACTTACCACCTTAAACTTTAATTCCATTTACCTACATCATATTATCTTACTCACATTAACATACTAATTAACTCAAAAATAAAATAATCTAGCAAGACCCTAAAATAATCTAATCATGTTTATTTATCATAAAAAAGAAAAAATTTTAGGGGCCAACAAAAAACGTATTGTCTAAAAATGTCAGTTTCTAGGTCAGAATGGCCATAAAAATCTGATCCAAAAAACTTGTCATGTGAAAACACCTGGTTGAAGATTTCGGGTCTCTTATCCCACAATTGTGGGGAATGGTTAGGAAGGTGAAAAAAATGGGGTTTTGTGGAATTGATGAACTATGTAAGGTTTAGTTAATTTATTCAGTACAATAGGACTTAAATGGACTTGTTTAAGGTGTGTTTGAACTTAAATTGATATTCGATGTAATTGAGTAATAGTTAGTTTAATTTTGCATTATTAATTAAGATGATAATGTAAAGGATGTACAGTTTATATATATTACGAATTGGATATGGATGATTGTGAATGGGGAATTTCTTCGATAATATTGTGATAATTTCAGACCATCAGTTATCCAAGGAGTTTGATAGTTGGGATTGAATTGGAAGTACTTTCTAATTGTGTGCATATACATAATATGTGATGACTCAACACTTCTATTGATGCATAATTGCACATATTTGTATTTATAAGGTATGTTATGTAAATGTCAATAAATAAGTTCAATTAGAGAAAAATAGAATAAAGACATATGTTGTACTTCATCTTTTGCATAAAATCCTAAAATCAGAAATGGTTTGTTTTAAAATTGATGAGTCATAGTCGTGGGTAAATAGGCATGCCTAGAAGGATTAGTAGTTGCTTCTATAATTAGACACTTCAGTGTCTTTTGTGATCAGACACTTTAGTGTATAATGATTCTAGACACTTTTGTCTCTTCTGTTCTAGTCCCGTTTCCCACTTATGTAAAAGGGATTAGTAGGCTCACTTCGGTAAAAAGGATTAGTAGGCTAACTTATTGTGTATTTTATTATTTGCTCAACTCCAATATAATCAAGCTCTGTTTTGAAATGACTAAGTTGTATTCTGATATAAAAAAAATTCTATTTTGATATAGACAAGTTGTAACATCCCACTCCCGCAAGACCCAAACTCGACATCAAGGGTGATATCCGAGCTCGTGCCTCACGAAGGTGGTATGCTAGAGCACTCAATTACAGTCCATAAACTCATAATGACATTTTAAACATTTTTGAATTAATCGCATGCGCGGAATTCAGTAAACGATTTGGGGTCCGCTTTCGTTCGAATTCATTTTCGACATAACACGATTTCAGTCAGAAAAAGGCACTCAACAGTATTTAACACTTTCAGTAATCACATTACAAATACGACATTAGCCAAGAAGGGGCCCACTGAAATAAAAAGCACTATTTTACGGAAATACAAATTTACACAAGAACAAAATAACACTAATGCAGACGTGAACTGATCCCGCCCCTAACTCTGACTTGCATGCGGTAGACATACTCCCGTTTGTCTAACGGGGTACTCTTCAAATCCTGAAAAATAATTGCAATGTTGGGTGAGTTTGCGA
>JAOTIZ010000004.1:24205452-24218248 GCA_027123425.1 Erythroxylum panamense
GAAAGAAACGGTTAATCAGTTGAGTTCTGTAACTAACTCGAACTGACTCCTTCGTCTTCTTTTCGAATTCCGCAACTTTTCTTCTTCGTCTGTATTTTTATCGTCTGTGTCTCTGTGTCTGTATTTGCGTCTGCTTTACTATTCGCGTCTGCGTCTGCGTCTGCTTTGCTTAGCATCTGCGTCTGCGTCTGCTTTTCTTAGCATCTGCGTCTGTATGACTTTGTCTATCTGACTTCGTCTGTACGACTTCGTCTGTTTATCTTCGTCTGTATTGCTTTTCTTTTTTATTGATTCTCTTTGTTATACATCAAAATTATATCTAAGTAAAGTCATTTGGACTTAACAATTACTAGATGTTCAATGGAATATATACAAAAGAGTTACAGTGTTGTTGTAACTAATAGTATCTATGAGGATATACATGAATAAGAAAGTATCTATGAAGATGTATAGTATCTATGAAGATGTACAGTATCTGTGAAGATATACAATGAAGAGATATGTGAGATATGCTAACTAGGTTGTTATTCATTCCTATTACACCCCCGCAAGATGAGGTTGCGACTTATGACCATCATCTTGTCTCGAAAATAATCAAACTTGTGACGGGAGAGAGCCTTCATCAATGCTTCAGCAATTTGGTCTTTGGTGGAGATGTGAGCTACCGATAAATGGTGAGATTGAACTTGTTGGCGAATAAAGTGATAATCCAATGCGAGATGCTTCATCCAAGAATGAAATTTGGGATTAGAGATAACATAAGTTGCACCAAGATTATCACTGAGAACTCAAGGAACTTCCGAAAGAGTGACTTTAGTTCCCGTAAAAGATTTCAGAACCATATAATTTCAGATGTGGTAGAGGCAATGACACAATACTCAGCTTCTGTGGATGACCTGGCAATGGTGTGTTAATGCTTTGAACTCTAAGAGACTGGATTACCACCGAGAAGAATAACATAGGCAGAGGTGAAATTCTGAGTATTCGCATCGTCTCCCCAGTCTGCATCTGAAAAGGCACTCAAATGGAGGGTAGTGGGATGATTAAACTGGATGCCATAGTCATGTGTGAGCTTCAGGTCTCGTAGTGTACATTTGAGCTGTTGAAGATGCAGCTCAGTTGGTCTGTGCATGAATTGAGACAACTTGTTGACAGCAAAACTGATGTCCGGTTGAGTAAGAGTGACATATTGAAGAGCACCCAAAATACTACGATATCGAGAATCATCTGTAGGGGCAGATCCATCATCTAGTTTAAGCGTGGCAGTAATGCAGAGCGGAGTGGAACAAAGGTTGTAGTCAACCATGTCGAACTTGCTAAGAATGTCATGGATATACTGTTATTGTGACAGGAAGAGCCCATTGGGATTTGGAATTAGCTCGATCCCTAGAAAGTATATAGGATGCCCCATATTCTTCAAGGACAAACGCCGAGAAATGTTGGAGATAAAACAATCTAGGTCATGTCGTAAGTTTCCGGTGAGTAATAGATCATCAAAATATACCAAAAAATACATGATTGTAGAACCACATTTTGAGCCTCTTCCTTAGGGACAAGTGTCCATGTACCATTATTGATTAAAGCATTGTATTTTGCAAAGGTCGACTCACGCCAATGAGGTATTTGTAACACATGAGTTATGGTTTTAGGTTCATCACTAGGAGGCAAGGGGTGTTTAGAGTTGGTGTATATTTTAGGTTTACGGATGTTGTTTTTGGCCCTAGTGGTCATTGGGTAAGTGTTTGATGGAAGGATAGGTGATGTGGGGTTTTGCAGTTGAGGGGATTCTGTTGGAACTGTAGAGGGTTGTGAAATAGACAGGGATGAAGGTTCCACAGAGGCAGTGATATTTGTTGTCGGGGAGTGTGCCAAAGGAAGAAGTTTATGTGTGGGAATGGTGGGTGGGATGCTATCATTGGAACTAGAAGGATTGGATTGGACTAAGTTCTTATACGGAAACTGGTCTTCAATAAAGGTGACATGTCAAGAGTTGTAGATCTTATTGGTTTTGGGGTCAAAGAAAAAAATATGCAAATTGAGATCTAGAGTAACCAATAAAGACACATGGAACAGATCGATTTTTAAGTTTATTGGTGTTGCAAGGTCGAAGCCAGGGGAAACAGAGACATCCAAATGAATAAAGATGATCATATGTCAAAATTTGACAAAAGAGTCTCTAAAAGGGAGTCTACGTGTTTAGGGTAGGAGTGGGCATACGATTGATGAGGTAGACTGAGGTTAGGGCAGTATGAGACCAAAAAATGGGAGGGAGGTTGCTTTGATGAAGAAGAGCTCTGGTGGTTTCAATGATATGATGATGTCATCGCTCAGAAGCACCATTGAGCTCTAGGGTATGAGGTGGAGTGGTTTGATGGTTGATACCATGGGCTTGAAGAAAGGGTTTGAGTTTAAGATACTCGCCACCATTGTCTGTGTATAGGGTAATGATTGATGTTTGAAAAAACTTTTCAACAACTATACGAAAAATTTGGAAAACTATGGAGACATCATATTTTTGTTTGATTGGATAAAGCCACATGTATTTGGAGTAGTCGTCAACAAATAGCACATAATAGTGATAGCCATCAAATGAAGTAACTGGAGCTGGACCCCAAACATCAGAGAATAAAATTTCCAAAGGTTTATTACTAGAAAAATGTTGACGTGAAAATGATAACTTGTGGCTTTTAGCACACTGACATGAAACACAAATAGACGAAGCTGAACTAGAAACAACTTTATTTTGAGTCTTAAGAAATTGAAAGACTTTGTCGGACAAATGACCAAGGATGTGGTGAAGAATCCCTAGTTTGGAGAGCTGTGTATGAAATGCCTTTGGCTGAGTGGTAGGGAGAGTGAAATTGTAGAGGTCATTATGGCACACCCCCGTAAACAATACCGCTTGCGTCTGTAGGTCCTTCACCTGAAATGAATTTGGGAACAATTCAATAGAAACATTATTCATAGTACAAAGCCTTTTAGCATAAATTTAATTTTTATCAATAAGAGGTACATGAAGCACTTTAACACACAGTAAAGGGTGAGAATTGGTATGTAAATAGAAACTACCGGTATTGTCAATTGGTAATGAGTAGCCATCTCTAACTTGTAGCCCGTCATCACCATTATACAGAGTGTGAATGGATAAGTTCTACAATTGGTTTGACACGTGATGAGTCACGTTAGAGTTGAGACCCCATTGTGAACTATTTGTAGTCCCATTGCCACCACTAGTTAGATGAGCAAAGGGGCCTCTTCGAAACCTCAAAGGCTAGCCATGAAGCTCCCAACACATCTTTGTCGAATGCCCCGTTCGTTCACAATATTGACAGATTAGTGTCTCTAGAGCTGTTGGGCGTGGAGAAGCAGGTGCACGACGTGGAGAGGTGGTACTGTCTGGGAGAGATGTAGCTGCAGGAATAGTTCGAGACTGATACTGAGGAGCCGGGCATCCACGAGAAGACTGTTGGTGCCTAGTAGCCTAGCCTGTGCCCACGATGCATTAGGTTTGCATTGGGTAGCGCCTGAGTCTCAGCTACAAGATGCTACCTTGCTAAGAAGGACTCAAAGTCGACCAGCTTATCATATAATTCATCGAAGCTGATCGCAGTTTCCTAAGCATATAAAGCCGCGCTAATCTCCTTGAATTCGATGGATAGCCCATTCAAAGCCTGCAAAACCAAATCTGTGTCATCAATCGGAGAGGAAATTACCACAATTTCATTAGCTAATTTGAGGATCCGTTTGAGGAAATCTGCCACGGTTGCATCTCCTTTTTGAATTGTCAGCAGTCGTTCTTTGAGTGATAGGAGACGAGCACGTGATTTTTCCACATATGATTTCACTAAAAGCTCCCAGCCTTCATGAGAAATCTTGATGCTTTGAAGCATCGTAATAACGGAGGTTGCCACAAAAGACATAAGGGCATGAATTAGAAATTGATTTTGATGAATCCAATATTTGTAATCCTCCGAAGTGTTGGCTGGATAGGGATAAGTGCCATTGATAAAACCTTCAACTCCATAGCCGATGAAGAGTGACAGCATCAGCGCCTTCCAAGAAGGATAATTTGCACCGTGAAATTTCGCATCTGGTGTCAGGCTTGGATTAATGATCACGACAGTGTTATTTTGTGCGACATGAAGTGTAGTGGATAAAGAGGAATTGTCTTGTGCCATTTGGTGCTGCTGGACAGGTGCAACAGTGTAGGTGCAACTAAAATTCTCAAGTGAGGAAACTCAGCATACTTCGCGTGTGAAATGAGGAAAAAAAAAAGGAAACACTCGGTAGATGTTTGGATCGAAGAAAACAAAGCTGTGAGCTATTTAGATCTCTGATACCCTATAAAGATACTGGAATGACTCAGTAAATGAGCTTGCATATTACGAGATGTTCAATGGAATATATATAGAATAATTACAATGTTGTTGTAACTAACAGTATCTATGAGGATATACATAAATAAGAGAGTATCTGTGAAGATGTATAGTATTTGTGAAGATGTACAGTATCTGTGAAGATATACAATGAAGAGGTATGTGAGATATTCTAACTAGGTTGTTATCCCTTCCTATTATATGGGACAGTTTAGGCACTCAGTCACAACAAAGTAACCAATGAAAAGTGAGTCTCATGTGCACTGCATATGTGTAAAATGAATGATTAAGTGTATTGAATGTGAAGTGCGAAATTGAATATGAAATGTGAAATAATGTGAAATGTGAATTATATATTATGTGACTGGGTGAGCCATCAATGATGGTCACTCATTGAGTTCGCGAAACTCACCCAAAATTTGCAAATATTTTTCAGGACTCAGAAGAATATCCCATTAGGCAAACAGGAGTATAATTACTGCATGCAAGGGAAAGATAAAGGTCGGGATCAGTACGTGTCTGCATTAGTTTTATCCTATTCTTGTATAAATTTGTATTCCGCAATTTCAGTAAAATAGTGTTTTGTAATTGTGATAGGCCCAAATAGCTATTGAAATTCTGATGTTTATATTGCTATGATTCAAAATGTTATGGAAGAAAGTGTGCCTAAATTGATTTTTGATTTCTGCGTATTTGATTATATTAAAAAAAATTATATCGATTTTTAAATGATTGAGTGTTATAGCATGCCATCCTCGCGGAGCACGGACTCGGATATCACTCATTGATGTCAGGTTCGGGTCTTGCGGGAGTAGGGTGCTACAATTCAAGAGTAAGTCATAAAACAAATTTAGCAATCTATAGCCATAAGTATATCTTAAATATAATTGATTATGCAGCTTTGTTCTCCTAGAATTTTGTCTCAGCTTCCATCTTACACGACTGTGTAAGTTGCACGATTGTGAAACACCTCTTCCTCTAGCTTTTCCTTCAACTTATCTTCAAGTTTCTTATCTCAACTTGTCATCAAAATACATTAAACAACCCCTAAAACATGTATTCAGAACAAATTCTTCTCTTAATCAACAATAATTAAGCAAAACACAAAAAACACTAACAAAGACATAAATCTATGACTTAAACACATGATTATCACTTAAGAAAACACATAATAGCATATTTTACAACCTAAAAATACACTATAAATCACTCTTATCAAACATCTCAAATAGCTTAAAAGATGGAATAAACTGACATTCGA
This sequence comes from Erythroxylum panamense, assembly GCA_027123425.1. NCBI lineage: Eukaryota > Viridiplantae > Streptophyta > Magnoliopsida > Malpighiales > Erythroxylaceae > Erythroxylum > Erythroxylum panamense. The sequence goes on from JAOTIZ010000004.1 coordinate 24,211,090, forward strand.
GTATTGGTAAAATGTTTAAATTCTTTAAAGTAAAGTAACTCAAACTGAACTATATCCTAAATTATAGCCCGTGGCATCAGTGTCAAAAACTTATTTGTTTGACTTTTAAATCTATCTATACCATAAGTATACGAGTCGTATCATTCTAGAATAAATAGTATTACCTATCTTCTTCTTTTTTCACCTAACCTTAACCTTCTTGATTTAATAATACTTGTACCTAGATATCCAATAGTTATGATAAACCTCTCAATATATCTAACCAAGTAATCCCAATTAAAATAAATAAGAATTTAATTGTGACCTCTCGATCTATCAAAACTCATTTTAACTATCCAATTGGATTTGAAGTAATCCTAAGGGTAACTATTAAACATTTAAGATCTTTCTTCACTTGCCTATTAATATGATGTTTATAAGTCTATTATGGTACCATTCAAGAGTAAGTCATAAAACAACTTTAGCAATCCATAGCCAAAGTATATCCTAAATAATTATACAACTTGTTCTCCTAGAATTTTACCTCTAGCTTCCATCTTACATGATCGTGCAAGTTGCACCATTGTGAAACACCTCTTCCTCCAGCTTTTTCTTCAACTTATCTTCAAGTTTCTTGTCTCAACTCATCATCAAAATACATTGAAAAGTTGCACGATTGTGAAACACCTCTTTCTCTAGCTTTTTATTCAACTTATCTTCACGTTTCTTCTCTCAACTCATCATCAAAATACATTAAAGAACCCCTAAAACATGTATTAAGCAAAATGCTTCTCTTAATCAACAATAATCAAACAAACACACACAAAACACTAACGAAGACATAAATCTACGTCTTAAACACATTATTATCACATAAGAAAACACATAATAACATATTCTACATCTTAAAAAATATAATATAAATCACACCTATCAAACATCTCAAATAGCTTAAAAGATGGAATAAACCGACATTCAAGTATTAGTAAATGTTATGGACGATCAATCACAATAATCAAAGAACAATGTAGAAAATGAATGAACACATAGATTTACGTGGTTCACTAAAATATGGGTACTTCCACAGACGGCTAAGGTTTTTTTTTAATTCATTGTGAATTGTTTTCGATTGCACGATACACTAAGAGAATAGAATATAAAAGGCATAACGTTATGTGGGGTGGGGGCTTGCCCCCCATACCCCCTAGTCAACTTAATGCGGAATTGGATCCGCGAATGTGGGCCTGGTATAAAGTTCAGAATATTTTATCAGGCTCCGTATCTCAATAATAAAATAGTTGGATACTAGTACTAAACAAGCTACTTAAGTTCTTTTATTTGACTTGTAGAAACAATTCCCTCTTTTCAACCTTGCTGGAAAGGTTCTTTAAAAGGGGATGAGAATTGTTACGACTTTTAGATCGAAGGAAAATGAGCATATTTGTTTAGTTATTTAAGAAAAACATCCTTGTTGATGACATGAATGTAGAACTAGTAGAATGGCTCATAATAATTAGATCTTAGCTGTTTCATTTATTTTAATGTTACTTACTGATGTTTCCAACGGAAATAAGCATTGTAAAAGTATGTTATCAGGCAAGAATCTACAATAAATTTGCAATATCTCTTTACTATCTTCTTCTCTCTCATTTCCACTAGAACCTTCTGAACACAACCATTAAGAGGACACGGTTGATAGTGTGGTTACACCTTTATGTCACTTATTGATTTATTTTTCTTAAAATTGGTTATAATAAAAAATTTATGGTGATAATTATAACTGTGTTTGTTATTTTGGCAATGAGTTTATATTTATAACATTACCTCTACATCTTTGGTGAAATTAATAATCTGAAATATGTTGGGAGATTAGAGTAAATTCCATTTATTTAGCCCCATAAAATGAAACAAGAAGCAAAGAAATTCATCAACATTATGATTATCACTAACATGATATTTATGAGAATCAATTGGGGGATGAAATTAAATGACGAAACCATCACCATGGCCCATATCACTTGCACTTGCAGCGCCCAACGTACCATCTCCAAACATGGGGCCATCACTGATGTGGCCATGCTGTGGCAGCGTCGTTGCGTCCAATCCCATCCAAACAGAAGGAATGTTGCTTGTTGCATAAATATTTCCGCCATCACCAATACTTGTGGGAACATAGGGCACGCCCTGCTCAGATGTTAATCCACCGGCATCATTCTTGTTTGGTAGGCAAGTCATATTAGGAGCAGTGTAGCTTCCCAAAAAGATGTTCTCAAACCCCAGTTGCTCACCTTCATGTCCAAAAGAAACACCGCAAGAGTTGGTTGACTCCATCTGCTGGCCCATGGCATTATTATTAGCGTTGGAGCTACTCCCATAGTAGTTCCCCACAGTCATCATGTTCTTAAACCCTAAGCCAACTTGACCATTGAATCCTCCAAAGTTAATTGGTTGGGAACTGTTATTACCTCCATTTGTGTACATAGAAAGTGGAGGAAAAGGACCAGGCGGTAGGAGAGGAGCCGATCGCAGGAGGTCAATCCTCGTTCTGATTGCTTTCATTTTCTCAGACGCCAAGAAAAGAGCAGTTTCCTGTTCATAGTGGCTGAGATTATGGATCCCACCATCTCGATGGATTCGATACATGAGGTAATCCAGTTCCATGTTGTTGTTCTTGGCTCGGAGTTTCCTAGACTGTTCTGTGAGCTTGCTAATCCTCCATCTCAGGTAGCTTTCATGGTTCAGCATCTTCTTGGTGCGGTCCAACTCTGGCATTTCATAAAACCGCCTCAGTTCTTCATGGACTCCTACTTCAGATGGCCACACCGTCACTTGATTCTGTTCAAAAGGATTGAAAATCATCAGGAATGCTCTTACACCACACAGCGTTGTGAACTCATTTACTTTCTTGACCAAACCTGTTCTTCTCTTTTTGAAGCAGGCTTTCCTTGCTGTCAGATTTTCAATCAATCCAAGCTTCACTCTACTTCTAGCCATTTTTAATTTCCTAACATATGTTAGATTGGTTCTTTCTACTTCTATATAAAGGCAGAAGGGAGTTAACTTATCGAGTGGAAAGGGTTTGGTTGAAACATGACTAATTAATTTCAATGGGTAAGACTGAAAAGAGGAAATGTACTCTTCAATTTCATTTTTGCTTTCAATAGATTTTACTCATTAATGGCCATATTATCACAATTCTTCTATTAAATGACTATCATTTTAATTTGTGCTTTTCCTCCGAGGAATAAGTTTGTACCAAACTTCTTAGGACCAGATTCTTTAATAATAGTAGTGCTTCTCTCTGTAACAATTCAGTTTAATATCTCTTTTTCAGTAGGGAAAAACGTAGTTAAAAGTGGCAATAATTAGTTTATTTCTTTTTATTAACTATTATTTATTTAATATATACAGAAGTAACGAATCTATTCTAATTTGAATGGCTACCAACATTTATTGATTTCATTCCTCTTAAATATCTTTTTTCAGGCCTACCCAAAAATTAAAAATAAACACGAGGACTATGCTATACCTTCGCTGGAATTAATAAATGAACAAGATTATGTCAGAATTGAGCTCATTTCTACTTGATTATTCGAGCGGGACATTTTTATTTCAGTTAGTTCATATATGTAGATTTTACTAATTATTAATTTAGATATGATGACGAATCTTATTGGTTGTATAATCATTTGATTGAGACACTTTTATTGTTAACTTATTTATTTTTCTAAATTTTTATGGATAAGTAACTAAAAACATAACAATATTTATTATACAAAGTAACAGCATTGATTAGGCTTACATAATTAAAACAAATATTGATATACTTGTGGAAGATATTTGTATCTAGAAATTCCACTTCTAATTCGGATAGATGTTAAATTGAAATTATTTTAAAACTGAAGTTCCAATCTTATAATATATTATGTCCCGTCCAGTGCAAGTATATACAAATCCAATATAGTTTGATTGACATGTATTTAAATAGAGTTCAAAATGTATGGATCTTAGTTGGATAAATCTTAAAATTAATTAAAGCTACGTATGTGCCTTTAACAATTTTCAGAAAAATTCAAATAAATCTCGCATGCTAGAATCAATGACTTATTCATATGAAAGCATTAACATTTTATTTATGTTGTACAACAAACTTTAGGAGTTTATTACTAGATTCATTCTAAATAAGGATTATCCAATCAACAAATTCTAACGTTACGAGTTATTATTTAATTTTATATATTTTACTATTGTGATTTTGAAAAAAAGATTATCCAAAAACATTGTAATGAGTGAAGAATAGTTGCATGCTTCAATTTTCTTGTTCTTGAATACAAGTCATATAAGCAATATCTCCTCCATTGGTTTTGGATATTTCAATTAATGAAGATGTGAAATAAAATTTTCATATCCAAATGGAAGTTTACTTTTGTAGTTGTATACTACATGATTTGTCACATTAAGGGTTTATTGTAAATCATTTTCTTACCAAATCAATCCTTAACACATTATATTAATGTAGATTATTGAATAAGTGGGCCACATTAGATGTTCCCATATTTGACAAAAAAAGGTGGAATGGAGGGTGTTAGAGTTATAAACAATCCGTTCATATTAACATATGTGAACATAAATCTTACGGGCATTGGTTAAGTATCAACCAATTTAATTTCAAGTAGACATCTTAAAGAAATTTCAATAGTACATAATAAAGGGCTTAAATAAGTAAGAATAGACCTATATAGTTATGTCTAAGTAAATAGTTCTATTATATAGATATGGATTTCCATGTAAAACAAATAGAGACACATGAAGTTAATGAATAAAGTTGTTATATATGATAAGTATATTTTTCTAGGCATCTAAGTTCTTTAAACCTAAGTTCGAGCTTGAAGTTTTATTATCAAGTTTGGTGTCCTCTTCTTGCACACCTGTAAAATTGAGTATTGTAATATTTTAGTGTGATAAATGGATAAGTAAAAGTGATCTCATTCTCAAAATAATAATTGCTTTTATCGTGATTTATGAGATTGTGACACTTATGTCAATCTTGTGTAAAGCTTTGAGTCTCTTTTATTAATGAGCTTTCTAATGGGCTTTGATCCATGGAGATATATATATGTACATATGTATGTATGTATATTATTCACCTGATGACCTCAAGTCCATATTAAGGTTGGAAACTACCTTTGAGAGTTTTGAATATCACATTTAAACCTGCTCTAGGAATGGAGATTTGACTTTAAAACACTAACCATAGATTTGTCTTAAAATGGAATATTGTCTTTAAAATTTTGACTATAAATCTATCTTGAGGTTGGTTTATAGATCAATTTTAATTCCTGAGCTCTAGAATGTCTTTAGGTAGGAAGATTTATTGTTGTGCATAGATCTATATTTTGAATAAGCTTATGAGTTCTAACTTTTTATGAGTATAAGTCTTATGGTAGTAATTGCTAAAATAAGTCTAACACTTTTTAGTTATGCATCACATCAATTATTTTTAACCCTTATTGAAGGTATATCATCACATATAGATATTTATTTTATAGTTTTAGATTACTCCTTCATGAACATTTTTTGTTGTAATGGCAAGTTTAATATTTTTCAAAGATAAGATATCTATGGTCTGATGCTTAAGGAATTTTATCTTAATAGGGTAGGCCTTCTTGCATTTGTCTTTAGGTTCATTCATTTGAATAATTAAACTAACTATGTATTTAAAGGTCTATTAATTGAATTTAAAGGTGTATTTAAAGGCCTTCTTGCATTGTATTTAAAGGTTTATTTAAAAGAATTAATTGGTTTTGAAGTTCTCATATTAGGGATGAATTTGTCATATATCAATAAGGAAACATCTTGATGAGTGCTTATGGGAAATTATTTATTTCTATACTATACTATAAGCCATAGAGCTTGAGCGAATCGGATTTATTAACTGTCAATTAGTAAAAAATTTCTTTGTCTCTTAGTAAGGCCTTTTCTCTTTTATTTTTTAAATTTCTTCACGTGGTGCTCTATAAGTGAGATGGTTTCTAGTCTTAGTTTTAAGTGTCAGTCTAAAAGTAAGTATAGTTTAATTAGTCATAAACCTATAGTTATAAGTGATGATGAACCTATTTTTAGCTGTGAATATCTACTTTGTAACACCCCTATGGGAAACCTACAACCATCAACACACATAGCAACCAAATTCCTATACATGAATTTAAGGTATTCTACTCTATTCAATGCTATACATATACACATTACAAAACTTCCCAATGCTTAAAATTGTCATTTAACAGTAGTAATACATTTTTACATTTACATGGTAATCCAAAATAAAACATACAATCTCCTTTCTTCATTATATTGGTAATCATCTATAACTAAAAGCTTATTCCAAAAGTACTTATTTTCTTTTATCTATTGGCCTTGGTCCTTGTAGATGTTTCCTGTACCTCACTCCTATTACTTGGACCTACACGGAGTAACACCCATGCTAAGCTTGAAAAGCTTAGTGGGGAAAACACTTAGTTTGGATGACCACTCACATCAGTCATCCACCAAGCACACACATTCAAAAAGGTCACAACTCATGTAGTACCCCACTCCCGCAAGACCTGAACAAGACATCGATGGGTGATATCCGAGTCCGTGCCCCGCGAGGGTGGCACACTAAAGCACTCAATCACTCAAATTTTAGTACAATTTTTTTTAAAACCCCAAACATAAAGTGCGGAAATTCATAACCAAATCAGACACACTTTATTTCACAAACATTTCCATTCATAGCAATACAATCATCAGAAAATTCAATAGCCATTTGGGCCCGTTACAAATACAAAATACTTGTCGAATCTTCATTACATTGCAAGAACCATATACAAATGTTTCCGATTTGGAAATTTATTTCAAATCAGAAATATTCGGATACACAAGTTACAATAATTGTGGAAGACTTAATTTGATACAAAAATAAAGGAAATACTATTGCAGTCACCAACTGATCCTGACCTCTATCTTATACTTGTATACGGTAGAGATACTCCCGTTTGTCTAACAGGGTATTCTTCTGAATCCTAAAAAATATTTGTAAATTTTGGGTGAGTTTTGCGAACTCAATGAGTGACCATCATCGATGGCTCACCCAATCACATAACACATAAATCACATTCACTTCAGTTCACAATTCACATTC
>JAOTIZ010000004.1:24230062-24241622 GCA_027123425.1 Erythroxylum panamense
GTTCTTTGGCATTTAAATAGAATCAATTATTCCATTCTCTGTGGATCGACCCCATTACCACTGTGCGCAATTTATTTCGTTTGGTGTTTGGGATTTATTTTTGGTGGATTCGACACCCATCATTGATATGTGCCCTTCCAATTTTAATTTATAGTAGAAAAATTGTGCTTCTCCCAACATATGAAAGGCTGTCAAACTCACCTTGTCTGCATCGCTAGTGTGCTGGTTTTCAAAAAACTGCTCATAACAAGGGAGCCAAATTAATAGGTCCTCTGTTCCATCAAAAGTAGGGAAATCCAATTTTGTGAATCTTGGAATAGCTCCCCCATTTGAGGAAACTATTTGTGGTGGTCTTGTGCTCGTTCCCACAATCGTGGTGCAAGTATGGGACTTGGTTGAACCGTATTACTGCTGGTCGAACCATCCCCCATCGTGGTCTTGATCAAATCCGAAACCAAGTTTTTCATTTGTTCCTGAAATTGGTGAGTGATGTGTTTTAAGTGACTATCCAACCGATCCTTCAAATTAAAAAATTTAGCCTCCACAATTGATTCCGTAACAATCCGCTCTTCTTGTAGCTTGCTCGTATCTCATCGCCCATCGTGATTGACTCTGATACCAAATTGTTATATATTTGAGAACAGGATCGAGTTATCAGACGATTGAATGGGAAATCGAATTCAACTCTCTTCCCTTTATTGCGGTTCTTTGGTCGACCTATTTTGGATAAAAATTCAGACTCATTCAAGGGAGACTGAAACCTTAGAGTTAGATAAGAGAGAACTCCAACCTCTTGTGTTTGATTAAATTCTGAATTGCCATCTTATTTAGCTTATGTCCTTTTAAATAAGGATCAGTCATATTACAGATATAGAAGTCTTTTATCTATAAACTTCCTAACTATTATGTTCCTTTAAATAAGGATCAATCTTATTATAATGATAGAAGTCCTATATCTCTAAGCTTCCTACGGAATAAGAACAGGAAAATAATTATAGAAGTCCTATATCTCTAAACTACCTACCGAATAAGAATAGGAAACAATAAACTGAAAATAAAAGAGACTGTCAATTCTGAAGCTTTCCTTTTCTGGTATATGGTTTCCCAACGAAGGCATCCACAACAAGCAGTCTATGTAACTATATTGTTCCAGCCCTGAACCTGACAATATGTATTAGAGAGTCGTAGTATCCTCCTCCAAAGATTATTGGTGAATTGGCCTTGAAAGAAGAGATGCTCCTCACACTCATTCTTCTAGCTGCAAAAATTGCAGATTGGATTAATGTTGTTTAAATAGATTTTTTTCTATCCTTAGTGTTGAGATAGTTCATTATGGTTGACCACACAATAAAAGACACTTTTGAGAGTCAACTTATTCTGTATCAATCTATGCCATTTAACTTTCTGACCATGTGCTCTATATATCTCTTGGCAGGAATTGTTGGTGAAGTTCCCAGATTTATGCATGAGCCATTTAACCTTGTCTATTTCTTCTAAGTTAGGCTTGCAATTTGGAATGTTGCCTTTCACCATAGCCATTTCTCTTGTATTGCAGTTCTATTAATCTGCTTGTATTATATCCATAACTAGAGCATTATCATAAATAATATGTCTAGAGTATTTGAGCTTTGGAATCAGGTATAAAGTCCCTAAATTGTTTTAGTTCTCATACCCAAAGAAGGTAGACTCACCATCTCTAATCTTCATCTTTATTATACTTTTATATAGGCCCTCAAGCCAAGTATTTACATCATGGTCCAAGAAGAATAGGATTTCGATTTCTTTTTCCAGAAAATAACTTCTTTTAGGAAATGAATATGAATGCATTGTACCTGTATTACTTCTTTCTCTGTAAAGATCCTCTATATTCATTTTGCTAACAATATTTTGTTGGAGATCCTTATTGATTTAACCCCTAATTCGCATTTTTCCGTTGGCTTTCAAGCGTCTTGTCATTTAACGTTTGCTCCATTGTTATTGTAGGGGCTACTCAACCAAATGAAGTTTAGAAGTTTTTCGAACTCCTTGATGAGTTTCTTTAGAGATAAAATGGGAAAGCTAACACACATACAAGTTGCTTATCCTTAAAAACATCTCCACACTGCAATTGAAGTAACTCATGTTTTTCTTATCAATATTTTCAGATTACATGGTATGTCTAAAATAACTGCTAGTGATAAGAACTCGGTGTTTTTAGCATATTCAAGTAGGAATCTTTCAAACAAAAGGGAGTTAGTCTATATATGTCGTCAATTTACTAACCACCATTTGATGAGCATTTTGAACTTGTTAACAAAATTATGGAGACAAATCCTAGCGGTATGTGCAGAGATTATGACAGCAAACAGCTAAACGAAATTTCCTGATTGAATGGTGGTGTAACAAACAATCAACCTCCTGTATATGTTCCACACTTTACTGATGAAGATCAAGCTTTACTGGAGAGGGAAATAACTTCGCAAATAACTAGGTTCCATCAGCATAACTTGAAGCAAGGTAATAAAAAGAACAGAGAGGGAGCCTTCCTTAGGTCAGTATTAAACAACATACTCCTTACCGTAGGGCAAATCATATGCTCTATCCCTCATATTATGATCCTTAAAGGTCTTAAATAAAGTAAGAAAAGTGGCTCACAAACAACAATTTCCTACTATGACAATGATACATGAATCTTCTATGTTTTTTAGCTCAAAAAGCATGCATATAAGGTGTTTACATCTCCTAATTTGCCTTCTTTGCCAGCTATTGACCATCACTCTACAGCTGTGCTTGGAAGGAGGATGGATAAGAGACAAAACAAAGCCAACATAGTAGTCCAATGGTCCGATGGATATTGCTACCGGAATTTGGGAGTAAAGAGCAAATTAATTTTGTCATTGTTAATGATAAAAAGCGATGTCGTCAGCTTATATACTAGGCACCGTTTAGCTTAATTGGTGTTATTTTCATTTAACAAACTTGTATACATGGAGTTGGAATTATACGTAAAAGCTGCTCATTACTAGAAAGAATACTAATCATACTCATTAGTCATTACATTACAAGCTTAAATAAGAAAAGAGGGATGGTACAAGATCTACCACTGACCAAGCAAGGCCTGCATATTGGAGGAATCTAATGCCAGTGTCCACATCAAATGAGTCCTGGAGGGTGAAGAAAAACAGCTTCTTGATATAACCTGGTTGCTGGGTTTTAACAGTTACTGAACCATTTAGCATAGGGATGTAGCAAGTTGATTTTATAGGGATCCCCAATGATTTTGATACTACGGGAAGAATACGCCTAGATAGAGCTTTGCTGCAGAACTTCACTGTGAGAATTGTTGGTATTCCCACAAGCACTCTACCCAAAAACGTCAGGACTGTGATTTGTGGTGTAAATACTCGAGGCACAGCTTCATGGTGGAACTGATGGAAGGTTTGCTGGATACCCGCCACCTGAATAACATTATAAAGTAAAATGTCCTCTTTCAATTTTGAAACTGTAGTAACATTGGGCCGGATCATCTATGACCTATTATATTGGAAGCTCAAAGAATGAAATAAATTCATCTTAATTGACATTTTCTCTATGAAATTGTGTCATGTTCTCCATCGTTATTCTACCTCTTGTCAAGGAATTGAATTACTAATCTCAAGTTTCTCTAAGGCACCATCTAACGGATAGATGCATAAACACTCGTGTTGTAATGCAACAGAAGCCACTAGTATAAGACTTTCTTCGCCTAGAAAATCCCCCTACCTCAATTCAAGATCAGTATTCTTTCAAAGCCACCAATATTTTTGTTCTTCTTTACTCTGATTATACCTCTGCTTCCTATATCCTCGTACATTGTACCAAGGTATTGAATGATGTTAGTAATGACCACGTTGAATTCACTTTCGAGACGTTTTTTATCTATTAAACATCAGAAAGTCAATCTCCACTAGCTTGTTAATTCTAACCTGAGTACTGTTTTAAACTTTCCATTTATTCATCTTTGATGTATCAAGCAACATAGATTTCAACCTTCATATTTCCATGCTAATAACATTTTATAGAAGATGATACTAGCTCCAACTGGATGAGGACACGTAATATAGTTGAGGAAGGCAGCTATATAATTGAAAAAACACACATATCTGGAGTCAAATTGAAGAATGATTACTTACAATTCCAAATGCAACACCATCGAATGCTGCGTGATATTCAAAGCTTGGAGTTGGAAGCTCAGGAGTTGGGTATGCAAATAGAAACAAGAAGCTAAGAGCAGCCCAAAATGTAGTAACTGAAAATCAGATAGTGCATGCAATGTAAGGAGTCCAGGAAACCATAATATTCTCAATTCTTAAAAGTAAATGCAAAGGCATGATATCTACATGTTCAGAAGCTGAATCGGATATAACTGTCACTTAAATAAACCATGTAACATTAAATGGAAACCCATGTTGCTCATATTAGGGCCTGTTTCACCAAGATAAACAGTTGAGAAATCAGTAATACAAATGAATTATACCTTGCATCCACATCAAACAAAGAGAGAAGAAGGTCACCCTCTGAAGCTTACCATGAATGTCCATTTTAGGTAAGAACGAAATATCCCACTGTTACATGTTCCTGTCCTATTGTTTTTGAGGCCCTATCTAGCCTTTCTACAGGATCTCATGCCCCCATGATTCTGAAGAGAGTGATTGATGAAAAACTTATGATTGTTACAACATCAAAACTGTTTTCCAGCAGAAAAATTTTCAATCTCGAGGTAGATAACCAAAAGGAACACTATGTGATGTGATCCATGCTACCATGATATCAGTTGAACAAGGTCACAACAATGAACACATTTAGAAGTGCCAAATCTGTATTACTCTGCTATAAGTAAACTATGTCTAATTGTATGGCCATCCTCCCAACTGTTCTTACTTGGCAACTTGCCAAGCCTCTTGGTTTCTAACCACTATTTTGGTATTTAGATTAGCATGCAAAAGCCCATTCCAGATGTTCCATGGACTATATACATTTACTTGTAAACGTACAAATGGAAATAATTATATTTAATATGGTGACCTGTCAGAATATGCTAGTCTTTTAATTTTTTACCTAATTAAGTTATTGAACTGTCACTGCATATAAATTTTGGGTAAATTAATTGCCTTGAAGATAATTTGGCAGGAAAAATGTACAGGGTCTACAAATAATTAGAATTGGATATTTTGCATATGTAAACTGGATATTCGCCTACCATTCTGTCCAGAGACAATAAAACTGTCAATGTACTCATTGACTGTCAGCCAGAAACAAAGAATAGCCAATCCAATAAACAAGCCACCAATGATGTCAATTAAACTGTGCATGCCAAGGTATATCCTTCCTACCAAATAACAATAAAATATCGGTTTGTCAGTTGACAACAAGAGAAAACAATCAAAGCTGCGAAGAACTTACAAAGGACAATTGACCTTACCTAGACCAGTTAGGCCCACTAGTACACAGACAATGGAAAATCCAACGAATTGCAAGGAGACATCTTGTATTTGCGCATAAGATAGGACATAATGCAAAAGATACCTGGTGCATTGCCGTTTAAAAGAGAAATCAATAGAACTGTAGCAAAACTGAATCTAATATAAAAGGAGATATGAAAAGCTATGTAGATTTTTGGACACAAGTTTGGAGCAACATAGCCTACGAGGGTGTAATGAAGAATCATAACAACTAATAGGTAACTTGTTAAGAGACCAACAAACAAGAAATTAAACCACAAACTTACATAATAGTTATAATCCTTCAAGACTTGGAGATATCTAAGCACAAAACTCAACTCCACAAGAATATATTCTCGAAATATTAAGATTACCTATGAATCCAGTTCAAATTTCTGACATACAATCGATGTTTCTAATCTAGCAATATTTCCCTTGAAACAATGGACTAGAGCGTAGTATACTTTCAAGATCTGTTTCCTCCAAGACAACTAGAAAAAGTACAGAACAACGTGGAAGGGTGAATACCCAGATAAGCATACTGTGTTAAGAGTGTGGGAAGATGGCAATCCATATTCCAAAGCATTGTCTTCCTCATCCTTCGTAGCAGTTATCCTCCTAACAGGTGGACAACTAGGTCTAGGAGCTGATATTACATCCTATAACACAAAAGAGAAAAATCAGTTAGGAACAAAATACGGTTACTTTGGCTACTCCCTTAGAATGAAAGAACCTATACGCAAATATTGTATTAACCAACGATGGGAAGAAAGAGGCTACCTTTATGCAGTTTCCTATATAATCGCAGAAAGCCATCAAAAGGGTCATTTGCCTAGCCAATTTGGTATGCCCACTCTGCCAACATAACCCAAAGCCATTGGAATTCAGATGCTGAGGTATAACCAACTACCACAAGTTTCAAATTCATCGCTAAGAAGATAGAGAAAAAGTACCCAGAAAAGCAAAGGAAGGAAAGCAGTGTAGAAGGGTAAAGAAACGACGCAGGACAAAGCAGAGAATAGACCATCCAGAAAACCATGCTGGTAATTCTGCAAAAACCCAGAAAAACAACACAGGAAAATTAATAAATAAATAAATCAAAGCATACAAGTCAAAAACCAAGAACAACAATTTTGGTTTTTGTTCATGGTAGAAAATTCAAGTTCAAACCTGGATCTTGATGATCAAATGGGTGCTAGAAACGACATATTGAGCCACCCATGGCTGAAATAAAGATCTAAGCTTCTGGGTCACATTGAGACACGAAGCTACAACAATCCACAAACCAATACCACAAATAGTCAACCCTTGCCATAATGCTACGTTTTCCATCATACTTCTCCCTCCCTTTCTCCCTTTCTCTCACTATGTATGTGTGTTTGTGTGTGGGCGCCGCGCGCCCGCCAAGGATCACAGAAAGAATGGTGGCAGTGGAGAAAATTAAAGACAAAACTGGGAAACCAACTCGTCTCCTTGGGCTGAATTTTCAAAAAGTAAAAAGTTTTGCCAAATTAAAAAAGATTTCATCTTCTGGTTGCCAGCGACAGGGATGTCTTGACACTCAAAAGGTAGAATCGCTCACCTCAGGCGCGTCTTGTTTTGACTGTTGGTAACAACGGAACGAAGTTTCTATGGACACAACAAAACAAAAACGTGAACAATAAACTAAAAAAAATCTAAATTAATGATCCATTCCATTCGCTTGCACTTTCTGTGTTAGTGCTTAAATATTATCGTATAAGATATTATACAATATCTTGATAAATCTTCTCTTGTTATTTCACTTCGATCTCATTACTGTGTTCCGCCGTCATGGCTCTGGTAAAGCTTAGATTTGTACAATTTTATGAATGATTACTCCTTTGTTCAGATTGTTAGAGATTTTTTTTAACCATAGATTGATGCATAAGAAAAACATCATCCATGTGTTTTGTTTTTACAATTTGATTAGTAAAGGAATACTACAAAGAACGTTTTCCTGCTTTCATGTGGGGTATGATGGGGTTGGGCTTAAATGCCCCTATGGTTCCAAGTCAAGAAAACAAGGAAAGACATGCACATGATCATTTATTCCTCGGCTTGGTAGGGTCTTAAATATGATCTCATTTAAACCTTTATCATAATGGATATAGCATGTTGAATCTTGTCTCTGTATTTTGTATATATATATATATATTACCCATTTTACTTTTGAAAATGGAACGCATGAAGTTAGGCTTACTTTTGATCCTACATCAGAGACAGGCATGGTGATTTCATCCACAGACTTTGCCTTTGCACATTGATTATTTGACACCTTTTTTTATTTGCTTTTTCTTTCTAGTTACTTTCTACGTAAATAAAATGTTAGAGATAAGCAACTCCAGCATACTAAAATCATTTGCAGTATGGGTGAACAAAATTCAAATTAAGCACACAGACAATTTTTCAGCTGCTATTGGTTTGTCTTTGAAAGAGAAACAGAGAAAACAAAGGTGGGAGTATTGTTGTCATCTTATTACAACCAGTGATAGTTTTCTGTTTTTCTTCTTGGTCATGTGAAAACAAGTGAGTTGCAGAGTTTGTTCAGCTACAAAAACCCTCTTCCCTTCATCACATGCTTCCTTAGGCCAGGGATATGAACATTCTTAATATAATGCCTCCAATCTATACTTCCCACATCAAATCCAAATCTCATCTTCTCATTTTCAGACATGCTCTCCATCAATCTTTGAGTGTTGCTGTTATCAAATCTGCATCCATATATATATATGTATATATATTAGTATTCTAATGCTCCAAATCAGGAAGGAAAAGCCTTCTCTTAAAGATTTGAGCTTTCTCTACGCAGTTATCAAGCTTTGACAAGCATTTTACCGCTCTGGAATTGTTTACTTACCTGCCACCGTAGAAAGTGTAAGGCTCATAGATGTCGGCCAAATACTTGGCTTGCTCAATTGATTTTCGGCAGATAAGTTGATGTTTTTGAGACATCTTCTGATCCGATGTGGAAATTGCTGTAAACCTACTTCGCATGGTCACTTCATTGCAAAGATGAGCAGAGAAATCTTGCATGGAGCTGAAGAGCGTCATTAATGGCACGCGGATTGGCTTGCCTTTTGAGTCGACATAAGGTGAGTGGTTGTAGTGTTCGTAAAGAAGTTTAGCTAGGTCCTTGAAAACAAGTGGATTTACAGCCGACGAAGCTATTTGGTACACATTGATGCCTGAGTTTTGAGTAGTTCCATGTTTGGCAATTGCTGCCAAGGTTGCATTAACAACCATGTCTGCTGGTACCTTCAAGTAACAATATCATGAGGTTAATTCTCTGCTGTTTGTTTCGTTTCTTGTCTTCCTTTTCTACTTTGATGATCAAAACATGTTACATACCACATCAAGTACCCCGTTTGGGTCTGCCAAGAATCCTGTAAGCTGCCCCTTCCCATAGTACAATATTATTGGATCCATCATCCTGAGAGGTGGCTTCATTTGAGCTCATCATATCATATTCCAGACGTTGGTTTTTACAATATTATTGGTTAAGAGATAAATACCTGTTTCCCTCCATCCATCCTGGAAAAGGTTCTTTGAAAGTGCTCTCAATAACACTGGGTCGAATTATGACCACTGGTATATCTTCTCTCATCTTATCGAGCATCATCTCCCCCATAGCTTTTGTGAACACGTAAGTGTCTTGCCATCCATATTTTCTGGCCCTGTTTTCGAGCAGATCACATTAGTTGAACCATATTCCCATCAAGGCAAAAAAAGGAAAAAGAAAAGAAGGATGCTGCAGTCACCTCTCTAAGCCCAGTGCTTTCATGTTTTGAGCCATTTCATTTTCTTGAAAAACTTCCCTGGAACTCAAAGCCATCTTAATCTCATTTTCAACATCAAACATAGGTGGAAAACGTGGTGTACTCTCAGAGATGTAGTCTATGCAATCTCCAATGGAGAATGGCCTTTCCATGATTCTTCCCTGCCTTTGTCCATTAACATAAGCTGTAACCAAAGAAACAAAAGAATCAAGAAAATCTTTATGACAATGGAAGCCTGAGAAATTTCATTTATCAGAAAGAAAAAAAAAAAAAAAAACCTGTAGAGACTTGTAAGAAGAGCTTAAGTTTTTTAAGTTTCTTGGCAAAGCTCATGAGATGACAAGGTCCAAGCGTGTTGATGTCAATAGCAACATCGTATCTGCAGTTACAAACTACACAATGTTATATGGGAAAATTTGCAGATAGGTAAAATAACGCAACTACCTTTCGTCAAAAGCTGTGTTAGCGGCGGAGTTGATGATCACGTCGACCTCATTTGCAATTACTTGAGATAATTCTTTTTCTATGCCAAGATTAGATTCACAAACATTTCCCACCACGGGAACTAGTTTGCTCAACATGAAAGCTTGATATGATTTCCCATATGTTTGCCGTAGGCATTTGAAAAGGTCCGCACATATGATCTAATATTCATATCCATGAGTTAAAATTCTGATCCACCCTTGAAATTGTAACCTATTAAGTTAACGGAGAAACGTACTTCACTTTTCAATCTTGCCACTGCAGATTCCTTGCTTTTTGCCTTGATCAAAAGGTATATCTTCCCAACATCAGGCGTGGTACGCAAAATCTTCTCGATGAGAACTGCACTTATTAATAGTCAAGATAAAGAAGATAGAAATCAACAGTTCAATCAGAAAGATGTTAATTAAGGAGATAATTCAGGGACAATCAGACCTTTGGCGAGAAAACCTGTACCACCGGTAATTAAGAAACCTTTCCCTCGAATAAACTTGACAATGCCTATGCCAGCCTCCATGTCGACTAAACTAGTTGATTCTCCACAAGGTATTAAATCCTTGACAACTATATTTGGTTGACTCCTTCTATTAGGTGACAACACCAAGCTACCTGCATCCACTACACCAGAACTACGATCTTCACTGACCGTGTTTGATGCTTCTGGTAAGAATGAGGAAAAACCACTAGAACTTGGACCTTTTCCTCCACCTTGGCAGCATATACCATTCTTCTTTCTCCCCAGGAAGCACAGCTTGTACTTAGCTGGTACTATTACCAGTTTACAGAATCCAACTGAGGGAGGATTGAGGAATAAAGACCCCATTATTTTGAAGATACAAGAGATTTTGAGATGGAAAAGGAAAGGTGACAATCCAAAAGTGATTTGCAGTTTAAAAATGGTTGACTTGAAAGCCAGCTAATTACAATCAAAACAAAAGCTAGTAAACTAACAAAGCTCTATAAGATAAGGCATGAAGATGGTTTTGTTTTAAGGCAGAAGGAGAAGAGGGTTAGGTATATATGAATTCAATATGGCAGACATTTTTGTAGGAGAGTTTTTCTAACAGAACTCTCTTTTTGCCACCCTTCACATTTGCCATGAAGATCTGAGGCCACGGGAATTCTCTTCACAACTTTGGTACCAGTACTGCTACAGATACCTGCCAAGAGGCTTCTGCTAATCGTCTATCGTATGTCTATCACAATTCAAAATTTACGTGAAAAATAGTTGTGGTTCTTTCTCTTACTCTCACCGAATTTTTTGGTAAGACTTTTGTTAGTATCTGAAATAGTGCTCTGTATAAGAAAGACAAGTAACATGTCTAACCACCGAGACACTGGGAAGGAGGTTCTCTTTACATCTGGCATTTGATTAGAGATTCTTGTTCGGAGAATGCTAGCGATGTATTAATTGTGCCGCATAAACATTCGAAAAATATGTTGGCAAGAAAGGTTGTGAAGGTGGGTAGGCAATGGTATGGGCTTTAAATTAGGCTTATCGCTGGAATCGCCACCACAAGCCTCTTTTGGTTCTTCTATATATTTTGTAATCTCTTTTTTAATAATTCATTCGAGTAAATAAAGTGACCAATATAATTTCATAGACGTCGACAGAATAATAATGGACAGACTAAGTGAAGTTACCTTGTTTTGATTTTATTAAAAGGAATCAACTATATGAATAATTATTTTAGTACTTCAAGAAAAGAAAATTTTATTTAAAAATTATTTTTTATTATTGATATTGGTCGGGTCGGTCGTACTGGGCCCGAACCCAATCACAACGATCCATGGGCCGATCGGTCTATCTCTCAAAGATTG
>JAOTIZ010000004.1:24247128-24278638 GCA_027123425.1 Erythroxylum panamense
AAATTTGGCTAAGTATTAGCCCCTCCACATGCCCTCTCTAGAAGAATCACAAGCTTGACTACTCCACTTGAATTCTCCACGGATGGTTCAGTCTTGTCATCAAGGTGAGATGTAATGTGACTTTGAACAAACCCTTGAAGTGCTTGTTTAAGCCTTGCTGCACGTTGTCTTGTAATAGGTCCACTTGGCAAAGTAAGCTTGTCTTGGCGTGTTGCACCTTGATCTCCATTGCCATGGCTTCTTGTATCATATCATCTTTGCTTCCATTGTCGAGGTTGGTTGTCTCTACTTTTTGGGTTTATTTTTCTGCTTCATTTTGTGTTGTTAAATGCTTTTATTATTGATGGTTTTGTTTACGCGGATCATGTTGTGAGGGTTTATTTTGGTTGTTAATGGGTCTTTGTTTGTTGTTATATGTTAGCGTTAGTGAACATTGAAAAAAAAACAACAGTTTTGAAACAAATTAGGGATGAATTTGTGTAACGTACCAAGTGTTCGATGAAAGTTCTATTAGGAATAAAAATTTTGTTAAGGTTAGCATGATATGATAGGCATTTTATCAAAGGGTATAGGTGGTAGAGTAATCCATTAACCTCTTTATTGAAGAGTATTTGTTTTGGATGAAATTAAGAAGTTGAATGTGCTTTGAATTTTTGTGTCTTTATTAGTCTTGAATTTTCATGATTTCAGCAATAATTTTGTTATTGAAGTATATGTAAATGGAAATCTATTAAGAATTGTTCTTATGTGATAAGGATACCTTATTTATTATTTCGTGAAGTAATTTTCTAATATATACCTACATTTGTCCACGTAAAAAAAAAGAAATTTTGGTTTTGTGGTTGCCATTTATTAGTGGTCTTAATACTTAAATATAATATATTTGTAATGAAAATTGACAGTAAAAGATTGAAATATTTGCTAGAACATATAATTGTAACTCTTTTTCAACAAACTTAGCTTCCCAAATTGTTAGGTTTTGATTTTGAGATCAGTATAAGAAAGAAATGTATAAAAATATTATTAATGGTTTGCCAAGAATGCAATGGTGAGTTATATACCTTGGTAGTTTCTTAGGTACAAAGTACTCTTTACATGATATTAGACAAAGATAGGAAGGGGATGAGACTTCCTGAAGATTGCAATAAAACTTGAAGGCACTTTAATAATTTAGAATATACTTGGTCAAATGACCATTGAAGTGGAAGAGAAAACTAGTAATGGGAATTAATTATAAGATGAGAAAAAAATTATATTATTATTCCATGAAAGGAAGATATGAACAACATGACATTATAGCACTCCTTTCCCATATCA
Organism: Erythroxylum panamense; assembly: GCA_027123425.1. Classification (NCBI taxonomy): domain Eukaryota; kingdom Viridiplantae; phylum Streptophyta; class Magnoliopsida; order Malpighiales; family Erythroxylaceae; genus Erythroxylum; species Erythroxylum panamense. The sequence continues at coordinate 24,248,446 of JAOTIZ010000004.1, forward strand.
CCTCATCATCCTTTAGTCCCTCTATTCTTAACCCCTCTACTCAAGATGCCCTTAAAAATATATAGTGTTAAGTAGTTAAAGATTCAATTAGAATGAGAAAACTTAAGTAATTTCCCTAGGTAGCAGGGAAAGATAAGATGGTGGTTTCACCACCAACTAAAATACTAAAGGAAGGAATAGTAAGGTGGAATAGAATACTAAACTAATTTCTTACCAATCATTAATGTTGTTTTGAGCTAAAAATAAACACCTGATATGTATAAAACCAATTCCATATCTCACAGGAGGTTTAAAAAATAAACACTTAATGTGTATAAAAAAAAGTTTATGCAAAAAAATACCCAAATAAAGTTAATTTTTATCTTTATCCATAATAATGGTTTTGCATAATATGATTATGATCTTGTGAAAATTTATATGTTGTCTTTGTCCATATGTGATATTGCAAAAAATAGTTATGATCAAATTGAGGTAAATTGTTCTTTTTTAAGCAAAGATCGAGGCTTCAATGGCTTAAGCAATATTATAAGATATAGGATATGAAAACATTAATAAAAAAACAAAATATGCAATACATAACTTAAAACTAATGCATATTTGTACCTATGTTCAATTCAAAACTTATCAAAAACTAGCTAATTATTTATTGTCTTTTTTATAGGTCATGTTCTTTGTTGACAAGCGTTGATAATTGTCCAATCTCATCTGTCTTCATTGTAGTTTGCAATTTTCCATCTATCAAGGTAATTTGTTCAACTAAGTAATGTCTACAATGTGATAAGTTTTGTGTTGTTCTTTGCAATTTTACCTTTAACAATGATTGATGAGTTTTTAGGTTGGGGTTTAATAGTCTAAGTATTTATGTTTGGGTAATGTTTAAATTGAAACATAAAGACTTGAACAACAATGTGATTAATTCAAACTTAATATTAACATAAGAAACTAATATAATTGACATGACAATTCTTTACATAATAAACCCCTAGGATGGTATATAGGCTGGTAACCTGTGTTGTAACTCCTATGAGGCTTATCGGTGAAAAATTCCGCAAGCCTAAGAGTCACAGTAAGAACTTGCTTTCTCAATTCATCTGCTCAAACAATGTCACATACTATAGTGCTTATTTAAAATCAAACTATGGAAATCAATTTGTAGGTAATTAATTGAAACATAAAGACATGAACTTCAATGTGATTAATTCAAACTTAGTATTAACATATGAAATTCACGTAATTGACCTGACAATTCTTTGCATAATAAACCCCTAAGATGGTATATAGATTGAAAACCCGTGATGCAACTCATATGAGGCTTATCAAAGAAAAATTCCATGAGCCTAGGATTTATAGCAAGAACTTGCTTTCTAGATTCATTTGGTCAAACAATGCCATGTACCATAGTGCTTGTTTAAATCAAACTTTGACAATGAACTTGTAGGTGATTAATTGAAACATAAAGACTTGAACTTCAATGTGATTAATTCAAACTTAGTATTAACATAAGAAATTCATGTAATTGATATGACAATTCTTTGCATAATAAACCCCTAGGATGGTATATAGGTTAGGAACTAGTAATGCAACTCCTATGAGGCTTATCGATGAAAATTTCCATGAGCCTACGAGTCACAGTAAGAACTTGCTTTCTCGATTCATCTAGTCAAACAGTGTCACGTACCTTAGTGCTTGTTTAAAATTGAAATTTGGAAATGAACTTGTACCTGATTAATTTAAACATAAAGACTTGAACTTCAATGTGATTGCTTGATCTAGTGTTGGAATTAATAAATGTAAGTAAAAAAATGTGATTTTCATCTTTTTGAGGAAACTGCTTTTATTTATTGTAAACCAATTTCCACTTTTTTATTTTAGTATAAAGTTATAAAAATAACATTCAAGTGCTTTTTTTACTTCTTAATGTCACTTTTTACAGGATATTGGTTAGTAAATTGCTTTATTTAACTAATACTCACGTACGTTGTCCATCAATTAAGTCAATATATCGATAAGCCAAGTACAATTCATTATCTAGGTTGCTTATAGGGTATTAAAATATATTAAGGATAATAAAGATCAAAACCTTATCTTTCCTAAAAATTATTCTATGAAGTAGCTAGTAAGGTTCTTATGACTTAAAATGTTGTGATTGTCCAATCACTAAGGAGTAATTGGTTGTGATTGAGTTTTCTAATTGTGAAATCATATGGTGGGATAGGTTAGTTTCAATTTAGAGAGGAAATGATTATAGACATATAAAACTTAGGGGAAATGAAGGATTTAATGATATGTAAAGTAAAGATTAAATGTTCCGTAAGATTAATACGGATCCTTCCATAATGATTATCAAATTTAACTATGAAATCACTTTTTTAAATAATAGTTTTTCATAAATGAGCAATGTTGATAGATCTTGGATGTATAGGTGATTAACACCCAATGGTTTCATTAATTCTGAGTTTCTTTAGGGAGTTGAATCTTTTATTGACTATGCATGATCTCAACCTGCATGTATGGATGATCCAAACTTTAGATGCCCATATAAAAAGTGCAAACATATTAATTTTCTTCCTATTAATGAATTGAATCTCCATTTGTTAAGAAAAGGGTTTGTTCTAAATTATTTTGAGTGGACACAACATGGGGAATAATCAAATTATAACACTTAAGGGGTAATGAAGTAAACTCACCATTAAATGTGGATAGGTTTGAAGGGGAGACTAGATTTATAACAAATAATGTGGGTGTAACTAAAAATCCTTACACCAAAATAGGTTATAATGCAGTCGATTATACCTTTCAAGAAAATATAGAAAATCTTAAATAAGAACCAAATCCACATGCAAAGAAATGTTTTGACTTACTAAAATCAACTGACTAAGAATTATGGCCAAATTGTCAGATTGTCAGACCATGACTCAGTTATCTTAAATTGCTCTAATATTGAATAGAAAACATATTTTTAATCGAAGTTTAAGTAAAATTCTTGCTTGGTTTAATGAATCATTACCTCCTAACCATACAACGGTTGATAATTTATATAATATGAAGAAACTTATTAGGGGTTTTGGTTCGCCGGTTGAAAAAATTGATTGTTACAATTTAGGATGTACGTTGTTATGGGGAGATGATGTGGAATTACAAAAGTGCAAATTTTGTTGTCAATTTAGTTTTAAACCTAGAAAGCATTCTATGAAATAGAAATTAGTACCTTAGAAGCGGATGAATTATTTCCTACTAACTTCGAGACTTCAAAGACTATATGCCTCTGATTTTACTACATCTCACATGAGATGGCATAATAAACATGAACAAGAAGATGGAATAATGGGTCATCCATCAAATTCAATCGCATAGAAACATTTCAATAACATCCATTCTGATTATACAGTTAAAAGTCGAAATGTTAAGTTGGGATTGTTGACAAATGAATTCCAACCTTTTTGGTTAATTTAGCCAACAATATTCATCATGGCAAATCATAATTACTCCTTATAATTTGCCTCCATGGATGTGTATGAATGGGGCATATATGTTCTTAATGGTGATTGTACCAGGGCCTATGAATTCAAAGCCTAAAATTGATGTTTTTTTAAAACCATTGGTATCTGAATAGTATCATCTTTGGGAATTTGGCGTGGAGACATATGATGTGTATCTTAAACAAAATTTTTTTGAGAGCAGCTTTGATGTGGACTATTAGTGATTTCCTTGCATATGTTGTGTTGTATGGATAGAGCATAGTAGGGAAATTGGCTTGTCCTTACTGTGACAATGATTCTGATGCATTTTATCTTCCTGAAAAGGCCAAAACATCTTGGTTGGATAACTACAGTAAATTTCTTCTTCCAGATCATCCATTTAGATGCAATAAACAAAATTTTATTAAGAATAAGATGGTACAAACACCTCCTCCGCCTCATAAAGCTATTGAAGAGATATTGCAAGATATTGTTGAATTAGGGTTGCTGAAAGTTACAGAACTTGAAGCTAGTGAAGTTAATAGAAGCATTAGTAAAAGCTTTAGTTAAAGAAAATGAAGTATCTTTTGGGATTTGCTATATTGTAAAAATAATTCGATACATCATAATCTAGATGTGAAGCATATTGAAAAAATATTTTTGACAATTTGTTCAACACCATAATGAACATTGAAGGGAGGACAAAAGATAATGCAAAATCATGAGCTAGTTCGAAACTGTTGTAGAAGGAATGAGTTAGACAAAGATCTTTACATGGGTAAATACCCAAAAGCATGTTACATTTTGGACAAAAAATAAAAAAATATTTTGTGTGAATGGTTAAAATGTCTAAAGTTCCCTGATGGTTATATTTCAAACTTGGCAAGGTATGTGGACAGGAGGAAGTTCAAATTATTGGAATGAAAAGTCATGATTGTCATGTGTTTATACAAAGGCTAATTTCAATTGCATTTGGGTAGTTACTATTGAATAAGGTTTGGGAAGCTATAACATAATTAAATTTGTTTTTCAAAATTTTAACATCCTCTGAAATAAAGTTAGATAAAATGTAAAAACTAGAAAGGTCAATTCAAATTACCTTGTGCAAATTGAAAGGGATTTTCCCTCCAACTTTGACTATATGGAGCATCTACCCATATATTTAGCACACGATGCTAAACTTGCTAGTTTAGTTTAATATCGATGGAAGTATCCATTTGAGAGGTAATGATAGTTAATATTTAAATAAAACTTACACCATGTTTTAATCATAAAATTATAATAACTTATTTGTAATGTAGTTATTTGCATCACTTGAAAAAAAAATTCAAAAACAAGGTTAGAGTTGAAGCTTTGATATGTAATGCTTATTTAGTAAAGGAAGCAAGTATATTTTGTTCACATTATTTTAAGTCGCATGTGCACACAAGAGAAAGAAAAGTTCCTCGTAATGATGATGGGGAGAAATGGGTGATGTTGATGGTAACTTATCCATTTTCTCATATCCAAGATGAAAATATGGACGGTCAATAAGAAAAATGTTAACAGAAGAAGAAATAAAGGTTGCCCATGGTTAAATTTTATTGAATTATGAAGAGGTTTAACCTTTCGTGCAATAAGTTTAAGTTGATTTTCAAATTCATTATTTGAGTTTTCAAGGTTAGTGTTGTTCACAACTAAAATACATAATAATGCTTTTAGATTATACAAGGAATGGTTACATGAGCCAATGCCCGAAATAGCACAAGATGATATCAATAAAGAAGTTGAAAGACACTTTCCTCGAAGGTTCGAGAAATATGTAAGTTTTCACTTGTAATAATTGAAATGGTTGAATCAGATCAAAGTGCTTAAATGACATTATACTATTTAATATGATTTTTTTATAGGCCTTAGAAAATCCAATAGAGAACAAGTTCATACGTGATCTTACGAAAGGACCTCTGTGAACTGTTAAATCATATTCTGTTTGTTAATGGATACAAATTTCATACAGAATATCATGGTCATAACATGGCAATAGTAAATAGGAGCGTTTACTTTTTTTTTTAAGAAAAAGGGGGGGATTTTATTAAGTCATAGCTCTAGAAGAGTAGATAGAGTGTAGTACAAAAGTCCTGTAAAGACAAGAAATAAGACTCATGGTTTATATCGTATGTATGGAACAAAATTCTGTTCCATTTGCAAGATTGTCCAGAGATGAAGAGGTAGAGTAAGTGCCGTAGCGAATTGTGTCGAAATACCACCCGAAGCTAACTTTGCTAAAAAATCCGCAAAGCTATTAACCTCTCGATAAACATGGAGAATGGACGACGTCGAGTCAGAGAGCATATGTCGAATATCTTCAAGCGCTGCTTCATACCTCCAAGGCCAAAATTCTGAATTGTGGTTCAATAGTTGCACAATACCCATATTGTCTGTTTGAACCTGTATTTTCTGGAAGCCATAGGCAACACAAAACCGAAGGCCACAAGCTATGGCCTCTATTTCCATGGCGAAACTAACATTTGAATTACAGTATCGACACTCAGCAAACAAGAAAGAACCATTGGCATATCGCACCATGAATCCCCAACCTGAAGGTCCGGGACATCCAACCGATGAGCCATCAGTGTTAAGAACAACGTTACAATCATCCGGGGGTCGCCAACATTAAGTCATAATCACCGGCTTGCGAGGCAATTGAAAATGACAGTTAAAAGAAGTGGATAAATTAATCATTTCCTGTCTATCCTTTGGAAATATTTTATGAACTCGCACCATAGAGGAAACATGTTGCATAATCGAAAAGATCAAGGCTGAGACCGTTGTGGACTTACCCTCATATACGCGCAGGTTGCGCATTTTCCACAGCTCCCAGAGAATGAAGTAAGGTATGACCGAAATGATCACAGGTCTTGTAGTTGTCCCCCTGCCAAGAGTAGACCACTCCCGGATAAAGAGCCATAGGCCAGTGGGGAAAGATAAATGAAGATCTAACAGGGCTGCAAAGTGTCGCCATACCATTCTGGCCGTGGGACACTCATAAAAAAGGTGCTGCACACTGTCGGCTGCCAAGGAACAAATACTACATCGCGATGGATTTAGAAAGAAACCCAACATGTTCAATGTTTCCGGGAAAGGAAGAAGGGAATTATAGAGACGCCACATAAAAATAGAGATCTTCTTTGGCAGAAACTTATTCCAAGCTTGACGAAGAGAGACATTGACAGGGTTACGGGACTGTACCAATTCATAAGCCGAGGAGAGGCTGAATTTGCCAGTAACAGTTGGTTTCCAAATTCGCCGATCAGGCCCAGAAGAAAATTGCTATGAATGAGTGGTTATAAATGTAGCGTGAGCAGGTTGCAAGAGATGTATAATGCAGCCCAACAGCTCTTCTCGCTGGGAAAAGAATTCCCGGATAGTGAGCATTGGGATAGGAAGTTGTTGTACTTAATCATTCCATAAGAATATTTCTTATGGAATGAGCTTTCAAATTCTCTTATAGAGGTTGTTAATATTCTAACTTTAGCATAAGCTACTAGTTCGTTTTGGAAGCGGAAGGTGCTGATCCTAACCATAATCACTCAGGAATTATGGAAGGAGTGGGATCTTAGGAAGTTCCAAAACAAGGAAAATTACAATTGTGTATTGGTGCAAACTATCCTATAAAGTGTAAGGGTACAAATAATATGATGTTATTTAGAGCATGAATAACAAAGATGAAGCTTTAAGGTTAGCTCTTACCTAGATTTAGGTCAACCCATTATGCGTTGCTCCCTCATAGGCTAGCAGGTTTTTCAAGAAAAAATATAGACCTAGCATATGAGGAACATCAATTAAAGTAAGAAGAAGAAGACGTATGCTACCTGATTGAAGCTTCTTTACCTTTGGTAACACAAACCAACAAAGAAACAACAATTCCCATCGAAGATTTTTGATCTCCTAATCCCTATTTGGGTAAGATGTAGAGGCTTTGCCCTTTAGTTGGAGAGATTTTTCCCCTTTTACAAAACATCATTGAATATGATTGTTCATAACATTGTCGTTTCTTGCTTTAATTTGTTAAAGGAGACTTGTTCATAACGTTGTCATTTCTTGTATTCACTTGGTGTAGGGGAGTTGATTTTCACTCCCTAAGTGTTAGCTTTTCTTTTGCATCTATATTAATGAAAATTTTATTATTTCAAAAAAAGTATTGAAAATCATTCATTAGCGAGAAAACAATGTAATATCATTAATAATGACATTAAAAAAGAAATGATCTTGATAAGGTAATAAGAAAATAGAGAAAAAATAATTCACAATTTGATTAATTAAATTCAAATTCACAATATTCATATTTGACTAACCCTAAAGAGTACAAAAGAGAATGAGTAGGAATTATAATGCCAATAGTGAAAATAAATTGAATAAATTTCATAAAAATAGCAAGCGCGAAACAATGACAGGGTTGTAAGATCCTCCTTTGTGTTCTTACCTAAGAAAGAAAAAAGATATTAATACCTTTAATCCTCCTTTGTGATCCTACCTAAGAAAGAAATTACGTTATTATTACCTCCTACAAAAATATTATCAATAGGCATAGAACACACAAAAGAACCCAATTTATTATCAAAAAGACTTAGAAATCTTTGAAAGCATATAACGAAAATCGAAAAAAAGTCAACAAAGAAAAGGGAATTATTTCACCTAAAGACAACAACATTATTGCTTCCTTAAATTCTAACAGGTGAATTGGAAACAAGAAACAAGCAAAGTTATTCTAAAGGAGGGAGCCAAAAGGTGAGAAGGATTGACTTATAGAACAATAACGTAAAATTTGTGTTTTCATAACTCAGTTACATTTTTCTTATTTTTTAAAATAAAAAACCAAAACAAAATAGAGGCCCCATAGAAAACCATAACACAGATAACCAACACTTCCAATTTTTTTGCTGTTTTTGGATTGATCATAAGGCAAACATATCATTCTTGGTAACTCCATAAAGTTTCTACTTGAACTTCTTCCTTAATACATAAGCAAAATATTTCTCATAAGACCCTACAATTAGTCTTTTAAAGTTTGGAGATCCTAAACGCTAAGCCAACTTAGGAAGAGGGGCATCTAAAATTAGTTCGATATGAACGAACTTAGTTGTGAATGGAATATTGAAAAAGGAAAAAACAAAAATATTAATCTATAAAAACTTGTAATATGTAATTGGAGAATAATCTCTTTAATTTCCCTATGTATAAACTACTTCGTCAACCTTATTATAATATCATTATCATAATTTTTATTTACTAGTTTTTTAAAATTATTGAATTGTAACGATTCTTGGAGTTTAAGTTATAGGATTCTGTCCTTAAAAATTTTAAAAATTGAAAACATATTGAATTCTCTTAATTATGAATTCACTTTATTTTCTTTCAATTAATCGAAATATTGACCAAGCATACTGAGGTTCCTATCCACGCTAAATGTTATTAATGAAGGGAAATATTATGGACCGCTCTTATTGATTAATAAGAGTACAAAGCTTGAAAGTATTCAAGTATCACCACCCATACATGGAAGAGTTAATTATAAGATTATTATTTTCGTGATCTTCAGGTTGTATTGCCTAAAATACCTTTACGTGTACATATATAATAAACCGTTTTTTAAATATCATTTCTCAAAAACATAAACCGCATTTTATATAAAAATGCACCGACTATAGCAATCCTAGAACTAAAGGTTTGAGACTGGAAAGTCAAAACCGTAGTTCTGAATGATCATTGTCAAATGACTATAATATTTTCTAGAGCTTTCAAAAGCAAATAATATGCTGTAAGCTGAGGGAAATGACCTTCTGTCTCCAAGATCTTAATGTTAGCACCACCACCAATCTTTGTTTCCATGTAGTGGGGCACAAATAGTGGAACTACAGGATCTTTTCTTGACTGAATTATGGAACAGGGTACTTTAACATGTGGTAGAATATGCCTCATGTCACTTAGGTACACAGTTTTAGCGACGCTTATAGCTGTCTTAGGATTCATTCTTCCTAATGTGCTTTCGAACTCTGCAATTGCTTCTGTGTTGTTGACACTAATGGCTGTTGGAGCATAACTCTGAATCCAACCTGAGAAATTCTGTTCCATACTCTTAAGCAGTACTTCTACTTGCGCTCTCTCAAAGCCTCCATCATATCCTTTTGAGTTCAGGTACCTGAAACAACATTGAAGTACGTGATCGATGGGCGGAATTTACAACAGATGAGAATGAACTGATACTTTTCTAGATTACTGGAAAATCACTGAAAGAAAAAGCTAAAAATATTTAAGGTACAAAAGCTTAAGAAGATATGCATATTTGCTTGGAGTAGTAGCCACTGCTCAGAGAGAGTTGATAAACCCTACCTTGGTGAGCCACCAAGTAAAACAAGGTGCTGAAAGAGCTCTGGTCTCTTAATTGCAGCTAAGCATCCGATCATGGCTGACATTGAATGACCAATATAGATAGTGTTCTTCAATTTTAGCTCATCCAACAGGTCAATCAAGTCCGTTGAGTACCCAGAAAAACTAGAGTACTTGTGTGGATCGTAAAGAATGGGATTGACATTTGGAGCAAAAACTAAGTCAAAAACCACCACCTTGAAGTAGAAAGCAAGGCAGGGCACGAGGTAGTGCCAAACACTCTGGTCTGTGCCGTACCCATGAGAGAGAACAAGGGCTTGAGTTCCATTTCCATATATTTTAGCATTTAGAGCTTCTGCAATACCTCCGACGACGACATGGTCATATAACAAATTCATATCTCTGGTGGAAGAACTGCAGCAAACTACAAAGGACGATATTGTAAGTTGCAACTGATAAGTTCACAAATATGAATGTACCGAGCTTCAATGTGTTGGGTATATATAGATACTTTTTATTTCATAGGACTTCATACCTACATGTTCTTTACACGTAATATAACATATAATAGTTAAATTATGCACCAATGTGATAGGTATATATAGATACTTTTTATTTAATAGGACTTAATACTTTTATGGAAATCATGCGCCAAAATTTTAACGTTTCAGTCCTTAAGTACTCCCCCAGTTTAATCTTTAAAATACCAGGCCGGCTTAGACAATTGTCAGCCAAACATCTTATAAATTTTTCAGTCCTTATCTACTCCCCCAGTTTAATCTTTAAAATATCATATAGATCCAGGCCGGCTTAGTCAATTGTCAATCAAACAAAATGCTCTATTAAGCAACGTAATCAAATAAATAGCAAAAAGGTTTGTTTTCATAATTTTACCTTTCGTATTCATTCTAAGTATTGTGTTAAAACTTTTATTCATACATAATGTCTTATACTCAAATAAAGAAAGAAAATTAATAAAAAATTAAGAAATTATTATAAATTAAGAAAATATGTAACTCATATTCTGAAATATTCTCTAAAATATCGACAACAATGACAAATCAAACTATAATGCTGAATAATCCAATTAGAGTTAGATACTTAGCAATTAAACTAGACAAATTCTTAGAAAAATAAAACATATTAACTTGCAAGGATCCTTCCTATTTGCAGGCCTTTTATTATACCTAGCCTTCGATATTCATGTACTAATTTTTTATTTGATATATTTGATTCGATTCATTAGAAATATATAGAATCATTTCAACTTCGAGCCTCATTAATTTATGTAATAATTATCAAGTGGCAAGTAATTAATTTAGGTTATCATTAAGGATGGATTTAAAATATGCTTTAATCAAAACCAACTATAACGTAATAGACAATACCAGAAGGTTGATAAACAATACAGCCACAAATATTTGATTTGACGATAATGGAAATGCCTCTGTTCATAGAAAAAAAAACTTGATATTATCTATTAGGAAATTATATGTGTCAAAATAAAAAAAAATTCATTTGTCGAATTTGGTTATCTAAAAAGTAATTTAGATTTTCCATATTCTTCTGATATCATGAGTGGGCATAATGGATTGTTCAAGAATGTTGAACTCTACCATATTATTGTTTGAGGAGTTTTATGGGCAATAGATGCCTTTTCTTGCTTAAACAAATGTAATGGTGTAATGTAACTTGCATATCTCTTATTGGACACTTTTTCTTAACCAAAAGTTTTCATTATTTTAAGATTGATTGGGTCTAAAAAGCTTGACTGTGCCTGAGCTTTGAAGTAGACATATGCATGTTCTAATGCAAGTTGTCTCCTTTACAAGAATAAGATAAGTCTAGCCAACAAATTTTCTAACTCAAGGTTTTATTATTGATTGTTAAGGGAGCATTTTGAATTGAATGCTCTAAGTTTCAATTGAAGCATGTAGTTAATTCTATTGCTACACACATTAAAAATCCAACCTAATAGGAAATCACAAAAGCCAATTTTATAGTGATTGCATTTATTTCCAAACAACAACCAAATGTTATATTATAGTTTGTTTCTTTCACATCATTACTTCATATCAATTTGGGGTTTGGTCAATGGTGATTTTGTGGTCAATCATTAACTAATATTAACTTTTATTGTAGGTGTTATAAAGGCTTCGCAAGAAACTCCAAGTTTGCACACAAAATTATCCAAAATCTAAATTCAATTATACTTTCACAATTCAACTCAACCTTTACTAAATCCTTTATGTTTAAGGTAGTTACTATAAAGGTTAAAGTAAACTTAAATTTTACTAAGCCAACACAATAAAAAGAATAGCAAGAAGAAGAGAAAGATGTATAAAGCTTTATAACAAAATTGTCAACCTTTATATTACTCACAATTGATAGAGAGGATACAAAAGCTCCAACGCTCTCTAATTAAATGAAGCTTTTTCTCAAATGAGCTATTTATAGGCTTTTGGAGGCTTGTTGGGAAACAATAAAAGAAAGCGGGCATAAGGATACTAAGTCACTAACTTAGTTGGTGGTTAACATCCCCAACCATTTTAGGCATTACTTTAGTTGGTGGTTTACATAACTTGCCACTATCTCACTTCTAAGTAAAAAAAAAACATGTAATAAATTAAACCAAGACATCTCATCCATGTTTTTTGCCATTTCCTCATACTTTATTGATGATTCATCACACTAAATTTTCCATATTAACCATGATCTTCATCCAAAGGTGAAGGTTATTCGTGTTTCGAGTTCCACATAGTCCAACCAATGCACACTCATGGTCTATTATGTTTGTCCATAGTACATCATTTGAGAATAATTTCATCATTAGTCCCACCAAAGATTTCTAAGCCAATCAATGCCCCACGATCTATCAAAGTTAGGTGAAGCTCGAACCATGCTTGATTTTACTTAATTAAGTTACCTTGGTTCCTTTGGTATGTCGCCCTCATGCTTAACCCCTATTAAACTTTGGCTAAGGCTCACTAGTGGCTAGCAAAAAGGGTCCTACAATGTTAAATGGATAACAAAACACCCATACCAGATGAACCCTTGTCAGAACAAATTGAAGGTAGCCGTTTACTTGGCCTTTGAATTGCGACAAAGTAGTGTCTTTCTCTTAAGTAGCCTATGAGACAGGTTTATTTTTCCCCTAAATCAAGAACTCCGTCCTATAATTCTTCTTGTATTGCCCCAATATTAAATGATTCAAAATCTTCTCAATTTGGTTGTCGAACTGTTTCTTTACAACCAGTGGAGTTGTCTTTGCTTGACTCCTTTTTAGATATGTTGGATCCTTGTGATATGGTTTAAGGAAACTTACATGAAAAGTAAGATGCAACTTGATAAGCTACATTTCCTACCTTTTCAAGGATATCAAATGATCTATCATAGTTTGACACTAACCCTCAGTGCCCTGCTTACTACTAATTTTCTTCCAAATTTGTGGTGTAAGTTTTAGAAGTATCTTATGCCAATATAAAAGTCAAGTGGTTTTTGTCTTTGATCCACAAAATTCTTCATCCATTTAGAATATCCCTTGCTTCATCTGATAATTCTTATTTTTCCTTCGCAAATCGATAAGTAATTGGACACTTTCCTCTTAGAACAATTTCAAAAGGACTTTTCTCCATCATTGATGATCTGCGCAAGTTATAACAAAAATACGTAGTCTCAAGTAAACTTAGACAATTTCATTAAATTGCACTTACATAATATTTTAAGTATTCCTCCAACAAGCCATCAATCCTTCCATTAGGCCATCCATTTATGATTTGCAGTTGAGAAATTTAATTCACACCCCATCATATTGAAAAGAGACGTTCAAATTCAACTAGAAAATCGAGCATCTTAGTCATTTATAATTTCTGCTTGAATCCCTACCATTTTTTTTGTAGAAAAGCTCCACAACAACATCCAAGGGACATGAGATTGTAGTTGGAAAAAAGACCGCATATTTGGAGAATTTATCAACCACCACCATGATTGAAGTCATATCATCCACCTATGGAAACCCACCAATGAAGTCTATGAAAATTAATATCCATGGTTTTTCTAGAATAGCTGTTGGACCCCGATTTTTGAGTAAAAATAAGAAATATTCAAAAGTGGATGAGTTGATTGAAATGAAGCTAAATAGCAAGAAGTAAAGAGAGAAAGTGTGAAAATATGAGAAATTGTGAAATAGTTGACTTTTTGGTCTTTGAAAGTTGACTTTTGATTTAGGCATAATTTGAGAAAATGGTCTTCTGGAAACTTGATTTTGGATAAATGCCTAATGTGAATTGCATGATTAATTGGGTTTGTAGTGATCCCCTCTGTTAGCAAGTGCGCACTTGTCTGTTATAGCCTTCTCCCGGCTGCCCGCTAGTGGCATAGGAGCTCCGATTTCGGACTCCCCTCTGTTCACGGCTACACATGGTCGCTTGTCGAACATGTGTAGTACGTCATGTTAGGATCACTCAAACCGTTTGTTATGTGATTATGTACTGTTGTATGATATTTGTTGCTTTCTGTAAATGTTTCATTCATTAGTAAATGAGATTCCTTTGACTTGGAAAATTTAATTGTTGATGAATGTTTTAGCTTGTGCTTGGATATTAAACTGTTACCCGCGGAGCCGTCGTGCTCACACCCCCTTCCTCCCTCCACAGGTATTGAGCGAGAAACCGGGTCATCGCATCGGGAATGAGGCATTACTCCGATGTTTTTTTTGTTTTTGGAAATTATACTTTTGAAACAAAGCTTTGGATAGCATTTTGGCTAATGAATGTGGTTGTAAACTTTTTGAGCTTTCGTTGTATTCGGGCCAAAATGCCCTTTAAAGCTTTGTAACAATTATGTTTTTCATGTAATTATTAAGGTTTTGAAGTTCCAAATGTAATGTGTATTGTAAAAGTTTCCATATATATGGATGTATGGTTGTATGTTTGATAATGTTAAAAGCAAACATGATGAGTTGGAAATGAGGTAATGGTTAAGAGTTAGGTTAAAATGTTTGGGATGCCTATATTGTGATGCTGCCTTTGAGATTGGTGTTGAGATGTTTGTAGTTGGATGTTGTGAGAAATTGGAAGATAGAAGTGATTTTGTGTAGGTATGAAGTTTGGTTGGAAGGTGAAGATTTGGCTAGAGCATTTTTAGGGGAGGTGCTGTCCATTTTTTTTTTAAAAATGGGCAGCCACCTTGCTTTGGGTTTTAGGGCATGCTAGAGTAGGAATTTGAGTGAGAGGTATTTCTTACAGTTTGTAGAGCTTGTCAAGAACTTTAAAATGGTATAAAATAGGTTGAATTCCGACTTAGGATGAAAAAGTTATGGGCGTTGGAAAATTTCTGATCACTATTCATTTGGTCATTTTTATTCAGTTGGTAATTAGCTAAACAACAACTTTAATCAAATCTTTACTTCTTTTAATGATTGAAATGACTTTTGTTTTCTTCATGAAATAAACAATAACTCTTCGAAATTCGAACTTGGGGTGAAAGGTTATAAAAATGTAAAATAAATTGATTTTAAAGCAAACATAATATCTTTTCTTATTTTCCTTGATTCATATCCATTTGACCTTCGATTTGCATGAAATTTGAAGTATTGATTAACTAGTGACATTTTCTATTTCTTTTTGGTAAAATGAGAGTGTCGGGTCTTCGTTGGACTTTATGGCCAATGTGTGTCGGTTTTGTGCGAAATTGCGTTTTTGTGAGATATAAAGATCCGATTGAGGCGTTTTCTGTTTTCATTTGACCTAGAGGCATGGGATTTTGGATTAGCTTAGGCATAGGAGTAATTATGGGCCCTAAGCAGATCAAATTTTATTGGAAGATAATTAGGATAAATTATCAAGGTTTATTCGGATGATGTGCACTTAAGTTCAATTCGAGGTTTCTTCCGTGGTGAGGAATCCCTTCCTCGTGGGATGCGTGTTCAGATGTCACGCAGGACGTCGGACACGTGTCGCACCAGGGAGGGGTTCCAACAGGTTATTACTATTTTGACCATATTATGCTTTTATATAGTTAAGATGCTCCATGTTGTTATTTTCCATTAGGAAGTAATCAACTGTGACATGACTTTCTTATCCATATAATTTGCATATGTTCTAAATTGCCTTGAGTGGGTTGGAAAAAGTGGCTTTCAAGTTGTTCAATTGTTTGGCTAAGTTTGTTACTTTGTCCTATAATGCTATCATTGAATCCATAATAAGAACTCCTTTTTGATCTCTAAAGGTTGGTTTTTGTTTACTCTCTGACGTTTATAGATAGTTATTTTTTACCATCTCTTCCAACAAATCATGCATGTCATCAATTGTTTTCCTTACTAGCAAACCACTGGCTACTACGTTTATGGTGCCTCATGTGGGCAAATTCACACCATTATTAAAGGTTTACAAAAGGAACTCTTTGGGCAAGTTATTACGTGTTGCAACTCTTAGAATCTCTCCTATGCTTAATGCAATGACTTCCCTTTTCTTTTTTGGAAATTGGTTATCTCTTTTAAGATAGTGGTATTTGTCAAGGGAAAATATTTAGCAAAAAAACTTGCATTAGTTGCTCCTATGTTGTCAGTTTCTTTAGGCCAAAAGAATTAAACTATGCCTTCCCTCGATCTTTAAGAGTGAATAAAAAAGGCTCATTTTGTTTGCATACTCTAACAATCTATTGTATCAAAATATGTCATAAATCTCCAAAAAGTTAGCCAAATGAGGATTAGAATCCTCATTAGCTAGTTTATAGAATTGGACATTTATTTGCAGCATATTCAGTTTCACTGGTTTAATTTCAAAAGTGTCCGTCTATATTAGTGATCTTGTCATTCCTTGTTGGTCAGCACTGCACCCTGACCTTATGAAGTCCTTAAAGGTTATTTACTATTCTCCTTGGTTCATTTCCTCTACCATTATTTCCTCTGTTACTTATTGGCATCTCACTTTTCAAATCTCCCTCTCTTATTTGGTCATATTGAAAACTTGTGTGTTTATTAGTTTACTTGATCTCCTTATTGATCTTGTGTTCATGCACCTACAATCACATAAGAAAAGTGTTAAAATTTTTCAATTAAGGTAACTCAAACTACACTAGATGCCACAGAACAAACCCTAGCAATAGTACCAAAAACTTGTTGAAGTTTTAAATAAAAGATTTTCTTTACTACAATTATACAGATCATATCTTATAGCATAAAAAGCATCATCTGAGGAGGATTGGAGTTGTTACCCAAAAATTCTTGTAAACTTTGTTTAAGTTAAAAAATAAGACAAATAGCTCAAATTTAAATAAAAAGTTGAATTTGTTAATTAATCAATCACTAAACTAGGAATTACTTTTGTCCTTATCTATTGTCACTTCACCTTCTTGATTTAATACTACTTAAACCTAGATACCTAATAATTATGATTATCCTCTCTCAAGAGCTAATAAAGTAATCCCTAATAAAATAGATAGAAATTGAATTGTGACCTCTCGATCTTTCAAAAATCTTCTTAACTATATAATTGGATTTAAAATAATCTTATGGGTAACTAAGAAACAATTAAGATCTTTCTTCAATTTTCGTTTAATATGATGTTTGTAGGTCTATTGATTTACTAGATCTCACTATACAACATAACACAAGTGATCCAATCTAATCTCTCTACTCAAATTGAATATAAAGTAGTAAACATAACAAGCATATTTCATTAAATCGAGAATGTAAAGTTTAACAAATAAACCAATAAAAATTCCTAAAAGGAATGTAGCAATCCATATATGTAACTATATACGCCAATTGGGTCATCATTAACATTAAAAAATAGTAAGAAAATAAAAGAAAGGAGTAGAGAATTGATTTTTGGATAACTTCTCTTCTTTGCCTTGAGTTGGAATTTTGCAGCTTTGTTTTTCAGGATGTTACTCTTTAATCTCTTCATTTGTGTTTTCTAGCCATCCTTCTGGTATTTTTTTCTCTTCCTTTTTATACTCTTGAGTTTTCTAGGTTCTTTCTAAGTTTCTCAACATGTTTTTGTTTCAAAAATAACCCTGAACTATCAATAGTATAAAAAACTTATGAATTAGAAAAATGTTCCCTGCACGATTGTGCACTATCTTGCTCCAACTCTTTGTCATGAACGTACGAGAAAGCCCACCAAAATTTTGTTGCTTCATACACAATTGTGTCAGATGTTGTTGTCCAGTTCCTTAATCTTTTCTTCAATTTTTTCTGTCTCCACTCATCATCAAACACATCAAAACCTTGGAACATATAATTAAGACTAAATTCTTGACCTAAACAAAAATAAATCAAACAAAACACAAAAATGCTAACAATAACATAAATCTAGGTCCTAAGCACATGATTATTATCTAAGAAAACACTTAAAAAAACACACTCTAACACCTAAAAAATGCACTACAATTTTCACCTATGACTTTATTCAAAAGTTAGGTTGGGAGCTGAGAGAAACCTTAAGTTAAATGAGTGATTTTATAACTAACTTTTCATATAGATTAAACATGACTCAAATTTGAAGTAGAACTATGTTTACAGATAAGGAAGTTAGTAAATAAGAAACAGTGATAATGGATTAAGAGTCATTCATAAATGTTATTCAAAGCTAATTCGAGCAACTTATATGGTAATTTGGTGAAGTTATAAGGCATATAAAGATGTCATAATTGAATTACAACATAAGCCACTTCCAGCTATTGGGATGAATGATATTAAGGCGAATGAAGGAGTTGAGGGGGCTACTAACTACTTAGGAGAGGTAAATCTAATGGGTAGTAGAGGAAGAATAAAAGGAACAATGAGAAGATAAGGAGGGGAAAGGTTTGGTATAGGATACGAAAAGGGAGTATAGTAAAAGGGTGTATAATAACAGGGGAAGTATCGAGATGGCAATTCAACATTTTTATAAGGAAAATAGATCTAGATGCATACTGAGAGTGAGAGAAGTGAGTGAAGTTAGTATTTAATTATTATAATGTTTTAAAAGAGAAAAAGGTTAAGAGTTGCCACAAAGTTTAGCAACTATGTGGTGCATTCGTGATATTAATAAATTCTCACTAAGAGGAGGAACTAAGTGTCACCTATTATAAATTAGGAGCAGATGAAGTTGGATTAGGAAGTGATTTGTGTTAAGTGCTTATTATAAGAAGCTCTATCAAATATTTCAAATGTGAACTCAAGACTTTTAAGATTATGGAAGAGTAATATAAGGAGATGGAGGTTGTTGGGCCTCGAATTTTTTTCTTGTTGAGTTAAGCATGATTTAAATAAATTATGAGGTCTTGATAAATTAATTTTTAGAGTTAATTATTATGTCAATATTAGTAGGATTTATTACATTGGTCAGTTGAATTAAAATAGTAAGAGTGTATAAAGGGCAATTTTGGCATGTCACTTAAGTATAAAAGCCATAAAGCATAAAGGAAGGGCAAAGTTGACATTTCACACTCATTAAGGGTATAATTGGAAGAAGAAAGTATAGTCTTGGTCTTAAGAAGGAGAAAAACGTGAATGAGACAGAGAAAGCAGAGAAGAGAGGGTTTCATCTTTTCTTAGTCTTCAAGAGTAATTTTAAGGTTGTTTAAGAAGAGAAAAAGAAAAAGGAAGAGAAGAGCTTCCTTTTGAGCCAAAAATCTCTTTATTTGGTGAAGATTCAAGGTAAGTTCATTCTTAATCCTTTAGATTTTTGGAAGAGTTTTAGTTCATAAAGCTTAGGAAATGCATAGGTTTAAGTATTCTAGAATCAATTTTAGTGAATATACTTTATGGGTTCTCAATTTGTATTCCTATTGAATGAAATTTTTGCCAACGTTAAAGGGAATCAAGAAAGGCAAGAGGAGCAAGAGGATAGGCACCTTTAAGCAAGTTTTTAAGCGAGGAATCTAGGTGGGTTACATGTTTATAGTTAAGTTAATGAGCTATAAATATTTTTCCTAATCAATAAAGTTAAATGATTTAAATCGCTTTATAAATGTTGCATTTATTGCTCCTTAAATGATTTAAGAAATTGCTACATGTTTGGTACATGAATCTTATTGATGATTTATGAAATGAAGATGGAAATGGTATTTGAAATATATTATGCTTATGAAAATCATGTTTCCGAAATGTGCCTTTTGGGCAATATGTTTACAAGTTATGAAATTCATAATTATGTGGGTTTGTGGTGATCCATTCTGTTATGTCACGTGCATGTTGACCATGTTAAAGGCTTCTCCCCCTGCCCACTAGTGTAATAGAACTCCTTCACGAACGCTTTTATGTTTATGGACTACACAAAACCATTATGTGGGTTTGTGATAGTTCATTCTGCTATTACTAGAGATTCGCAAGAACTCCCTCATGTTTATGGACCTACCTAAACCATTCTGATTTCTTATGTGTTTATGATTTGTTGACAAGTTTGATGAATACATGACTTATATTATTTATGAATTGTTTGACAAGTTGAGAATTTGAGAAAATACATGTTTTATGGATTCAACGCAAATTTACTATAGCAATGGATATTTTCAATAGTTTTGCTTGTTTCTTTATTACAAACTTGATGCTCATGAGCTTTTAAGCTCACCCCAATTCTTCCCCATCTCCAGGTAATGAGCAAGAGATTGAGTGATCGAGAGTCAAGGCTTCACTCCAAACCTGCATAATTCTATATTTTAAGTTAGTTTATGGGCAACACAAGGCTTTAGCTGCATTTCAAGTATTACTAGTTCATGTATATTTTGTATTTTTACGTTATGAGACCAATGATGTATTATGGCTTGAAATGCCCATTAAAGTTTTATAAAACTCTTTTCTTTTGATGTTAATGAAATATATTTTTGTTTCACTCATGACTTTACAAGTTTTAGCATTCCATTTTCAAGCATTTCATAGGGGTAAAATCTGTTTTTTGACCTCAGGGAAAAAACTGTATTAATCTAGGTTGATTTAGACAAAGTTGTATGTTTGGAAGTTGTAGTTTATCCTCTTAGCTTTCCAATGATATAAAGGATGAAATTTTTAGATATCAGAATTGAGAGATGTGTTCTTTATAAGTTAATGTTAGTTTGTTGGGGTATGGGTTGTGGATTTGAAGGTTTTGTCGCGACGAATCAAAACTTTGGTCAAGGCAAGCCTTTCCCAAAAGATGTTTTTGGCAAAATCTCATAACTTCACCACGATGATGCCAAATTTTTGCCGCGGCGTATTTTTCCTAAAGGGTGCGTTTGCTCAACCTTGAGACTTTGCCACGGCGAAGCCAAACGTTGGCCTCAGTGAACTTTTTCTGAAGGGTCCTTAGAAATATTTCATAGTTCGGCCGCGATGAACCCACCATTATTGACGGTGAAATTTTTCCTTACAAATTGTAACCCTTCAGGGTAATACACTCAAGTTTTATAATTCCAAACTTAGACTCCAGAAACGGGATCCAACATCTTATAATATCAGAGTGACCAAGTTTAGGGGTATCCTTAGCATAAAATGGGTAGTTTTAAAATATGAAATAAACATGCATTGTTTTAAATGAACAGCAGGCATTATTTTTGTATTGTTTCACATGATTTTAAATTGTTTTACATAAAGTGTGGTTTAAGAAGGTTTTACATGCACGCATACTAGTTTAAACATGACATGAAACATGAACTAAAGATTTTTAAATGGTTTTAAATTAAAGGAGTGATTATGTCGCCTTGAAAGGAAACTTGAGGAGCTAGGACTCAATCTCACTCTCGCCAAGGAAATATGGATGAATCTTATGTCCCTTAAGACACGAGGACACACTCTACTTATGATTCTAAGGCACCTAGTGTACAACATAAAGTGCCACTGTCTCCTCCTTCTATACCCAAGTAAAGCCCATGGATCCACGTTTCTTTCAAACTTTTGTTCAAGCTTTCACGCATGCTATAGGCCAAGTACCATAAGTTCCAGTGCAAGCTCCAGTAGAGAAAAGCAGATAGTATGATAAGCTCCGCAATTATGAGGTTATAGACTTTATTGGGACTACAAATCCTAAAGAGGCTAAAGCATGGTTAAGAAGGACAGAGAGAGTCCTGTTTCAGATGAAGTGCTCCGATGAGGAGAAATCGGATTATACAGTTAGCTTGCTACAAGGGGACGCACTCCATTGGTGGGAATCAATGCCCCATTGTCAGGTCATACATTGTCATAGAGAAACTTTTTGGAAGTTTTTAGGAAGAAATACTTCTCGAAAGTCTATGTCAGAGAAGGCCAGAGAATTCCTAAATCTCACACAGAGGGACATGAGTGCAAGTGAATATGAGTTGAAGTTCACCTAGCTTTTACGGTACGTAGCCAATATTGTTGCAAATGAGGAAGATAAGTGTCGCAAGTTTGAGGGAGGACTTTATTTGGGGATCAAGGAGAAAGTATAGATCTATAACTTTTGTGACTACCAACTGTTGGTAGATGCTGCACTCCAAGCTGAGAAACTGGAGAACATAAAGTATGAAGTAAATAGGAAGAGAAAGAACCAAGAGTAGTGTTCCAAGAAAGGAATGAGTACCCTAATGCCTGAGAGGAGTATGAGAAATTTCAACATACAGAGTGAAGTGGGTAATAATGGCTCTACTAAGAACAAGCAAACAAAGGCAGCTTCAGGGCAAGTCTCAACTGCAGGAGGCAATAGAGGGATGGAGAGGAGTAGGTACACGAACCCCCCAACGTGAACATTATGGGAAGTTTCACAAAGGAGAGTGCTTCAAGTTACTTGGAGTATGTTTTCGATGCGGAGAGAAGGGACACATGGTTAGGGAATGTCCCTAAGCACTAAGGCAAGATAGGTAGCAGTTGCAACCCCCAAAGAGAGCTGAAATAATAGGAACAAGGCTAGCCACTGAGGTGGAAAGTTCTAGAGCAGCAAGGAAGGTTATTCCTCCAGGAAGGCTAAGGGGTCAGGCACAGGCCAGGGTGTTTGCCATGACCAGAGATGAAGCTGCAGTCACACCTGAAGTGGTTACAGATATAGCTTAGTTATTTAATTCAGAAGTATATTTACTGATTGATTCTAACCCCACACATTCTTTTGTTTTTGCAAGCATGACTACATGGTGTTAATTTGGTACCATTGGATAGTCCATTGATTGTTAGTACTCCCTTAGGGAGGAAGGTGATAATAACTCAAGCATATAGAGATTGTGAACTCTTTATTGATGGTGTTAGACTAGTAGTGGACTTACTACATTTAGATTTAAAGGGCCTAGATGTTATACTTGTAATGGATACTATAGAGAAATATCATGCAAAGTTAGATTGTAGCCTCAAAGAGGTAGAATTTGATCTTGGCAAGGGTGAGAATGTTGATTTTTAGAGGAGACAGAAGAACACCATCACGAAGAATTATTTCAGCTTTGTTAGTTGACAGGATGATGAGAAAAGGGTGTGAAGCCTTCTTGGCACACGTTATGGACACCGATGTGAGTGAAGGAAAGTTAGAAGATTTTCCAATTATAAGGAAATTTTCTGACGTGTTTCTAGAAGACTTACCTGGTTTGCCACCAATGAGGAAAATCGAGTTTGCCATCGATCTGATTCCAAGTATCATTCCCATTTTCATACCACCATATAGAATAGATCCAACTGAGCTGAAGAAGCTTAAGGAAGAACTGTTAGAGAAGGGGTATATAAGACTAAGTTCGTCTCCATAAGGAGCACCGGTTTTGTTTGTTAAAAAGAAGGATGGAACATGGT
This sequence comes from Erythroxylum panamense, assembly GCA_027123425.1. Taxonomy (NCBI): domain Eukaryota; kingdom Viridiplantae; phylum Streptophyta; class Magnoliopsida; order Malpighiales; family Erythroxylaceae; genus Erythroxylum; species Erythroxylum panamense. The sequence goes on from JAOTIZ010000004.1 coordinate 24,271,954, forward strand.
CCATGTGCATTGGCTATCAAAGACTCAACAAGGTGACTATTAAGAACAAGTATCCTTTATCACGAATTGATGATCTGTTTGACCAATTGCAGGGAACAAAGGTCTTCTCCAAAATTAATCTCAGGTCAGATTATCATTAGCTCAAAATCAGGAAATATGATGTAAACAAGACAACCTTTAGGACACATTAGGGGCATTATAAATTCCTAGTCATACCATTTGGATTGATCAATGCTCCGGCTGCGTTCATGAATCTTATGAACAGGGTCTTCAAGGAGTATCTAGATCAATTTGTCATAGTATATATAGATGACATTCTAGTTTATCCCAAGAGCGAAGAGGAACATAAGGAATATCTCAGGATAGTGTTGCAAATAGTAAGGGAGAAGGAGCTCTATGCCAAATTTAGCAAGTGTGAATTTTAGCTTTATAAGGTGATATTTCTTAGACACATAATTTCGAAGGATGGCATACATGTTGATATGAGGAAAGCTGAAGCAGTGGTGAAGTGGTATGCACCAAAGATAGTGACAGAAGTGAGAAGTTTTCTGGGTTTGGCAGGATAATATAGGAGGTTTGTTAAAGGATTCTCTATGATAGCTGCTCCAATGACCAAGTTATTAAGAAAAAAATCAGAATTTTATCTGAAGCGATGAATATCAAAAGAGCTTTGAGAAGCTTAAGCACAGATTGACAAGTGCTCTAATTCTGACCTTACCTATGGGAGAAGAGGGTTATATAGTTTATAGTGATGCTTCAAGAAAGGATTTGGGTTGTGTGTTGATGCAAGAAGATAAGGTAATAGCTTATGCCTTGCGGCAACTAAAGCCTTATGAATTGAATTACTCGACTCATAATCTAGAATGAGCAGCAATAATTTTTTCCTTAAAAATTAGAGACATTATTTATATGGAGTTCAGACGAAGATTTTTACAGATCATAAAAGTCTCAAGTACTTATTGAGTCAAAAAGAGTTGAATTTGAGAAAGAGAATGTGGTTAGAGTTATTTAAGGATTATGACTTGCTGATTGAATATCATCTAGAAAAGGCAAATGTAGTGATTGATGCCTTGAGTAGGAAATCCTCCATAGCCCACGTTCAGACAGTTTATCTGTCGTTGTTGAAAGAGATGGCTAAGCTTAAAATAAGCTTGAAACAGGAGGAACCTAATTGCATTATTGTTAATTTCAGAATGAGACCAATACTCAGGAAGAAAATTAAGGAGTTACAAGCACAAGATGCAAATTTGAACAAGCTCCGAGAAGAAATTAAGAATGGGAAAAATCTAAAGTGGTAGTGAGGGATGATGGACTTATGGTTGTAGGAAATAGACTTTGTATTCCAAATGTCAAGGAAGTAAAGGAAGAGATACTCGACGAGGAACACAATGCACCTTATGCCATGCACCCAGGTAACACCAGGATGTATAGACATTTAAAAGAGGTGAAAAGGCATGAAGAAGGATGTAACAGAATATGCAAACAAATGTCTAGTGTGTCAGCGAGTCAAGGCTGAACACTAGGCACCTTCAGGCAAGTTAAGGCCATTATCCATTCCTAAGTGAAAGTGGCAAAGGATAACCATGCATTTTTTGATGGGTTTACCCAAAACTAGTAGGAAGGATGATGCTATATCGGTTATTGTTGATCGTTTGACGAAGTTAGCCCATTTTCTAGCAATTAAATAGACTAATTCTCTGCATATGCTAGCAAAGAAGTATATTGATGAGATAGTGAGACTACATGAGATTCCAAATTCTATAGTTTCTGACAGAGATCCTTGGTTTACTTCAAGATTTTGGGAAAGTATGCAAGAAGCTCTGAGAACCAAGTTAAAATTTAGCACTACTTTCCATCCCCAAACAGATGGTCAATTTGAGAGGAACATTCAAACCCTTGAAGGAATGCTCAGGGCATGTGTGATGGATTTCAAAGCTGCTTGGGATGAGCATTTGCCATTGGTCGAGTTTGCTTACAATAATTCATACCACTTAAGAATTCAAATGGCTCCTTATGAAGCTTTGTATGGAAGAAGATGTAGGACTCCTATATATTGGGATGAAGAAGGAGAAAGAAAATTAATAGGACCAGAGTTACTCCAAATGACAGTTGACAGTTGACAGTTGACAGTTGACAAGTTCAATCTAGCTAAGCAAAGGCTTAAAGTGGCTCAAGATAGAATGAAAAACAATACTAATGCACACCGAAAGGAAATGGAGTATAAAGCTGGTGAGAAAGCCTTTCTTAAGACATCTCCTTGAAAAGGAGTCATAAGGTTTGGAAAGAAGGGCAAGTTGAGTCCGAGATACGTGGGTCTTTATGAGATTGTTGAGAGGATTGGATCACTAGCCTATGGATTGGCGCTGCCACTAGAATTGTCATAGATACATCATGTTTTTTCATGTTTTCATGTTGAGGAGGTATAGATCAGATCCCTCCCTTATTATTCAGACCACTAAGGTTCAGTTGAGAGATGATTAGACTTATAAGGAGACTCTAGTAGAGATTTTGGACAGTAAAGAAAAGGTCCTTAGGAATAAGACAGTTCGACTAGTTAAAGTCCTGTGGAAAAACTATTATATGAAAGAGGCCATGTAGGATTCCTTGGAGGCTATGAAGGAAAAGTATTCACACCTCTTTAATGACTCAGGTAAGAATTTCGAGGATGAAATACTTTTAAGAGGGGGAGAAATGTAGGCCCCCGAATTTTTTTCTTATTGAGTTAAACATGATTTAAATAAATTATGAGGTCTTGATAGATTAATTTTTGGAGTAAGATATTATGTCAATGTTAGGAGGATTGTATTACATTGGTTAGTTGAATTAAAGTGGTAAGAGAGTACAAAGGGTAATTTTGGCATGCCACTTAAATATAAAAGCCATAAAGCATAAAGGAAGGGCAAAGTTGACATTTCACACTCATTAAGGGTATAATTGGAAGAAGAAAGTGTAGTCTTGCTCTTAAGAAGGGCAAAAACGTGAATGAGGGAGAGAAAAAAGAGAAAAACAAAAATGTAGAGAGAAAGGAGAGAGGGTTTTGTTCTTAAGAGAAATGAAGGAAGATCAAGTTAGAGTTTCATATTTTATTAGTTTTTAAGAGTGATTTTGAGGTTGTTTAAGAATAGAAAAAGAAAAAAAGGAAGAGAAGAGCTTCCATTTAAGCTAAAAATCTCTTTATTTGGTGAAGTTTCAAGGTAAGTTCATTTTTAATCCTTTGGATGTTTTGAAGGATTTTAGTTCATGAAGCTTAGGAAATGCATAAGATTAAGTATTCTAGAATCAATTTTAGTGAATATGCTTTGTGGGTTCTTAATTGGTATTCCTATTGAATGGGAATTTTTTTCATTATTAAAGGGAATCAGGAAAGGAAAGAGGAATAAGAGGAACCTTTAAGCAAGCTTTTAAGGAAGAAATCCAAGATGGGTTACATGTTTATAATTGAGTTAATGAGTCATAAATATTTTCCAAATCAATAAAGTTAAATGATTTTAATCTCTTTATAAATGTTGCATTTGTTTCTCCTTAAATGAATTAAGAAATTGCTACATGTTTGGTACATGAATCTTGTTGATGATTTATGAAATGAAGATGGAAATGGTATTTGAAATATATTATTCTTATGGAAATCATGTTTCCAAAATGTGCCTTTTAGGCATTATGTTTACAAGTCATGAAATTTATGTTTGTATGCGTTTGTGGTGGTCTAGTAAATTATGTCATGCATATGTTAACTATGTTAAAGGTTTCTCCCACCTACCCGCTAGTAGCATGGAGCTCCTTCACGGACTCCCTTATGTTTATGAACTACGCAAAACCATTATGTGCATTTGTGATAGTCCTTTCTGTTATTACTGGAGATTTGCAAGAATTTTCTCAGGTTTGTGGACCTACCCAAATCATTCTTGTGCTTATGATTTGTTGACAAGTTTGATGAATACATGACTTATGTTGTTTATGAATTGTTTGACAAGTCGAGAATTTGAGAAGTATGTGTTTTATGGATGAAATGCAAATTTACTATAGCAACGAACATTTTCAATAGTTTTGCTTGCTTCTCCATTATAAACTTATTATCCATGAGCTTTTAAGCTCACCCTTATTCCTCCCCATCTCCAAGTGATGAGCAAGAGATCGAGTGATCGAGAGTCAAGGCATCACTCCAAATCTACATATTTTTGTATTTTAAATTAGTTTATGGAAAACACATAGTTTTAGCCACATTTCAAGTTTTACTCGTTCATGTATATTTTGTATTTTTTTGGGTTATGAGACCAATGATGTATTATGCCTTAAAATGCCCTTTAAAGCTTTGTAAAACTCTTTTCTTTTGATGTCAATGAAATATATTTGTGTTTGCTCATGACTTTCCAAGTTGGCATTGCATTCTCAAGTATTTCATAGGGGTAAAATCTATGTTCTGAATTCAAGGGAAAAACTGTATTAATCTAGACTGACTTATACAAAGTTATTTATTTGGAAGTTACTTTTCAACGATATAGAGTATGAAATTTTTGGATATCGTAGTTGAGAGATATGTTCTATATAAGTTAGTAATGCTGCACAGGATGTAGACGGGACAACTATAGTAAATGATGAGAATTAGTTGTAAGTGATGAATCAAGTAAGCAGAGATTAGAGAGTTTAATGAAATAAAATTGATAGTTGAATTGTTATGAAATGATGTTGCATTAGACGAAGTGAATTTAGGACAATTTAGAGTGAAAGTAAGGTTAGGATAGATGTAGAAATCTTTGGGAAGGCTCTTGAGTGAGTTTTGTCTCACCTATATCTGTTGGACGGATTTTTGGTCTATTAAATGGACCTTCTCATGTCTAAAAAGACCCTTAGCCTCATCCATGTCCATCAAACAGACATTAAGTCCATCAAACAGACCTTCTCGGGTCTGGAAAGACCCCTAGCCTTGTTTATGTCTGTTTTGGCGCAGTGTATGTCCGCTTCACTGTACGCTTTCAGAAATTCTCAATTTTGACCTCTAAATGGCAAAATTTCTCTTCGAGGACTTCACAAAAGTTGTAGATCTAGAAGATCTCTTTGAAACCATCCTAAAATAACCTTAATCCAACATATCTAGTAATTTATGCCTATTGTCCCAAAACAGGTACAATATGATTGAGGACATGAACATAAGAATGGATTGCCATATATCAATTGATCAAATAGGGAATTTTTAGGATGGCATAAGAATGAAGATGAACTGATGATGGCTAATGAGATTAGATTCCATTGAAATAACCATACAGGGTAATACGCTCATGTTTTATGGTTCCAGAGTTGGGCTCTGAAAATTAGGTCCAACACTCATAGGGTGATCTAAGATCGGTTATATATACTTGGTTATTCCTACATATAGTTTAGTGCCCAAAATTTATTCTTGTAATGGTTACACCTCCAAATGTTGCAACACAACATGGATATCGACTAAGCCTCTAAAAACATGTCACCATATCTTTCTCTCCTAAATTGTGATATTATCATAGGCAATGGCATATCATAACTCTTATGAAAATATTTTCTGCTCCATCCATCCATTATAGGTTGAGGCTATAGTGATGAATCTCAAATCCTAATAATAAGCCACATACTTTGAGTCAAAGTAGAGAAGTTCAAAAGATATAAGTCAAAAAGAAAAGAAAAGAAAAGAAAAGAAATAAATAATAATGGTTAGATTAATAAAACTTAGGCTTTTCTAATATTACTAATCCTCAAATACGACACCAAAAACTTGATTGACTATTCTATGCTTATAAGAAATTTATCCTTGTTAAAATAACAAGTGTATGGCATAGCTATAGCTAGCATAAGCAAGTACGGTCAATCCCATAAGGACTATTGTTGGATCGCGTATGGCCCGAGTATTCACAATACGTTACGGAAAAGACCATAACACAACATGAAGTATAACCGAAAATACACAGGATGTACGAAAATACCTTTCTGACGCGGATTGGTTGTTTCTTTTTTGGATTCGTAGACACTGCAATATGCAAATGCCCTCTACCGGTATCCACACGAGTATGAACGATCCAGGCAGTGGCTATCTTGTGCTAGCACGTCCTGAAACTCTTTCTGAACGCCACACAGTTTTCTCTCGGAGGGTGGCTAGGGTTTCGTCTCGTTCTTCTTCCTTCTAATGAGACGTAAGTTTCTCTATTTATAGAGAAAACCTAATCTCATTGAAGCCCAATAAGTTTCGGCCCATTATATCTCTATAATAAAAGCCCGAAAACTTAATTCAATTCAACCCAACAAATATATCCACATATATTTATTTAATGCCTAATAAATTAGGCCTAAGAGAATAATCCCAAATCACATCACTCTTTGTGTGCGACCCTGTAGGCTCATTTGATGTTGGCAATGGGCTTAATCTCACTTCAAGGCTCATAAGTCATAAGCAGCCTCTAGCAAGACATTATGATTACCCAAATCAAATGAGGATTGGTAATCTGATTTAACCTGTAATTATGGTTATAAGCTCAGTCCCTTTGTAACATGATATCAAGACTAATCACATGGCATGGTACATGTCAACCTTTGATTAATCATAGTTTCTTGATCCCCAAGTTGACTGATTATAACAAATGACGTTGATGACTCTTCATCAATTCATTTGAGCACGGCCATGCATTTCTTCAGTCACACTTGTCAAGAGGCCCAAATGATA
>JAOTIZ010000004.1:24283062-24295256 GCA_027123425.1 Erythroxylum panamense
AAATGTCACTAACTTATAAGTTAATCGTTCTAATTTTTATGTACCAACTTAACTTGCCACTTGACAACTTTTCCTAGGCCAAATGTATGTTTAAATACCTTAATTCTCTAATGAAATCAAATTAATTCCAATTCACTAACCATTATCTACTTGATGACAAATTCAAATCATATGTCTTTCATATTCTAATCATAGCAAAATTATAACTCCTATCACACATGCACTTTCATAAACATGTATTATTTCAACTAAGGTATATTTTGGGGCCTTATAGCAAGGAGATATAAATATGTTATAGAAAATATTTTCATAAAACGTCTTAAAGTATTACGATCTTTTACAGCCTAGAGATCATTGTTGTTTAGGCACAAAGTATTCAAACATTAAGGAATGCACATTATTGCTTTTGTAGAGAAAAAGATGCCATCCATTATGGCATCCAATAAAGCAAACGGAGTACCAACTGCATCTAAAAATAGAAAACAGGTAGGATCTTCGTGAATTAAATCACTCATGATAATAGCTACATGTGAAAATACACCTCCACCACAATCTTTTACTCTTTTCAAGATGATGCACAAGCATTGTAGCAACACATTCTCCTCATATCCATAGACACGAGAAATGTTCACAGTAAAAGCATATTGTCCAAACTCATACAGCCCATGATATAAAGAGAAACTAAGATAAAACTTGAAAAAACCAAATTATAGAAAAACCTTAATCTTCCTATAAGTCTCTAACCAAGCATCAACATTTTCTTGACATAACTCTGTAAATCAAAATCCAGAAGCAGAACTCTCAAATCATCAAGCAGAGCCTCATTTTCACATCAAATATACTATTCAACATGTAGCACCCCAACCTCTTGAAACACATACCTGATATCCTGAGTGATATCTAAGTCCGTGCCCTACAAAGGTGGCATGCTAGAACAGTCATCCACTCGAAAACTCAGTACAATTTTTTTTCATACACGTACGTGAAAATCAGTATTCAAATTCGAACCCATTTTACGCATGAACATTTTCAAACACAAAGTTACAACCTTCCTCACTCAGTCTCCTCAGGGTTAAGGTTAGGGTTAGGGTTAGGATTTCATATGCGTCGACATGAGGCATAGAGGCAAGGTTGAGCTGAAGCTGATCGAGGACAAAAGCAGTCGACAAGTCACCTTCCCCAAACGACACAGTAGTTTGTTCAAGAAAGCTCGCAAGCTCTCTGTTCTCTGCGATGTTGAGGTTGCTCTTATCGTGTTCTCTACTGGAGGCAAAGCATTCAAGTTCCACAGTGGCCAGAGGCAAATAGTGTGCAAGCTTGGGGGTTGTCTACATCGTCTTCTCTGCTACTGACGCTAATAGAAATGCTAGAGACTCCTATATCCCTTCATTTGTAGTTCCCTGTTCGGCGGATCGTCAGGAACTTGAAGAAAGGTCGTTACTCCAGCATGTCAAAATCGGAGCTCTGGTCTACCTCGCTACTGTACTCGAGTATTTGGCTGCTAAGGTAACTAGTTACACAAGATTGCTAATTTGTGTTTCGGGGTTTTATCATTTCAGCGTTATTTGGTTTTTAGGGTTATGCTAATTTCTCAAAGGTACTTTACCATGTTGTCTTGATCGTGGGACGTAAATTTCATAGTTATGTGGGCTATGTAATGGATTAGATCCAAAGTTCCCATCTTTTTGTTTGACTAAGTTAAATGGTTTATATGCGATAGTAGTATTGTTAAATTTTTCCACTTTCTTCTTGTCTTTTTCCTTTTTTTGGTTTTGGCAATAGTAGTATTGTTAAGGCCCAGTTCTTGGTTTCCTTATACTTTGGTTTTTCTTTGCCAAATTTCCATCTTTGGTAGACTAATTAGAGGGATTGAGCTACCCACGGAATTCTGCTGAAGTTTGTATCTTTTTTTCTTTATGGCATTTGGGTTTATGTGATAGAGTGTGAGAGTTGCTATTACTGTCATAAAGTTCGTTGCTTTTCCCCTTTTGTTCTCTAGGGTCTGTTAGGGTTTGTGGGTCTCTAGATTTTGGTAGTTACGGTGAGGAAGGGATATTTTGTGAAGGGGGAGATATTGTTCAAGTCATTATTTTGAGGGACTTGCTTTTTTTTTGGCTATGGTAAGTGCCATTATCTCTGTTTCTATTTTGGATTGTAGATATTCTATTTTCTGTGTGAAGGAAGGAGGGAGGTTCATTTCGAATAACCTTTTGATTGTGTTTTCGCATAAAGGAGGTTCTGTTTTGATAACCCATCTTTTCCTTTGTTGTGTACACATTCCAAGAAGCTTGCTTTACTTTTGTTGATGTTGGTTTTGATTTACATCTGTTTTAGTTGTTTGGAGAGTGATGTGTTGGAGCTCAAGGTAAAGGATACTGGGTTTTGTCACTATTTAATTGGAGGGTTTCAGTTTGTCGCTCTTATCTCTTAGATCTGGTTTGCTTATGCATTTGTTTATATCGCTATTTTGTTTTCAATGTTAGATCTGGGTTTATAGTGTTACCATTAAGGTTGAGATCTACTATGTTTTACTGGTTTGGTTCTAAAAGTGTTTCCTTGTATTGCATGTTGCTGATTTGTTTTTCACTTAAGAGTATAAAGTGCTTGTCTTTACATGGTGGATCTAAATACTGGTGGATTCAAATATTGGAGTTGCAATGTATGAATCATATGACATAATAAAATATTTGGTTAGGAAATATGGGGATAGAAGCATTCCTTTCATGCTATCACTTGGTCCTCTAATGGTTTGTATATAAATCTTCTGCTATTCTTCTTGAAGTTTAATTCCCATAAATGTATTTTGGTTGATACTCGACACCAAAACCGTTATTAAAGTTAAAGTGCTTGAAAAGATTTTGGTATTGCTTGGATGAAAGAAGGTTAGCCAAGCTATGCATTGCTTCTTCAGTCGCCAGCCATCCAAATTTTCGAGTCCAAGGATGGCCTTGTGCAATATTGATACACACAACTCAGATAAATAGTGAGCAGACCTTTGCACCGCATCAGGTATAAGCAGAACTTTGCAACATATAAGGTATATTTGTCCTATAAATTTCTTAAAACTTTGTTTTCTATATTTGCATCTCCTAATAAATATATGTCAATATATATATATATATATATATAAGTTTTAATTCTTTTTTATTCAAACATTTTTTTAAACCTACATCTTTCTTTTATTGTCACATTCTGCATGTGGGTCTACCAGAAACAACCTCTTTACTATGTAAGGGTAAGGCTGCGTACTATCAGACCTCCCCAGACCTCTCTTTACTGCGGGACTTCGAACTGGGTGGGGTGATGATGAAGATGATGACTTAGGCGCAAATTCACATACAAAACATTTTAGTCATAATGTCTTTACATTACAACATCATTTGTATACACATTGTACGATATTTATGAATACATAATTTGATACAAAATTTGCGGAATATACAATTCAATACGAAAATAAAGAAATACAATGTAGACATAAACTGATCCCGACTTCTATCCCTTATTTGAATGCGGTAGGTATACTACCGTTTATCTAACGGGGTACTCTTCCGATCCTGAAAAATATTTGCAAATTTTGGGTGAGTTTTGTGAACTCAATGAGTGACAATCCTCGATGGCTTTCCTAGTCACATAGCACATAATTCACATCATTTATTTAATAGTCACATTGGATCATATACACTTAATCAATCATTTCACATTTTACATTCAACACAATATAATCATTCATATCATGCATATACAGTGCACATGAGACTCAATTTCCATTCGTTACTTTGTTGTCACCGAGTGCCTAACTGTCCTGTATTTATTGTGGATACCGGGCTCATTGATAACTGTCCTGTATCAGGATACTGGACTTATTGATAACTGTCCCGTATTCGTTGGAGATACTGGGCTCATTTTACATAGTGAGCCTTTGGCTTTTAATCACTTTCTGAGCTTAAGGCTCTTTTCACAATCGCAGCTTTAAACTCTTTTTCGTTGGCTTCTCCGGTCGCAACTGTCTTTATCTTTTATGCATTCATTTAGTGAAATGTATTAATCACATATGATCACTTATTCACTTTCACATATCATCGGACCTTAGTCTGGTATTCAACATTTATGATGAGAAACACTTTGTGATCATGCATTCATGTCATGAAACATTTAGCTCATCACACTCACTTACAATTAGCACTTCAATATTACATTCAAGCATCAGAAACCTTAGACCTTCATTGTCCGGAATCACATAATCAATTCATATCTCATTCATAATCACTCAAGTCATAACATAAACGAAACAAACAATAAGGTAAGACCATCTAGGTCTACTCACAGTACGCTCCAGACTAGCATTGACTTCTCAATTCTAGAAACATCTAAATGCGGACGTTTATCCTGCACATTTAAATTATCCAATATACACATTGCACTCTCACATTAATAACTTTGCACAATTATAAGCATTCATTTATGCACACGTGTGTGTATGGACTATGTATAATGCATGTTCATGATACTACCGGGTATATTATCAAATTTCATATCTTATGCTCATTTACATTTCATAATTCAATCACTTATCATTTCTTTTCTCGCAATACTTGCTCTTATTATCAATTTCTCATTCATTTAAAATAGATACACTTTACTCCTCTTCTTCGAATCACAACTTTAATCAAATGAACCACTTCATCTCCATTTTACACATGTATTTGGTACTTTAATACCAAAAATTCACTCATTAATGTAATTTCTAGCATTACAAGACCAAACAATTATCCAACTCTTATTTCAGTCCAATGTCACTTCCAAAAATCTAGACTTTTGGGTTAATTTTTCTATGATCATTATGATAAGTAAATGAAGTAATTTGGTAACATTTTCTACTAGAAAAGTGTTTCCTATTGTCTTAAGTTTCTAATGACACCACAATCATTCAATTTGGTTCAGTAATTTGAAAGTTATACTTCAAACATTTTCAAACTATTCTCATTCTAAAACAGTATACTATACACAACGTCTATCCAGAAATTGAACATCTTAGAGGCTGAATCAGAGTTCAACTTCTCATATAATTTGTAAGCCTATGTCTCTATTTTACTCCACATTAAAATTCATCACATTTGGATCCTTACAGTTCTAGATATATTCAAAATACCGAAGTATGTTCAGTGAAATAACATCAGTTCATACTATTTCAACATATTTTCTCACTTTCATTTTATCAATCCTTTCCAATTCAATTTATAATGTTTCTAATTTTTGTGGAGATATAGAATAATGTGTTAGGAATCTATTGGCTTAAGAATCAAGTCATTTTGAGGTCTAGAGAAGAAGTTATAGTCGAAAGAAGCAAGACTATTCAGCGTGCACAATGATCTCGGATGCAGAAAGTCACAGCCAACAATTGAAGAGCACAATGTTTTGATGGGACAATTAAACATTAGTCTTGCAATTAAACTCATGGGCGTAACAGGGAAAAATCACAGGCATGAGTGAGACATCGGTGTGAGGGTGAGAAGTCACTGGCTTGAGAGATAAAGACAAACATTGGGTGAGAGCATATTAGTCAAGCCCGTTCACATTTATCACTCAATCTCTCTCAATTCATTTCATATGCTATAATTTTTGGTGAAAGGTAGAGCAATGTCTTACGAGTCCAATGGTCTAAGTCTCATGTCATTTGGAGGTCGGACGAAGAAGATATTGCCAAAAAATCAACTTATACTCATCATCCCTTAAACTTTCAAAGTCGCAATCGTGCACCAAAATCGCCATTTAACTTGCGAAATCGTGATCGCGCTTCATTGCGATCATGACATCACCTATTAGCTTCTGAAGTCATGATCACGATCATGACATTCGGTGAACAATAGAGCAAGATCGTGACTTTTCATAGTCGCGTACCCTCTCTTCAAACCTCCATATCTTTCAATCTAGAACTCGAAAAATTTCAAACTTTATATCATTAAAAACCTAAAAGAATATCTACAACTTTCATAAGACAATTTTGTCAAAATCTTCCTAGATCAATACAGTTTAATCATGGAAGTTTTGGACCAATACTAACGTCTCTAACTTATGTTCTTCATTATCAATGTTTTTTCTCTCATTAAATCTGGCACTTCCTTTTATCTACACTCTCCATTTCGATTTTACCATTTTAACTCTCATTCAGCTCATTCATAACACATTCATAGTACCACTAAATATGCAAGTTTACTCAAAATTCTCAAAATCATCAAAATCCAAATATCAGTTATTCATCTTCCTCAGGTTCTGCATTTCACTATTCTCTGCATTTCAACCTATTTGTACATTCTCTATTTTCCTTCTTAACTTTCATTTTAAACAATTTTTTTATCTCCAGACATCATCATACAACTATTCTCCAACTCTAATCTCATTCTTGTTCATCTTTAATAACTCTCAAAATATTGACGTATATGTGTGTGTGTGTATATATATATACACACACACAGTGAGAAGAAAACAGAGCATATATGCTTTAATCTTTTATAACTATTTGTACTCTTCTCATGCATATTTTAATTGATCTTTCCAATTCAGAAATTATTTCTATACTATCTTGTAACATATTTGTCCTCAAATCCAAAAAATCAACACATGTTGTATGCTCTGGTTTTTCACTCACGTTTCAGCACATGTACATTTTCATTTTATAACTTCAACGTATAACTAACATGATGCATGTTTCATCTTATGCAACCATAAAGAACCATAAATTGCTTACTTGTATAAAGCTCCAAAATCTTTGAAATCACGTGAACCCTAGCTTTCCAACAGCACCCGATCATCAACAGCTCGAGGTTGTAGGGTTAGGTATGATAGTGATAGTGAAGGAGATAACAATAAGAGATAGCAAGTGAAAGATGAAAACAAGGCTTGTCACGAGGATGAGAAATCTCTTAAAGAAATGAAGCTTCTCGAAGAGATACTTTTCAGACAAGAACAAACAGTAGATGGATCTTTTAAGTTTAAAAGAACGTGTGATTAAGAATTGGATGCTTGTCCATTCTTTAAGACCTTGACTAGTTTCCTAACTAACTAGTTCTTATTGAACTAGTTCCCTAACTTTCATCCTTTCAATACAATTATCTCCAATTTGTCTCTAATTTTCACAAACATTATCTCAAAATTCTGAAGTTGACTCCCAAATTTTTCTTCAATATCATTACACTCATTTCTATTTTCTATACATTAATTTACTTGCCAAGTGGAACTTTTCCTAGTCCAATAATAATTAATAATTTCTGGAATTATTCCTAAAATTCACCAAATTCAAAATTGACCAATACGCTCTCCAATTAAAATTTTCAATACAACAAATTCACAAATTCTCTATAGTATCATATCACAATTCGATTATACTCGGAATTATCCATGAATGCATGTACAATTATTTTCATGTGCAAAAAAATTCACTATTCACGTGCATGTGTATGACATATTATGTATGAGCATGAAATGCATTTCAAATCTCTTAGTATTCTTTCATATTTACTATCCTAACCTCCCCGCAAGTAATATAATGTTACACAACAATTAAAGAAAAGCTAGACAAACAGTAATCACTTAAACCTTAGAAAACTCATAAATCAAAAAATCATAAAGTTTAGATGTTAACTCCTTCGAGCCTTTTTTAAAATAAACAACATCAATATACTTCAAAATGTAAAGCACATAGTTCCAGTGCCCTTTGAAGAAATTCAAACTTGGCCTTATTCCTCATCGCATTATCTCTGTCATTAGATGTTTTGTTGGTTTCTCCCTCAGAAGCAACCAACTGGTCCTCTGTCTGGTTGGTTTCTTTTCCAGTAACAACTAACTATAGATCTGGACAGTTTCTAGTGTTAACCCCCTTGCGTCTCTAATATGTGTGTGAGGCTAATTTTAAAGGTTTTCTTTTACCACTTGATCAATCATTTGGTGTCATAGAGTCATATTATCCTATGCAGGTGGATTGCAAGAAGTAATAGCCTACAATATGTAGCAATTATCCGCCAATCTTCTGTCACTTACTAAACACTCTCCTTGTTCATTCAACACCTTGCATCCATCACTAGTGAACTTAACTAACAACCCATCATCATAAAGTCGGCTAATACTCACTAAGTTGGCTTTTAAGTCATCCACATGAAGCACATTTTTTAAGTGAGGCAGTCCATCTACGCCAAGGGTTCGTCTCCCAATTATTATAGCTTTCTTTCCATCACCAAAAGTAATGTGACCATCCGTACAACTTTGATAATCCATCAAGTCGCTTCTTTCACCCGTCATATGTCGTGAACACCCACTGTCAAAATACCATCCATTTTGAGAATCAACGCACATAAATTTTAGAGCCACAAATGCGTGTAGTTGATTCTTTCTAACCCAAGTTTGCTTTGGTAAGGTTGGCCGCTGCTGGAAATTCTTCAAAGATTGTCTGGATTTTCTATTATGAGCCCTCTGAAATAACATTTTTAATAGCTTGTAGCAATTTGGCCTTGTATGACCGTTTACACCACAAAAGTGACATATAAGCATAAACTTTCGATTCCTCTTTGAATTTTCTCCTTGTAAAAGTATAGCTTCATCGTTTTGTCTATTATTCAACTTAGAACATTCGTCTTTATAGCCAATACCTTGAAAGCAACTAATACAACATGATTATACATAATTTCTTCTTCATTGTTGTAGTCATTCTTATATTTTTCACTCTAAGTGCTAGTATAAGACTTCCCTTTTCTCCTTTTAAGAGTATTAGCACGTTATGTTTATATATGCCCAAAACCTTGACATTCATGACATTGTATCTTCTTTGCCTTCATTTCACCTTTTTTTTTTCTTGTTGTTTGAAATTATTGTTTTATGAACTCCCACCATTCTATTTGAACTCAAATCTATCTTGTCAACACCAACTCATCATCATTTTCGTCAAAGTCGTCTCTTGAATCATTCACAGATTTAGCGACTTCAGCTTGCAGCACCAATCCTTTGTTCTTCTCACATTTGTATCTCAATAGGTTCATCTCAAAGTTTTTGAGAATTCTAATTACCTTCTCCAAAGATAACTCATTAATATCATGTGCTTCTTCAATAGCTGCAATCTTCAGTATGGATCTTGAAGGCAATGATCTCAAGGTTTTCTTAACAAATTTCATATTTGAATACTTCTTCCCAATTTGATGTACTTGACTTGCAATATCACACAGGCTCTTATGAAAGTCTCCAATAGTTTCACTTTCCTCCATCTTAAGCTCTTCAAATTTAGTGGCTAACATTTGAAGTTTTGAAGCTATTACCAATTTTGACCCCTCATGTATTGTATGTAATGACTAGACCAATACACCTGAAAAGTTGAGAGTACTGAGATGACCAGTTGCAATCTACCATCATAGGAAAGATATCTATGGATCTATTTGTTTACCCTCGCATCAATTTTATCCAAAAGAGGAATGCAATCTCTTCTAAAAAGTCTACTTGTTAAAAGAGGAATCCCTAGATAACGAATAGGGAAGTGACCTCTTTAAAGACCTGCAAATTTTATTGATGGAAAAAAGTAAAAAAAAATGTATTTTTAGTATAAATTATTATGTATAATTTATAAAAACATAATTTTTGAAACGATTCGACAAATTATTTGGAGAGTACGCAATCATAGATAACAAAGACAACAAAACGTATTAAGTGTATTATAATTAGGATTTTGTTGAAATAATTTATGATATGGAATGACATTATTTAATTTGAGAAAGGGCATTCTATGCATTAGATAAATCAATGTTTCAAATGTATAATTCTAGTATTCATATCACACACAAAAATGATGTAATAAGAATAAACCAATCTTCGCAATATGTTTATGCTTCCTTTGGTGCATCCATTTTGATTAGGGTGTTAGGACATAAAGATATTTAGATAATACTATTCTAAGTAAATTGGAAGTTAAGGCTTGATATTCACCAACCCATTCTGCTTGAAAAGAATTAATAAAATATTGGAAAAATATTTTGACCAAATGATGAAATTTAATAAATACAGTGCTAACTTTAGACATAAATTTTAGAAAATAAATCCAAGTGTATTTACTATAATGATCATAAAATAAAAATATTAATAAGGAGAAGGTCCCCATAAATCTGAATAGATAAACTCTAATGGGCTTTGTGTAATAAAATTGGACTTAGAAAAAGGTAACTTATAACTCATATTAATAGAATGAGCACAACTCAAATTGGAAACTTTATAGCCAACAAACTGAATTTTATTATTATGTAAAACATTGTAGGCAATGCACATAATGAGGATGTATAAGTCTTTAATGCTAGGTAAAGAGAGTGTAAGAATGAGCATGAATAGGAGAGCTTGATATATGATGGGTTTAAGTGGCATGGTGTACAACCATATTCATTATGGCTTATATGAAACTATTTCTTCGTGTGCTTAATTACAAATTGGTTAGTGAAAATTTGAATAGACATATTATTAGCTTTAGTAAAAGAATAAACATAAGCAAGTTGTTGCAAGATTAAGGAACAGATAAACTATCACTCTAGTGAAAGGTACAACTAGATTGACAATAAGAAGAGCCAATATCAAAGATTGGGATTGTTTTACTATTGCAAATTTAGATTTATCTAGGCCTTAATGCTCATAACATGGTGTAAGATATTTAATATTAGGTGTAAGATGAAGTGTTGTTCCATTGTCCAAGATCCATTAATGTTTCAGTAAGGGGTTGGGTGTAGAAAATTTGGCATATGACCTAAAGGTATATGGTTGTTGTTGATTGAACCTTGAAGTTAGACATTGTATGGCTAAATGACTATGGCCACCTCAAGTATGACATATCTAGGTTGAAAAATCAATTGATGATCCTTGAGAACCAATAGCTCCTTGATGATGAGAATATTGTGTAAATAGCCTACCTTTAAAATGGGTTGAATAGGTATTTCATCCCTAACCAACATTTTAACTGCTACAACCTCCATAGGTAGAAATATGTTGTCAGGATAACTAATATTAAAGTGTTTAACCTTTGAAATTTTTTTAAAATTTAGTGCCTAGGCTTTTAAATTTTTCAATTGAGTAACCAACCTTTTATAACAATTCAATTCAAAGCGTTACTTTTTACTGACATGGCCAATAAATAGGTATCAACGTGACATTTAGTAGACATGCCGCATCATAAAAAATAACCTTGTGAATTGAATTATTAAAGTTTTAAAATTTTAGTTACTCTATTGAAAAATTTAAAAGCTTAAACACTAAATTGAAAAACTCTCAAAAGGTTAGACACTTTTGAATATGTTATCCCTTATGTTATTTACCACTAGAATTAGAAGAAAAAGATTGTTGATTATTGATACAATTGGATGTTACACAACTTCCTTTGATAATACATGATTAGACAAATTTTCTTCTTCATTTAATTGTAACCTAAACAATTACCATAAGAAATATGGTCAATTCACTATTTTAATCCATGATCAAAGGGGCAATACAACTTTCTAAGGCCATTAACTATCTTATGTATAATATCATTTTCAGTTACTTCATGTTGTAAATTATAAGTTGATCAAACATGCCTTTAGCCTATTGTATATATTATGTAACGGTCTCATTGTTCTCTTTTCTTAAACAATAAAATTTAGACATAATTCTCCAAACTTGGGCTTGTCAACCTGATGCATAATAGGCTAAAAGCTTTTCCGAACTTGCACTTATAACTTATGGTATAAATCTTTTTGTCAAACATATAATGATCCAACTTAGCACTCATTGATTCATTTAAAACTAGGTATTAAAAAGGGGGTTAAGGTCATTTTTTATTTTTTTTGGCCGAGGTATGGTTGTGCCATTTATATGATGTGATAAATTGTAGCTATTTAGCAAAGGAAGGAGTTATGCTTGCCAAGTGACGCCCTAATACCCCCCGAGAGGATACGGGGATGCCATGCAGACAACATAACATACATGCATACAGAACCAAGACAAAACCAAAACATACGAAACATTCATCCTACATGCTCAATAGCTCAAAGCAGAAGCAATTCAGAGAAAAGATACATCATAATACACTGAACTTAAATACAACTTGTTCCAAACCGAAACCAGCCTGAATTAAGGTTATTACAAACCTTCAAATAAATCCAAAGTCATATACATCAAAGACAAGCCAAAAACAAACTCCA
>JAOTIZ010000004.1:24313263-24339099 GCA_027123425.1 Erythroxylum panamense
CTTTTGGAGGGGCTCGCTAACCATTCCAAACAGTCAGGAAGGGACGGATTAGGCACATATCCTGGTGGTTCAAGATTTCGAATGGACACCTCAATCAACCTCCAATGATCATTAAGTGTGACTGCATTCACTCGAGCTGAGAGCGGGAGCTCTGAGCCATTGATTGCCCACGGTGTCGTCAAGGTCCTCAATATGCCATGCGGGTGCCAAGGATCCTGCCAAAAAAGAGTAGAGATACCATTCCCAATCCAGAATCTGAATTGATGACACAACTTATCCCTCACCGATAAAAGCTTACGCCAACTCCAAAAACTATTATAAGTAGGCTGAATACTCCAAAAATTATGCCTCCTTAGAATGATAGTGTGTACCCACTTTACCCATAAGGCTTCCTTATCTAGGAATAAATTCCAAATCCTTTTGCCTAATATTCACGTAAGTATATATACATATATGCAATTAAAAGGAAATCAGAGCATATATGTCCTTATTACTTTCATAATTTCTGTACTCTTCTCCTGCATGTATTCAATGACCTTTCTACTCAAAAATCATCTCTACACTATCATATCACATAAAAATCCTCAAATACATAAAAACAACACATCTGAATTTTTATCTAATTTGCACAGTATTCATGAAAATGGTCACTATTCCTATAATTATGCTATATCAGATAAACCATTAAATTCATCTCATATTCATACTTCTCATAATGATTAACACGATACTTACTTGTTAAGACTCCAAAACCTTCAACAATCACTAAGTCCTAACTTTCATGCAACTCACGTACTTCATCTTATATATGATTTGGGTCAGGTTTTCTTAAGGCAAAAGAAACAGATGACAAAATGAGAATGGTAGAAGATAAGGGTAAGCAAAGTTAAATTTTGATGGAGTGGATAGAAGAAAACAAGATTTTACTCTGATGGAGATTTGATGAGAAACTCTGTGTTAAAGAAAAATTGGAGAAAGAAGCTTCGAGAAAGATGAAGACAACAACAGTAACTTGTCTTTCAAGGTTAAGAAAACATAACTTTAAAACTTGGACACTTGTCCACTTCTTAGCCTCTTATCCAATTCCCCATTTGAACTAGTTCTAAAAAACTCCCATCTTTTCTTTTCAATTATCTCCAAATTTTCCAGACCTTCGGGTCTATTTTTCCATAATCAATTAAAAAATGCTAACTAAGTAGTTTGGTAGTACTTTATTCTAGAAAAAGTTCCCCAATATTTTCGGACTGTTCTTATTCTATTCTGAAACAGTACATTATACTTAACTTCCATCCGAAATTTGAAAGTCTTAGAGACTAAATTAAAATTCAACTTCTTCATATAATTTGGAGCCCTATTTTTTTAGTTTAATCCAAATTAAAAATCATCTCATTTGAAACCCTATAGATCCAAATATAATCAAAATACTGAAGTATGTTCAATAAAATAATACCAGTTCAGACTATTCCAATAGATTTTCTCACTTTCATTTAATCAATCTTTTTCAAATCAATTCAAAATGCTTCCAATTTTTGTGGAGAGACATAATAATGTGTTAGAAATCTATTGGCTCAAGAATTAAGTCATTTGGAGATCTAGAGAAGGAGTTATTATAGAAACAATCAAGACTACTCAGCTTGCAACTTCTCTCAAATGTAGAAACCATTAGGGAGCACTATAGCATGAAGTGACAAATAAAGTTGTGAGTGTCAATTAATTGACACTCACGGGCATGAGAGTGAGAGGTCACAGGCATGAGTAACTGACGGGTGCGAGTGTGAGAAGTCACTGGCGCAAGAGATATAGACAAAAATTGGGTTGAACTATTTAAGAGCACACTCACTCCAGTTTTTACATTCAATCTCTCTCAATTTATTTCAGATGGCTATAGGTTTTTGTGGAGAGATAGAGAATGTCTTATGAGTCCAATGATTTAAGTATCATGTCATTTGGAGGTCGGACGAAGAAGATATAGCCAAAAAAACCAAAGGATGTTCATCAGCCTCTCAGCATTCTAAACTCGAGATCGTGCATGTGCACGATCGCGATTTTCACCTTTAAACCTCCAAAGTCATGATCGTGCACATGCACGATTGTGACTCTCCCATAAAAATCGCAAAGTTGCGATCATGCATATGCACGATCGTGATTTTTCCCAAAAAAAATCGCAGTCACGTTCGTGCTTTCCCCTAGTCACGCATCCCTTCTTCAAACCTCAATAACTTTTGATCCATAACTCTAAAAATTTCAAACTTTATATCAATAGAAAACAAAGAGAAAGATCTACAACTTTCATGAACACAATTTTGTCAAAATATTCCTAAATCAATACAGTTTATTCAAGGAAGATTCATATCAATGCTAACTTTTCTAACTTCTATTCTTCATTCACTACTGCTTCTTCTTCCTCAATCTTCATTTTTACATTTCCAACTAAATTCTTCTAACTTATTAATAGTGCATTTCTATACTCCATACACTTTTTAAACAAAACAGAATCAAACTTATCTTGCAAAGCTTAAAATCCGAAACTCATATTTACTACCTCTACTGTAATTTTCCACTTCTTTATTCTCATTTCAATATTCTTCAACAACTTAGCAATTTATCAACTTTATACCATAACCTCACTAACTCTTCATTTCATATCATTAAACTCACTTAAATTCATTTCCACAATATATCAAAATGAAGACTACACTCTAACACCAAAAACAAAGCATATTTGGATAACACTTATTCCTACACTTCTATTTTTCTGTATTATACATTTTCAACAACTTCATTTCATTATTCACTTTGCATTTAAATACTCAACACTACATCACTTATTCAAATTCACCTCTGTTAACACTTTTTATATTTTCATGCATGAACAGTGCATCAACCATATATGTAATCTTCACAATCAAGAATCCATTCAATACAGTTGTAAACAATTCCTAATTCTCAAATCCACCATCTAAATTATTCATGACCGTAACCACAATTCTCAACAATATCACATTACAATTTATCAATTATGTCCAGAATGTCAATGAGTACATGTACGATCATTTTAAATGTGTGCAGAATATCCAAATTTACGTGTGTGTCTGTTAACAATATGCATGAGTATGAAAAATGCATTTTTCTTAATCTCTCATTGATCTCACATATTCCTTACTTTTGGGTTCTAACTCTTAATATGAGGATAGAATGTTACACTATGTCCTTCTCATAGTCACTAGACAATTTGCATTCAGTCAAGCTTCTGAGGGGCTTGAAGGATTACGTACATGGGAGGGGGAGGGGTAGGTGGAGTTGGGAGAGGAAGCATGAGCAGGAGAGTGAACATTGAGAGGCAAGAAATGGTTGGTATTTTCTGACATTTCCAAAAATTGAACTGAATAGTTACACAGTTAGTTAAAGTGAGTGATGTGAGGAAAGAAACAGTGAAAAGAGTAAAGCGAAGTGATGGAGAAGCCAGAAATTCGAGAATGAAGATGATGATGTATCGAGTCTTAAATCTATAGGCATGCAAGCCATGCACACGAAGAGGAAGAGTGGCAAAGAGAAGCAGGAATTTTTCTCTTAAAAAATAGAGATCAATGAATCAAATAGTCATCAAAACTTTGGCATGACATTCATTTATTTAAAGTTTAAATTACCAAAATCAATAATAACATAAACTTCATCTCTATCAATAATTAAAATTGTCACTAGTTCAAAGTACCAGTTTCCCTTTCAGTAAAGGATAAAAGTTAAATGTTAGCATAACTATGAAATTGTATGTTTACATTTATGTTTTTAATTTTCTATTTTTGTTTTGAAATTTAGTTAAAAAATTCTATTTGGTTAAGTTTTTAATTTCTGTTCTTAATTATGTTTTTTTTAGTTTTCAAAATTTATGAAAACTATTAAAAATTAAAAATTACAATAAAAAATAAAAGTGAACCAAATAGCCGTTAAATAATAAGGAAAGTAGGAAACAGGTAACTTTGAAACTTATTAAGAGTAATTTCTAATAATAAATTAATAATTAGAACAGCAAACAGTACAAGCCATCACTTGCTTTAACTTATTAAGAGTAATTTCTGATGATAAATTAATAGTGAGAACAGCTAACACTGCAAGTCATCACTCACTTGCGTTGTCGGTGCTTTATTTCCCACAAGCGCGTTGGCCCCGTAAAAGGGCAACGTTGACTTCATAATTATGAATGTGTATCCCAAGATTCTGTCAAATAATTTCCGAAGGAAGCTGTCTTTCCTTACATTTATTGTCGGAATTCTCATCTTGGACGCTACTTAATTACACCATTCTCTTTATGTTCTTGTCTCCCGCATTAATTAACACAACTTTATGTCTAGCTTTGTCTTTCCCGCGTTGATTAATAGTGCTAAAGATGCCAACTACTCACTCTCAACACTAGTACCAATTTAAATATAATGTACATTTATGTTTACCACGATGCATTTTGTTTATTTTATTTGAATAAATAAATTTTACTATATATATATATATATATGTTTAAATTTGTAATAAATAATTTTAAATCAAATTAAAAAAGAAAATTATTTATTTATTTTCTCTCTTTTTTCTTCCCCTATCACTTAATCGCAACTTTGGTCCTTATGTATCGCCATCTATGTGTTTCTATGTATTTTATGTTAATAATGTATATGCATCTCTTGTTAAAATAAATTATGTGTAAAAATAAAAATTTAATTTCTTCAAATTTATTATAAACTTAATATTTTTATAGAAATTTTATTTTTCTCTATTAAAATTATGGTTATTTTATTCTATTTTTAAAACATCATTATAAATTTTAGAACATATAATACTAATATCTAATATTAAATCATTTTATAGTTTTTTTGAAAATATAATGTTTATCTCGAATATTAAAACCTCTGATAAAAATTTTAAACTTTATAATCCTAATCCCTAGTTTTGAAAACTCTGTAAATTTTATTAAGAATTTACTCCTTACATTAATAAAAAATTAATTAAGGCATCAAAATATAATTATATTAATAGAACTTATTTTATTCACAGCGTATTCAAGATGAGCACTGTAACTCATGGTCAGGATTTACTTATCAACTGAACTATATACATATAATTTTCAAGCAATTATATATTTTTAAATATTGAATTAAGTGAATTTTTAACGAATACTCAGTTCTCTAATAATAAATAAAAACATAAATTTTTCTAAGATTCTCAAATTTTAGTAATTAATATTTAGATTATATTTTTAACTAATAAATTACAATGATTTAATATCAAAGTTTAAGAAAGAATATACCTTATTGGATTAAATGAATAATAACTTATTATCTTCTAAAATAGATTAATTAAAGACACACGTGGAGTAACCAGACGGATTACATTGGCATCCGTACCGAAAGCACAGCTGGTTGGCGTTGGCGACCTTGACTCATTATAATATTTGAAGAGAAGAATTTCACGGGACACTTCGGCGCGTGTATCTTCTTCTGTATCAGAATACGAATAATATCGAGCGTGGAGATGAATCCATCTTAAAGCGTTTATAGGATCTACTTCCATCAGCAATCTAGGATTTTGTTAATTGTTGGAATTTCCGAAATTGTACACTATAGAGTACAGTGACGGTGAGGGCTGACTTTTGCTCACTTTCCCGACACATCTTTAAATTTTAAAAAAACTTGGTAGTGTTAGTTTTAAATGCTAACTTTTTGGCACCGTCGAGAATCTAGCTTTGCTAATATTTGTTTTGGCTTGTTGAAGAATGGATCTGTTGGGAATTTTTTACACAAATAACATCACGATGCACCTTTTGGCTTAAAAATGTTATTTTTTAAAATAATAATGTTGGACCGACGGACCCAATCAATAAAAAAAGCTGAAATGGAATTCGTATGTTCATTTTTTGAACCAAAAGTGTAATGATTATTGAATCTTGGTCTAAATTTAAAAGAAGTTCAATCCCAGTTAATTTACTTTTTAATAAGTCCTATACGTATTTATTGGATCTTATAAAATTTTAAGTTTTCAAGAAAGCATGACAGGTCAGGATGCAAGTGACAGATAATAGAGAAGTATTTCAAAAGTCAAAATTGAAGCCCATCTCTCCAACACCGCCAGTTTCTCCTGCAACATTACGAACGGCCGCCGAAGAAGACGATAGGAAATGCTTTTCCCAATAAAAACAAGGAAATGGAACCAAAAAAAAAATAAAAAGAGAGACTGAGCACACATGGTTAGAACTTTAGAACTGCACTGAGTGACCGAAATGACACTATGTTCTCTCTTTCTGTCGTCTCTATTTGATTAATTTCTCTTCCAGTCTGTCTTTGTCCTCTCTATCCATCTCTCCATATATGTAGTGTACTAACCTTACAAGAATAGCATGTAGCCAGCCTATATTTTCACTTTCCATAACTAAAACAGCCCTTGGAGAGGGAGAAATCAAGAAACGAAAGAGAGGGGTAGGAGAGATAGAGGGAGAGAGAGAGAAAAAAAAGCTTGAACAACCACAAAAATTGTTGCTGTCTTTCTCTCATTCCATTTCTGAACCCTTTTTTCCTTCTGGGTTTTGCTTCGTTGATCCAATCTAAACTTTCCCACTTTCCTTTTCTCTCCCTCTCTCCTCTTGCTCTCCTTTACGTCTGATTTGGCTTTCTCCCCTCTTGCAAAATTTCACCTTGACTGTCGTACGTCAGTTTCTCCGTCATTGCTTGAGGTAAGCTTTATATGCTTACCATTTTCTCCTGTTGGATATTGTTGAGGTGTTTTTCTTTTTCTCATGTTCCTTCTGGGGCTTTGCCGCAAAACTGTGTTGAACGAAGTGAAATGGATGCAGTATACGTAACATGGTTTAAGAAAATGGGTTCAGAAATCTTAATTTCATTGCTTATCTCTTCCCCCATAATGCTTGTATTTTGGTGAACTCATGTCCGTGTAGGTTAAGAGCAATGATCAAGCATTTTTCTTTCTTTTCTTTTAAAGTACCCAATTCACCAGTAGAACGGATAACTATATTTACATTATGCTGTCCATTAATACGTGGGACCTTGACTCTGGAGGAATACGGATTGGATTCCGTAAATATTTATTTCTGCATGGTGGGAATTTTGATAATTCATGTTTCCGCAATATATAATGCCTGTTACGACTCAAAACTTTTCTTTCAATTGCTGATCCGTTTATCAGGTGGCGAGACCCCATAGATCCCTTCGTTGCTCAGAGACAGAAGACACCTTTTTCTTGCATTCTTCAATATCATGGAATTATCCATATCATGCCCTTCTGCTGATTCTGAAGATTTGGATGGCCATATTGAGAAAATCGGCGAGAGACCAATGGGGAATTCTTCAGACCCTGTCAGTTTCAAAGGTTGTGATTTGACATCGTCAATGGCGAAATCTTATGGACCTGGAAAGATGATACTTGAAGGATCCTTGAGCTTTAAGGGTTGGGAATGGACAGCAATCTTCTCCTTCAAAAGTCCAAGATCGACGGATGCGGATAACAAGCTTTTTGCTAGTTCTTTTACTCCTAAAAGTGGATGTGGTCACTTAAGATCAGACATCTTGTCTAACCACAGGAACCAGGCTGCAGTGAAATTGCAAAAAGTTTACAAAAGTTTCAGAACCAGGAGACAGCTAGCAGATTGTGCAGTTGTTGTTGAGCAGAGATGGTTTGTATTAATTTCTGCATAACTTTCTTTGCAGTTCCAATGCGATGTCACATTTTGTCGAGTTAAAGAAACGTTGTTTTTGTATTTTGCAGGTGGAAACTGTTGGATTTTGCAGAGCTCAAGCGAAGCTCAATATCTTTCTTTGACATTGAGAAACCTGAGACTGCAATCTCTCGTTGGTCAAGGGCAAGGACAAAAGCTGCCAAGGTAAATCTAAATCGTATGGTTTGTGTTCCCAAGATTTGTGCGCTATGTTCCTCAAATGTGAGTGTTTATTCTCTTTTGCAGGTAGGAAAAGGTTTGTCTAAAGATGCCAAGGCTAGAAAGCTCGCTTTACAGCACTGGCTTGAAGCAGTAAGTTGTCATCTTGAAGTAAAACGCAGAAATTAAACCACTGGTTCCTTTACCCACCACGCATTTTTAACTGTCTCCCTTAAACAGATTGATCCTCGGCATCGGTATGGGCACAATCTTCAATTTTATTATGTCAAATGGCTCCACTGCCAGAGTACTCAGCCTTTTTTCTATTGGTGAGATTCTTTGCTGGCAATTTGCTACATAATAACAATATATTTACTTCAGAGTAGAATTAATATGCCAACCCTTGACTTTCAGGCTGGATATTGGAGAAGGGAAAGAAGTTAACCTTGAAAGGTGTCCTAAATCAAAGCTTCAACAACAATGCATAAAGTATCTTGGGCCTGTGAGTTTTTCTTCTATCTCCGTCTCTTACTTTTAACATATCCAGGCGAGAAACTGCAAATATTAAATGCTGTGGAAGGACCAAAAAAATGTTGATTTTAGTATGCATACTCCATACGAGTTCATTTGAAAACTTCTGCATTTTGCCCCTGCTTCCTAAAATTAATATATCCAGTAGTCAACAGTAACTGGAAGGTACAATTTTGATCTTTTTCTTGTGTATTTCAGACAGAAAGGAAGGCTTACGAAGTTGTAATAGAGGATGGGAAATTGGTCTATAGACAAAGTGGCAAACTTTTTGATACGATTGATGGACCAGTAGAAACCAAATGGATTTTCGTTCTCAGTACATCCAAAACCTTGTATATTGGTCAGAAGAGTAAGGGGAAATTTCAACATTCAAGTTTCTTGGCTGGTGGAGCTACTCTGTCTGCTGGAAGAATAGCTGCAGAAAATGGTATTATCAAGGTAAGGGAATTATCATTTCTACCATGAGATATTAAGCCTATCCTATTTGCAGCACAATATTTTTGGTAATAGTTGTATAATTCTTCAAATTTGACAGGCAGTTTGGCCTCACAGCGGGCACTATCTCCCAACGGAAGAAAACTTTCAGGAGTTCATGTCATTCCTTAAGGAACACAACATAGACCTCACCAACATAAAGGTAACTAACACTGGTTTGTCAAAATTATCTCAAATTGTTATCTGCTATGAACCACGAGAAGAAAGCTTCACAAAAACATACCATCTACAAAAAATATCTGGATATATTGACAGACCATCACTTGTTCCAGGTTACAAATTTAACTAGATGGTAGGAAAAACCCGACTGTCTTTTAACCAGACGTCATGCCATACTACACGTGTTTGTTATATACCAATATAGATGCTTGCTGTTCATTTAAGGTATCTTTTATTCTATTCAGCAAAACCCAACTGAAGCGGAAGAAGAAGCCATGTACACAAACAGCAGTGGATGTGGAATCCGAGACAACCAATCAACTGCAAATGCGCCTCAAGAAACGGAACTAATAAACATAGATGGCTTGAATCAGGAGAATGTAGAATCAGGACAACCAAAGTCAAATGATGACAATGCTGATCTACAGACGTCAAATTTGTCTCATGGATTATGCTCAAAAATTACCAAACTTAAAATACCATCTAGAAATGACATACCTGACATCTTTAGGAGTGAAAGCAGCCAGAATGAACCTTCCAATAGTTGTGCAGAGGAAGGCTATGAATCAGGCGAAGATTCTTATTTAACAGAGGAAGATTTCATGTTTATGAAAATGAATCTGTTTGACAGTGACGAAGAAGAAGAAGAAGAAGAGCTGATCATCCCCAAAGAAAAGATAATAAAAAGGATAGATTCACATAAAGGTATGAAGTCGTATCAATTGGCAAAGCAGTTATCCTCGAAATGGACAACAGGGGCAGGACCACGAATAGGTTGCATGAGGGACTACCCACCAGAGCTTCAATTACTGGTCCTAGAGCAGTCGCACTTGTCTCCAAGGGGAACAAGTGCAACTGTCAGGTATTCGTCCCCCTTGAATCCCAGGGCCTCAAAACCAACTTCTCTACACAGAAAAACCACTTCAGAAGCCCACTTGGTGCAGACCAAGAGCGATTATCTCGAACTGCATCACCTTAGACCGTCTAAGATGCAAGATTAATTATTTTACTAATTACGTACATGACACTGGAGTAGACAAAGAACATAGGTCACTCTTTTGCATTCTTTATTGTGCACTTACCCTCCAAAATTTCATTTTGATGATTTCTTTGGTGAAAATGGAAGAAGGCTATGCAGAGATTCTTTTTGTTGCCCAATAGTTAAGAAAAGTCAATTCTGCTCATTTCATCCTCTTTGAGCTAAAAGCATCTGAAGTAACCTGAATCAAATATTCTGTCATCAATCTAGAAGTGCTTTTGGTTCTTGAATTCACCAGCCAAAGTCGGTCTTGAGATTGTACTTGTGGAACCACTTTGCAGATATATATACATAAAAATATCAAGGGTGATTTGCAAACGCTAACAAGCAACGTGCAGGTGATCTCCATATTCCACCATTGTAGGGATGGTCTACAATTGTCATCCACACAAATCACCGGGAATTTCTAGAGATAATACGTGGATTCAAATATGTTTCTTTTATACTACCAAATGATTAGGCAAGTGAATTGAAAAATATTTTTAAAGTGTCATTCTACTTTGGCAAAAGTTTTCCAAATCAATATTAATCGAAAATAACAAAACATTATCCATAATTACTTTAAGGTGATGAATTTATATTGATTACTCAAATACTTCCATATAGTTCATGTTATATCCAATTACTACTATATTGATTACTCAAATACTTCCATATAATTCATGTTATATTCAATTACTATTAATTGAGCTATCCTTGTTTAGAATAGGTCATAAGTAGTGTCAAAATATAATAATCCTTATACAAGATAGTTTGGAGATCTCAATTCAAATAATCACTTAAACAATCATGACAATGAAGATTTTCATAGACATGTAAGTAATTTTTTAAATAGATTTCTCATATGGGATCAGGTTAATAAACTTGTTCTCTAATAAGTACCCACAAGTTTATTTAGGTATCATCATACTTTAGTTAATGAGATCGACTACTTTCTTTATAAGGAAAAATAAAATATGTACCAGTCTTTTTACATTTTATTTATGTCTAGTCTCATTAGTATAATGATTGGAATAATTTAGGGATAATACATAAACATAATATGAATCTCATAATTATGACCTTATCATAATTTTATTTGTAATGTATATTTATCCATAGACTTTATCATATACATTTAAATATGTATAAGATAAAGAATACCTTTAAATAATTATATCACTAAATTACACCCAATCGATTGGTTGTGAGGCATAAGCTAATAATCTCCCACTTGCACTAAGCCAATCATTTAATATCTTATACCATATCTTTATGTGACGATTATGCTACTGTTAGGTCAATGGTTTAGTAAGAGAATTCAACAAAACTCGCTATAGTGAGTGTTTTCTTAAATCTTTCAACTTTCATCTTAATTATCATCATACTTAAGATATACTACTAAAATACATACTTAGACTTTTTATGAGGCCTTAGCACCTTTTATATGCCCAATGGCTATAATGTTCTATAGTACAATACTGTCTAAACAATACAAAGAATTATACAAACTTCATTAAAGAACTCCTGATTCAAATAATCATTTTTACTAAATAAAAAATGAATTATAGCTTGATTAGCAATTAATGCTATAGTAGAATTTTTTTGTCTCAAGATCATTTTGTTCTAAATAAAATGTACCTTAATTATGATTTATTTCTAAAGTTAATATCTATATAACCTTGAACTCAAATATCAACTTATACATACAGTAATAGATATCTTTGGTAATTCAGAAATATTATATATCTCAAATACTAAACAACTGTAATACAATATCTATATATTTGGACTAGAATTAAGTTTTTACTGTTTCATATCCAACAAGAGTTGTACTTAAACAATTATACTTTTCAACAATTGAAAATATGAATTGATGTTCATTATGAGCAATATATCTCTAGATACTCGCATTAAAGAGAACAATAATACTCCCACTAACCTTTTTGTAAACATGATAAATTCACAATCACCTCTAAAACAAACTCTTTTAATTCATCTTAAAAGTGAATATTTCAATGTTTTATAACCTTTCAACCATACATCAAATGTATCAACAAAGGCAATAATTCCAATTGGATACAATGTCATGAGATTTTAACTTTTCAAATTTCATCTCACTCCTACTACTTATCTTAAGAACCATTCTCCTATAAGTAACATTAAAACAAAAATTTTGTTTAATAGATTATGTAAGATTATATCGACCTTTTTAGATATCTCATAACCTTTTTATAATCTCTTTTATTTCTAAACTTTTTACACCATATATGCTTCAACTAAGCCTTACATTCGAAAATCATTAACTTTGGATCTTTTGAAGCCTTACTATTTCATATCTATTGTGAAATTTTGCTAATTGATTTAATTGAAACTACCAGAGGCAAGTTATAGTACTATGCCTGGCTATAGAAGAAATGAATATTGCATCTTACACCATCATATATTGTATTTTCCTCCTTACACAACACCATACTTTTATGGAATTTAGTTATGGAGATATTAGAGAATCTCATTCCCTATATATATGCATATGCATATACAATTGCATATGTGACTCACTTTCTTTTTAATTTTGTTGTGATCGAATGCCTATTTACCTTTCTCGTATCCGTTGCGGATACCGCACTCATTTCAGATACTGTAATGTACCCATTATGGATATTGAGCTCATTTTATATATTGTCCCATACTCATTGTGGATAACGGACTTATTAATCATTGAGTCTGTGGCTCTGTGTGCACATTTATAAGCTTTAAGCTCCTTTTTCATTTTGGTCGCTCTGGTCACAACTCCTTTATCTTGTCATGTATATCAATGTCATAACATGCATCTTTTCACATAGTATGCTAGCAATCACTTTCATCCAGTGTACACAAGCATTTATCACATTTGTCAGACCTAAGTCCATTCAACATTTTGTTAAGCATTTACTTCCCACATTCACATACATGTAGTTAACACTCCAAATACAGTACCAAATATTGAACTCCTCGGACAATCAATTGTCTAAAATCATCAATATCACAATTATATTAATATCATTTCAATATATATAGATATAAGGATTAAACATAAACAATCAAAACAGAAGCACATATCTAATTTAGATCACATATCTAGGTTACTCACAGCTTACTCCAGATTAGCTATTGCCTTAATGATCTAGCAATTTCTGGATGATGTCGATCAATTTGTGCTTCTATATCATACAATACACACACACTTACACATTACTAACTTATTTAATCAAATAAGTGCTTAATCTTACACATGTATATGCGTTATGTTCAATGCATGTTCAATTGACTATCCCGGGTATGTGACCTTATACATAAATCTTACTCGCTTATTCATCTTAGCTTGTGTTCATAAGAACATCCTTATACTATTGACATCTTATACTTTCCAAATTTGTATGCATTGATATCAAACAACTCATTTTTTTGAATTATACATCATTTAAGAACCTAAACTTGTCAAACACTTAATCAATTGATTCAACATCAAACTAAGATCATTTTAAGCCCTAATCAAGTCTTAAGGTATCAATGTATACTGTTTTATCCTTATATGACTCAACCAGAACACAGAACATAAACTCTCCTTTCTTCCAAGCATTTCTATGATTGTGGAAAGGAACCATACAATTCCGTCGATCATGGGATATATGATTTGAGACCCACCTTCCTTTTTCTTCAAATTTTCTTCCAAACTCTAGCTCCTTCATGATAGTTCTTCAACTATACCTCACTTATACTTCAAGGATACTTCATTTTCTCATCATTTGATCTCAAACTCTAATCCAAAATCATTCAATTGACAATTCATAAAAAATTTGTCTCTTAGGCATCATCAATTAAACAAATGTTTTCATTTACTATTTTAAATGTACACCCTAGTTCTTTTCCATTCTAAGAACATTACATTAGCATATTTCTTTAGCATAAATTCATGTTCAACAAACCTCCAATCTCAACCTAATTTATTCTCAAAACAATCTATAACCTAGGGTTTCCATACATCAAAACAAAATCAATTCATTCATTACATTTCAAACACATCTCATCATCAACCTTACATGCAATTCATCGTTATCCAATCTTTATGGATGTTATGCTGACATATAACTCAATAAGCTAATCAAATACTTACTTGTTTGTCTCAGAATTTCCTCAATCAACAAGCTAAGTAAGTCTCCCAAGCATCAAACATACATTAAGAACAAGACGGGATTAAAGGGTTTCAATTTACAAGATGAGGGTTACGAAATTTTAGCAAAACTTTAAGGGTTTTAGGGATTATGTAAAAGTGTCATAGGTGGGAAGAAAAAGAAGATAACATAAGACCAAAACATGAAAGAAGGTGGTCTTGCAAGTGTGACAGACGTGGGTGACGTGTGTGATGAAGAAAATGGACATATGTCATGCCAAATGTCAAACTAAGATCCATGCTATGTGTTTTTTCTCCTACACTCACAATTGTCACTTCCTCATTAGTCCATTTGTCATTTAATCTCTAGACCATGTGTCACTCAATTATACCTCCATTTGCCATTTTTTTATTCAAGCCAATTGTCACTCTATTATTGATGCCACATGTCACCATCTCATAGGCTCATTCAACCTAAATTTTCATAACACTTTTCTTAGACTAAATGCACATATCACTTTATCAATCACTCAGTTAGAATAATAAATTCTCAATTCACTAATTTTAATTCATTA
Source organism: Erythroxylum panamense (assembly GCA_027123425.1). NCBI lineage: Eukaryota > Viridiplantae > Streptophyta > Magnoliopsida > Malpighiales > Erythroxylaceae > Erythroxylum > Erythroxylum panamense. The sequence continues at coordinate 24,328,065 of JAOTIZ010000004.1, forward strand.
AACAAAATTCAAGACACAATCAACACACAAGCACATCATAATCATTTAAGATCTTTCATACCCTGGGATATATCCGTGAGTGCATGTACTATTTTTACAATGTCCCTAGATTATGATTCAGGTGTATATGCAAATGTGATGTATGCAAGTGAAATGAACTTAATGAATTCTCATATGATCACTCAATATAACATTTTAATTCCTAAATATAAAAATGGGCTACTACATGCTCGATATGCTATGATAAGGACTAACTAAAAATAAGAATATTGTTAAAAAAGACAAGAACACACTTCTATAGATAAGGGCAAAATAAGTCATTCATGGTTGCTTGGAAGGTTAAAGGTGAGTTGGTTAATCTGAATGGCATTACGAGGAATTCGTAATGACCATCTAGAGTGCGAAAGGTCATCTTGTGAGCATCGACATTGGCAACTCAAATTTGATGATACCCGACACGCAAATCTATTTTAAAAAATATTGTAGCTCTATATAATTCATCCATAAGTTCATCCATAGTTAGAATAGGGAAGCAATTTTTAATAGTCATAGCATTAAAAGCTCAATAGTCAGCTCCACGATCCATCTTTTTTTAAAACAAGTAGTATTAGTGATAAAAAAGGGTTAGTGCTTGGTTGAATGAGGCCTTCTTGCAACATCTTTATGATAAGAAGCTCCATGTCTTTCTTTTGACTATGAGGGTAATGATATGGTTTGACTTTGGTAGGTGGAGTGTTTGGTAACAGATGAATGTGGTGATCACAGTGTTTATATGGGGGTAAGCCCTTCGAAGGTTCAAATAGATAACAGTATTTGCAAAGCACAATATGAAGCTCAAGTGAGGTCTGTGGTAATTCTGATGGACTAAAATCCTGGGCTACTTCAACCATGGCCAAAAAATAAGCACATGCATTACTGTCAGTTTGTGTACGCCATTTGAATTAAGTCAATTTCATAGCCGAAGGTTGTGTGCCCATCCCCATGAAGTGTGATGACTAATCCCTTATGCGTAATGGTCATAAAAAAGGCCAGAAAAATCAACCAATATGGAACCTAGATGTGATAGCCATTAGACCCCAAAATGACGTCAACCCTATAGACATCCAGTATATAAAAATCCAAGAATAACTCATGGCCTTGTAGTTCCAGTAAGATTTTCAGTATATGACCTAAGCAATGTAGGGTATCACTATTGCCAACTGAAACCGAAAATGGTGGAGCAGGTTATACTGAAAGGCCAAGATACGTGGTCACTCATAGTTGCACCAGATTGTGTGTGCTGCCAGAGTCAATGAGGACTATAAAGGGATTCCCATTAACATACCCGGTCATCTACAAACATCGGTGAGATGAATGACTATAAAGAGAATGTAGAGAAATTTGAATTCTTTGGAGTCGATCTCTGTAATGGCCGGTGGAGGAAGGGGTAAAGGCAGTGAGAAAAGTGGTTTCAAGAGTGTGTCAATTGTTGATAGATCACCGAAGATTTCCACATCCACCTGCAATAAGAGGAATGGGTTTATTTGACACCTATGGTCGAGTTAGTACATATCATCATAATTAAAACATAGCCCTTTGGCTCTGCTAGTTTGCATCTCAACGAGAGTATTGAATGGGCATGGAGGATGATGAAACTTGCGATTTTGGGTTTGTAATGGTGGATGGTGAGATTTATGGTTTTGGGTTTATAAGAGGGGAAAACGGAGGGTTGAAAGATGATGAAAGGTTGGTTTGGAATCTAGTAATTTAGACTCAATGAGCTTAGCTAAAGCTAATGTGTGAGTTAAGGAGTGCAGTTGGAGCATTATCAACTCGCGTTGGATCTCTGGTTGCAATCCAGAGATGAAACAGTTAAGGAGATGTTCCCCTAATTATCCGGATACCCTATTTGAAAGATTTTCAAACTCGAGCTGATAGTTGGAAACAAAGGAAGATTGTTTGAGTTTAAATAATGAAGTTTGGGGATTACTGAAAAGAGAGGGGTTGAATCTCATTTTCATGACTCCAATAACTAAATCCTAATCGGAGAGTTAGTGGTTCCGATGCATCCATTGGAACTACGATAAAGCTTGGCAAATCATAAAGAAGGTGGTGATGGAGAGACAATTGGCTGGGGAACAATAAAAAATATGAAATATTGCTCAGCTTGAAAGAGCCATTCATGTGGGTTAGATCCATCAAATTGTGCAAGATGGAATTTAGGTGGGTCATGAGTAGAAAGGAAGAAGACAGTGGAGGAAGGGTGGTGGAATTAGTGGCTACTGTGGAGGAAGCAAAAGATGGAATGGGTAGGAGAGGTGGAAGCAATGGCTGTTATTGGATGGTTTGATTGCTAGTTTCCAAACGGTCAAGTTTCATTTGAAGATCGGCTATGGTGGAAGCAGGGTTATGGATGGAGGATTCTAATTTGGATTCAAAAAATGTTTGAAGTTCATGTAGTTGCTCACTGAGGCTCTTGGGCTCAACATCAAATTTGGAAGGCATTGAGGAATAAGACGAGAGCACCAATGTTAGATACAAACATCAGAGAGAGAGAGAGAGAGTAAGAGAGTAGAATATAAGAGATTAACATGGGAATAATCTTACACCCTTTTTCATTTCCTTCTTTTAGTACTTATACTCCTGTAAAGCATAACCACCATTTTTGTTCTCAAGTATCACGAGCTCTTAGTGAACTGGACCTTTACAAAATTCTAAATAGTTTATACAATTACAAAGAAAATGCTTAAAATGTAAAATAGTCATTGAGCCAGGCACACCTTGTCTTGGGAGTAGATTTCTCCTGTGATGTAATAGAGAGGACCAAGCATTGGCACGAAAGAAAGATGTTTATTTTCCATATGATCATTTGTTCACCATTTCTAAAGAAATCAGAGCTTATTGAACTACTTATATTGGGATCATCCGAAAGATAGTCATAAATGGATAGCTCATCATTACCATTCTTATTCTACTCCTTCTTAATCTAGAAAGAAGGTCAACTATCAAATTTTTTAGTTCCATTCTTATTCCAAATCTCTAAGTCAAACTCTTTAAGAAGAATGATTCATCTAATTAGTCTTGGCTTGGTTTCCTTTTTGCTTAAGAGGAACTAGATGGTCAAATGATTGGTATAGACAGTAATTTTCAACCCCACAAAGCATGAATTGAATTTTTCTAAACATGGGGTCATTTTTGGTTCAAAAGGATAATTAAATAGATCTTAAGTAACTAGGCGGGGTAAGGACCCTAGTGACATCCTCTAGGAGGATAGAAGAACAACTCATAGAAGGGTTTTGATACCAGTGTATGCCAAGTTCTAGTGAACTGGCATAGTTAGCTAGCCAATCCGCACCTCTATTTGCCTCACAGTAAACATGCCTAGCTTTCACGATCCACTTATGGTTTTGTAATTGTTGAATACCCAATAGTAGAGTGTTGTAAGGTACGTGTGATTGAGTAGAGGAGGATAGTAGGTTAATGACAATCAACAAATCCACATCTAGCTCCACTGTCTAATACCAAAGTGTCCTTGCAAGTTGTAACCTTGCGAATACCCCCCATAATTCAGCACAAACGGATGTACAAAAACATATATTATGCACAAAACCTCCTATCCATGTTCCAGTGTTGTCTCGAAGGACTCCTCCTGCTGTAGCCCACAATGACGAAACTTTATAAGCTCCATCTGTATTGAGGTGTATCTAGCCCTGCGGTGGGTTTCTCCAACCCACGAGTGTTTCCACTCGCATCCTGGGATGCAGTAGTGCTCTACCCACCAATTCCTTAGCATCCACAATCGATCGTACATACTCGAGAACAATTACATGAGGGTTTACCAACTAGGAAAAACTGGGGTCAAATATTATTTTATTTCTCCAGAACCACAGGAACTAGCAAGTCGTTCTTAAAACTATCGACCAATCGAGTCCTTGAATGTGCAGATGTTGTTGTGAATTTCCTAATAGCCATCAGTTTTTCTTCTCCTAAAAAAATCCTCGGAGAGGACTCTATTAGAGAATCCTGTCTAGAATTTTCGAGCACTACACCCGTCTCGTATTACTTGCTAAATGGATTCAGTTTTGCCACAACACTGGCAGTAAAGGTTCGGGACTTGATGTATGAGATATCATTGTTGATTAGTGAGGAGTTTTCCATAACCGAGGAGCCATAGAAAAGCTTTGAATCTTTGCGAGCCTTCCCATTTCCATATATTTTCCCAGTACCCATTTCTACTGTTATCATCTTGCCTATCGATCAAGTTGTATGCAGACATTGTGAAATATATACCATTTTTGGATGCTCCCTAGATCACTCGATCCTGGCCAAAATGCGTGCATAGGGAAAGAAGACCTGCAATTGCCATGCATACTGAGGTGGGTAATATAGCTTGAAATAGGTTCCACCGCCATTCTCCATTTTCCTCCACAAACGTCTTTACCGATCGATTCAGCAAGTGCCTTGGGATTGGTTGTAGAGCTTGGTCTCTGAGTGGTCCTAGATCATGTACCCATGCATCATGCCAGAATTTCATCATTGCACCATTGCCCACCACCCATTTAATACCTCAGATCACATGTGCCTATACCGTAGCTATTCCTCGCCATACCATGGATCCGCTAGTAGCTGAGATGGAAGACGGTAAATTGGATCTGTCAAATTTATAATTTATACTTAGAACTTTTACCTATAGCGCATCTAGTCGATTGATAAGATTCCATCTGAGTTTTGCCAATAACGCATCATTATGTTCCCTTATTTTCCTAATCCCCAAACCTCCTTCCACTTTCGGCTTGCACACTAATTCCCAGTTCACCAAGTTGCTCTTGGTTTGCTCCGTAGTTGATCCCCACAGGAATCGACGCATGATTCTTTCAAGCTCATCACATAATTGGCGAGGGAGTCTCACAGCTTGCATCGTGTATATTGGCCAGTGTTTTAAAAATCAAACCGAACCAGTCGGTCAGACCGGAGAACCGGTGAACCGGAGCATAAAACGGTCCGGTTTAGCCAGTATTTTTTGTGAGTGATTGACCCGTTCATTTTGCGATCGGACCGGTAAAAACCGTTGAACCGGTAAAAGATAGAACCGGCCGGTCCATTTAAAATACCTTAATTTTGATGATTTTAACTTGAATGAATATTATGATTAGTGATCTTTTTTTAATCTTTTTAATGAAATATAACTAGTGAGCTTTGTTATCTTATTTTGTGTTATATTTGGCGAACTTTTAAAAAAAATTGTATATTTTAAAGTTTGAACGTTTAAGTTAAGTTTACAATTAAATGAATAAATAATTAAATAGTATGTTTAAAAATTGTCTTATATATATAATATATATAATAAAAATTTATATATTTATTAGTCACCGGTTCGACCACGATTGAATTCCGGTTGAACCATTAACCCTTAAATCAATTTCTTCTCCGATTCAATCACCGGTCCGATTTTTAAAACATTGGTTGTGACACATTATTATATTAATTGGCTATTAATTGTGCCCTTACAAATTTTTCATTCATTATTATTTATTGTTACTATATTATTAAGTACCATATGATAATATTAATTTTATATGTTATTCATAACTTTAATATTAATTTTATATGTTATATTAATTTTATGATATTAATTGTATAATTAATTATTAATTAATATTAAGTTTTATATATTAATATCTTAATATATATACCTATTCACGGTTGTGACAAATTATTATATTATTAGCTACTATATATTAATATTATGTATATAGATTAGTGACAACCGTGCATTATTAATTGCTAATTATTATTAAGTATTATGTAATAATATTAAGTTTATATAAATGGTAGTAACTATTAAGTCACAGGCGTGATTTCTTTACACGGTTGTGAATTGTTATCTCACAACCATGCATATTATTTATTTTTTGCTTTTTTGGTTTTTTCGTTATTGTTAATTAATAAATAGGAATCTTCTTATTAGTCCTTTCATAATATAATTTAATAATGATTTAATTGTTAATTTTGCTTATTATTGTGTTATATTAATTACTAATTATTATTAATTGACTGTTAATTATGCCCTTATAAATATTTATTTTTAATAACTATTTTATTAAGTACCGTATGTTAATATTAATTTTATATGTCATTTATAACCACGCATTATTAATTATTCATTGTATTAATTTTTATATACTAATATTAAATTTAAATCTTAGTTTGTTAATTATTATATATTAATATCTTAATATATATACCTATTCACGGTTGTGACATATTATTATATTATTTGGGACTCAGCTGCATGAGCAAGTAGTTCAAGGGCTTACCTTTTTATGTTCTATTCTCTTTGATTTCTCACATTCTTTTTTCTCTAATGAAGGAAGATGTATCTCATCCGGTCATACTTGTCGGCCCAGAAGATCCAGTGTAGAGATAAAATAGAACTAACCAAGCATTTTAATTGGTATGTGAGTAAATAGAGAAGAGTGATGGTGTACATTGTTTAAGGCATATAGCTAAAAGAAGATCCTGCCATTTGTTGTTGTTGTATTTTGCTTCTCAATCTCCCCTAATGTAGTCTTGTTCAATTTTTAGGCATTGTTTTTTATTTGCCTAATAACAAGTTTCATTCATCACCCTCCTCAATGTGTGTGTGTGTGTGTGTGTATTCATTGCTTGATGTTGTATTGGTTTGGTCTACCGTTACTAATCATTTTGTGTAGTTTTTTTAGGCTGAGTTTTTTGTTTGCCAATAGTCTCTCTTGTAAAAGTTGCAAATTTTATTGATTGGTTTTCCTTTTTCTTTACCTTCTTTTTGGTTAACTTGGCCTCCTTCACACCAATGGAAAATTCTGCTAATCTAACTCGGTTCAATTTGAAATCTTTCTCATATTAGACATCTTGATTGAATTTTAGGTCAAATTCAAATTGTCTCTTGGCAAGTCCGGTCCGACCCAACCTAACTCATTTCTATGTCTACTCTTCCATCTTTAAGGAATGGTTTTTTAAATTGTTATCTATAATACTTTTTTGGTCTTATTGGATTGGATTTTAATGAATTAGGATTAAGGAGAAGTAATAAACTAAAGTCAAAGTTAACGTACTTAATGCACAAGGCTCTCCTCTTTGCGGGAGTTTGGGGAGGGTCATAATGTACGTAGCTTTTCTTTTGTATTTTTACTGTATTCTTTACTAAAATGTTATAACAAATTTTACTCATATGTTTAAATTGTTAGTTTTCTCTTCTCACTTTTATTAATCCAATTTAAATATTCACTTGTCGTATCTTTTCTTCTTTTCCCTTACAAAATTATGTCTAGTATCATACAATTCTAATTTTTCCCATCAAATACTAACTTTAACAATATTCACTTACACATCTTAACCATTCATAACAAAACCTATACATACGTTTTAACTAGGTCAACCGAAACGGGGTTACCTTATAATTTCTAACCCCAACGGTAACCGTGTGCACTAACGGCTATGAGAAACGGTGGACAAGTCAGGACTGTTGGATTGGCAGAGAGATCGAAGGGTCAGAAATCGAAAGAGATTCGACCGTTGCCAAAGTGAAGAGACGGCTCGTGAGACTTCAAACAGGGAAGATCTTCACTGGTTCTCAATTCTTTTTCTGTCCCTTCACCTCTCGCTGCAGCCCTACAGAGAAAAGTGGGAGTTTCAGAGATTTTTTGTTGTTATCCAAGTGAAGTTGTCGTTATTTTTGAAGAGATTGGACGTTGGGGGAATCGTTTCAGTGATTAGAAGAAGAAGACGATGGCTTCAAGACCCATTGTTCCACAGCAAGCCAAAGGTAAAGTTTCTACGTGTTTTTTGTTAAAAATCACCAACTAATTTTTAGAAATTTGTAGAAAATTCTAGATCTAAGAAAACTCTAGATATGTAAAAAAAATCTGGAAAAATCACCGTGCGAGTTGGCAAGTCTAGAGTCTTTTAACAACTTGCATGTAGGTCGGTAATGGATGCCTATAAATAGGCAATCCTACCACCATTTTGTAACCATAAAAAACAAAGAGAGAAAAAGTGTGTAGTGTGTGTAGTGCGTGTGTCCAAGTTTCTTTCTTCTATTCTTGTTTTTACAAATCCTTAGGTGTTTTGAGTCTTGTATTCGAGTCCTTTTATTAATAAAATTATCGTCAGTTTTTTTAACAAGTGGTATCAGAGCAAAGTTGTGTCGTCTAGAGTCGTTGCTCTATTGTCTAATTTTTTTACGATAAGAGATTGTGTCTTAGCTGAGATTCTGCCAAAATTTAGTCACAATCCGGGATTGTGATATTATTCAATCAGGGATCAAGTAATTATGACAGACATGAGCACCTCTGTTAGTTTTTTAGAAAAATTAAACAATAATAATTATAATACATAGAGCACTCGTATGCAGTTTTATCTACTAGGACAAGATTTATGGAGTATTGTTGGAAGAAACGAGACTCAACCTCCAACATTAGAAGAAGAATTAAAGAAGTGGAAAATTAGAGCAGGTAAAGCCATGTACGTGTTGTCAGTGACGATAGAAGACGACATACTTCAGCAAATAAAGGATGCAAAGACACTGAAGGATGCATGGGACACTCTCGCTCAGTTGTATGCACGCACCAACGACGCCAGACTCCAGCACTTAGAGAACGAGTTATTGTCGATCTCGCAGCACAACATGACTGTAAGTGAATATTTTACTAAAGTTAAATCTTTATGCCAAGAAATTTCTAAGTTAGATCCTCCTAATGCTATAACTGAAACAAGAATGAGGAGAATTATTGTACATGGGTTACGCCCAGAATTTCTTGGTATTGTTACGGTTACTCGAGGTTGGGCAAAGGAACCAACCTTGACAGAGCTAGAAAATATCTTAGCCAATCAAAAAGCTTTAGATAAACAAATGTCTAAAGTTTTTATTAAAGAAGAAGACAAAGCCCTTTTCACCAATAAAGAAGGAAAAGGGGGTCACAAGAAGTAACGTGACGAAGGAAAGCTCGAGATGTCAAGGAGGTTGGCGAGGCCACCAACGAAGAGGGAGTTGCAAGCAAGGGGGAGCTCGTCAAGGTTAAGATACAAGTCGTAACAATAAACAAAACACTCAGAAAGAAGACAGGTGCTATAATTGCGGAGGGAAGGGTCATTACTGTTGGGACCCGATCCGGGAACCGGATCCCAACCGAAAAGCAGGAATGGATACGAAGAACGAGTCGAATTCAAATTGGATAAATTGAATTCGATAATGACTAACAAAGCGAAAGTGGAAGCCAATCGAAAACGGAATCGAAAGAAGAAAATCAGAACGATTACATTCAAAGGCGCAACAAATACGGATCGAAACCATAAATGTTGGGACCCGATACGGGAACCGGATCCCAACCGAAAAGCAGGAACGGATACGAAGAATGAGGCGAATTCAAATTGGATAAATTGAATTCAATAACGACTAACAAAGCGAAAGCGAAAGCCAATCGAAAACGGAATCGAAAGAAGCAAATCGGAACGATTACATTCAAAGGCGCAACAGATACGGATCGAAACGAATCATATAGCAAAACAAAGCGGAGCAAAACACCGAACGAATCGAAATCATATTACTTAACAAACGGATCGAATTCAAACTTAAAATCAAAGTATACAAATGAAGGCAAATCGAATAGCATAACAAATGTCCGACATCCGTGCATAAATTATCTTAAGGAAGCGTCGCGTTGGAAACCTAAAACTTTTACTCAAATTCAATTTCATAAATAACATAGTTTTCAAAATTGATGTCATAATTCATCAATTCATACTACTTTCAAGATATCTGAACCACCAATTTCAAAAATCCCTAAATCTCAAAATTGGCCTAAACCAATTTACATAAATTCCATATCATTATTCACAATTTCTTCAAAACTAATTTCATATTTCACAATCCATAATATTTTCCATGATTCTACACTAATAATTTCTAAAAACCCCAAATTATGAAATTTGGGCATAATTCCTAATTAATCAATCATCCAAAATTAAACTTCTTCTTAGCATAATCACTTAAATTAAACATAGGAAACGCAATCCCATGGCATCCTTAACCCAGTTAAACCAAAAACTTATCAAAAGATTCAAAATCACAAAACTTCTCTCTTACCTTTTTCTTCTCAATTTTCGGATTTTTCAAAGACTCATGGGAAGCTTTCCTCATTTTCCTTCTTTTCCTCTTGAGATAAGCACGAAAATCATCTTGAAACCCGAAAATTTTTGAAATCTCCAAGCTTTTCTTCTTCTTTCTTCTCCACGGCAATCCCCTTTCATTTTCTCTTCTTATTTTCGGACTCCCTTCACGGCTACATTGGACCGCTATGAGGGAAAGTGTCGTACGTTCTGTTCACTGCTGCACATGATCGCTATGCAGGAATGTGCAGTACGTTCTGTTCCGGACCGAACCAGACCATTCTGATATGTTACGTGTTTTTGATTTTGTTCTGTGTGCTGCATTCATGTTTAAATTGAGAAATGAAAAAGTGAAATTTATTATGAAAAGTTTGAAAAATATTGAAAGATTTGAGGAAAGTGTTTAAAAAGTTATAAAGTTTGAAAAATAAGCCCTTTGGTAAAAAGTTTATGAAGAAAAAAATTGATTTCCGCTTATTTGTCATTTTATAAATGTGTTATCCACGAGCTTCCGAGCTCAGCCCCCCTTTCATCCCCATCTCCAGATTTCGAGCAGGAGATCGGATGAAAGAATGTGAAGACATTTGATCCGATTTTGCATCGTTTGTATTGTTATGTGAATTGAGATTTGGAATATTTTGTAAATGGCTTGAATTGCCATTAAGTAAGTGATTATGATGTATTTCAGAATGTGTGAAGATTATGAATTAAGTATGAGAGTGTGAAATTGTATATGAAATTGTGTATGAATTTGGAAATGAGATTGAGTTATGAGATCAGTATATTGAATTACAGTTATGAGAATGTTTTAGAATTAGGTTTGCGTTTGTTTGTGCTGAGATCCCGGACGGAGGGTCCGGTTGATTTTGATGATTGTATGATTGATTGGGCATTTAGAAGTGTATTTTGA
>JAOTIZ010000004.1:24385110-24425275 GCA_027123425.1 Erythroxylum panamense
AGAGAGGGAGGGAAATTTTGAAAATTTTGCAAAAAAGTCATGATTTTTTAAAATTTTTAATATCGACCGGTATTTGGCCGATATTTTGAATACTAACAGCACCAATAGGTACAGGCTAATATGGGCCGGTATTAACTGGTATTTAAATCCGATACCACCGACCCCTAGTATCGTATTGATTTTGGTCTAGTATGGTAAGTACCGGCCGGTACAGTACGATATTCATTACTATGCTTCTTGGTGCTAAGCCCAATTCTAAATCTGCTGGGAGGAGTGGAAACAAGAAAGAAGAGACGCTATTTAAAAGTTCAACTATAAAATTGTCATATAATCAAAAAAAATAAAAAATAATTTATAAGAGTAAGTAATTAATGTACTCGAGAGATGGCTTGCGCACATCACAAACAACCACCATATTATCAAAAGCCAATACTTAATTAAACTGGTCAGAACGTGCAATAATAAAAATCTTGGATGCCAACTGAACTCACTTCCCAACCATTTACGATTACTTGAATTTGCATAGCTTCCCCAAAGATACTTCAACTTAGCTGTGTTGTAACTCTCAGATTCTAAATCAAACAAATACAATCTCCCATTTTCCATCAACACTAGACTCCCTTTAGGCAAATGAGGACTCTAACAAGCAATCAAAATTGAACAACTCTTCCAACCTATATAACGCAGCACAGGCATTTCATCAACCCCGTTGGTTGATGAACACACATGCATTTGCTCCTAGATACATTTATTTAAATATATTTTTTCATTCTTTTTCTTTTTCTTTGCTTTTCTTTCTTGTGCTTTTTTCTTTTCTTTCTTTTCTTTTTCTTTTTTTAAACATTAAAAGAAACTACGTGAACATGAGAATTTCAATTACAAAACATTTCAACATCATAACAAACTCACACATATGGACATCTCCACGCTTAGAATTTTGTACAATCACAAACTTAACAATCACAAATACTGCACTAGCTTATAGCTTGGGTAGGACATTTGAGTAAGTATAAAGCATGTAATGTGGTTAGTACATAAAGAACGTATGTGATAAAAACGTGGTCTTGAATAGAAACTCAACGCAAAATTGGGATATACATGCCATAAAGGTCACATATTATCAAAAGGCAATGAGACTGATATAGATATTTCTGTCTAATAAGGCTCAAAATCTCACCGGCTTTGTCTACCACTAGTCACTATTCTTCTAAAGATAATACACATCAACTAATCACAAGAGCAAAAGTACGTGCCAAAATTACTATGAAATTTTCTAGTCAATTCATTCTCTACTTATGAATAAATAATCCTAGAAGCAATAGAAAACGAGCAAATATTTCTTTGTTTTCTTTATTCTTTCTCTCATTTTAATTAAAAACTTGAAAACAAGCAAAAATAAACCAACAAAGAAACACATATGTGTAAAAAAAATAAATGAGAAAATTTAAAAGTAAAGAAATTTACTTCCCTTGGGTTGCCTCCCAAGAAGCGCCTTTGTTTAGGGTGGCTGACTCGACTCCTTATTCTACTCATATGACAAAATTATGATCTTATGATGGCACAAACGATTCGTCAACATGAGGTTCTTCAGGATAGGGTCTTGGTTGACAATTGTTCCCATTCAACTCCTTCCCTATCCTCAGACTTTTAATCTCGACTAAGTCTATGCACTCGAGAAATATTTCAAATATCTCTTCACCATTTTCTTCCTTGTTTAGTTCCTTCAATCTGCTATGTAAAGGTGACAATTTAGTTTCAAAAATAATTATGGACTCAGTACTTGCCTTCGAGCTAAATGATATGTCCTTTTCGACTTTGAGCTCCTTCTCAACTTCTTTTTCTTCATAAGCAATTCCTTGAGTACTACACTCAATATTCTTAAGCTCTTCTTCACTCTATAAGGTTTCCATGTTAATATCCATCAAGTATTCCTTAGGTTGATATGGTTGTGTCTCTTTGCTTTGTGATGCTAGGCAGTTGATAGCTTCTACCAATTGATCTGCCTGGCTTGTCAAGTTTTGGATTCTAAAACTTATTTCTTGCTAGAATTACAAAGTGTTAGTAATGTACACTTTAACTAATTCTTCCAAGGATGTACCTGAGTCTTGATAGGAAGCTTATGATATGTACAGGAATTACTGTGCTTCTTGCAAACTATCATGGAAATAATTCAGCTTATTATTCAATCCATAACAAAAGTTTGGTTGATCAGTCCAAACATTGTTATAGAATTGAGAATATGAATTAAAGAAAAATTACTCCCAGAATGTCAAATTTAATTTTTAATTTTTTATAAAACGAAACAAAAAAATAAAAAGATTACGAAATAACTAAAAAGAAACCAGTTACGAAAAAATATATACAAAATACCAATTAAAATCAATAACAAAAACTAAAGACCGCAGTCCCCGGCAATGGTGCCAAAATTGACAGGCACGTCATAACAATAACCAAAATAAAATAACTAGACTACTACTGTAATAGTGGTGAGTCTAAGTCGATCCCACAAGGAATATTTGGTTAGCTTATGAAATGAAATTAATTGATGTTTAGGTAATGGGGGTTTTGGATTTAATAAGAAAATAAGATAAAATAAACCTAATGAACACAAATTAAAGAAAACATGTGAAAAATGATAAAATTGGAAAATTTGGTAGAGATTCGATTCTTTGGTTCAATCTCGACTTATACACTAATTAAGCATAAGTCATTGATTTATTGTTCTTTTATCTCTCTTAGCAATTATCGGTCGTAGATTAACAATAAACTCTGTTAGTCCTGATTTTTCCTTAGATCTTAGTTAATTATGAAGTGCTCATTAATTAACCTTAGCAATCGGAAAACCTAGAATAAGCTCTCTAATTTTATCCAGACAATTGCCTTATAAATTAGAAAAACAGACTAATTTAGGTAATAATCAAACAAGCTCAAATTATTTAACCTATGTTATATTATCTCTAATAATTTGGAACCATTAGTTGCTGCACATGAATCGGGAATACAACGATTACGTATTGCATTCGATTCTAGCAATGGGTTTTCATGAAAAACGATTCAATAGCGCATTAAAATCATCATCATTTAAATACCCAATCAATCCATACCTGATAACATAATTAATTTCTAATGAGAGAAAGAAAAAAAATAAAAATTACTTAACCCAGGTCGTCGACATCGATGTCACCTCCAATCTAGCGTCAGGAACTTAGCCTTCTATAGGTGTCTCAGGAAAAAGCTTCAGCCACCATAAAAATTTCTCCAGTCGAAGACCACCTTTCTGTCTCGCTACCACCACTACTGTTCTATTCAGTCTAATGTCTCCTCACTATGTTATTGATGTGATAAATAAACTTCTCGGTCCATCTCCACTATTCACATCTCCTTTTTTTTTCCTCTGCCACCAACTCTCTATTCTCCCCTTCTTTAAAAGCCTACGCTAGCATGAGCGGCAACGTTTGCGTTCTTTAAAACCCTTTTGCAGTGTTAAATGCTAGCATTTAATGCTAGCTTTCACTTTCAACGTTAGCCTTTAAGGCTATGCATTAAACGTATGCAACGCTAGCATTTAAAACCATGAGTTAAATGCATACAACGCTAGCATTGGAGTTAAACACAAGCGATCATCATGAGTCCATCAGCTTAATTTAGTTAAGGATGATTTGATCGATTCAATGTATTGTGTGCACTTAAAGTTTTATTATTGGATCACCAACTCATCACATGGGCCAAGTGGGAGATTGTTAAACTATTTTATGTCTCATATGACTTATAATTTGAGTCCCATAAAAAGCACCTGAGATAATAGTTATTGGGTATTAAATAATGGGTCTCAAACGGCTTATAGACCCTTTCCCTGTCTCTTTCAACACTAAATCATCGTACTGGTTAGTGAACCATCATGACGGTTCGTGAACCAACATAATGGTTCGTGAAGCGACACGATGATTGGAACAATTCGTATATAAGTTTTATAAAAACTTATGAATAGATATTGAATTATTATCTTAACCATTGAAGAAAAATAAAAGAAAGAAAGCAGAGAGGGAATAAAACAAGCCTTACAGAAAAAACATCAAATCATGGATACAGGTATGCCGAACTTAATCGATCCTTAAATGTCTTACAAAAATATCCTCCCTTTTCCTTTCATAAACTATATAATAAGGCATAGTGTAAATGCCAAGTGCTTGTTAAAGAAATGAATAGTTCTTAGAAAGTTTACGTACCAATTGTTACCTCTATTTATATGCCACCAAACAGTTATTTGATTCTTGGTATTCAATAAGGTCACTTGATATTAATCAACAAGGAAAAGAAATCAACATGATCTAGGTACTTACAAAACTTCGATCCTTGGAATTAGCTTTTGATATTATCTTAAGCAATTGATATTTATATGTCCATAATCATCACAAAAATAGCATCTCATATGATAGGAATCGAAAGTGTTACTTTTAAGTGTGAAATACCTATAACAATATGACAAATGTGAATCTTTAAGTCTTCTTTGAATATAATAATGAATAGATATGTTAAGGTTTGAAGCTCCAAATAAATGATTTGGCATGTAATATGTTCTTTAGATGAAATTTTGTTTCATATTGATTGTGAACAGATGTCTTTTAATTTTAAGGTGACATATGACAATAAAGAGTTTATTTCATGTCATTTTGATGATAAAGTGGTCTATATAAATGAGAGAAAATATTACATGCTCTTCAAGTTTGTCTTGTAAGAAAATCAAGCCTATTTTCTCTTTATACGTTGCATCTTCTAGCCTTAGAATGTAAACCATACATGAATACCTAGTATTTCTTTTTTTTAATTGAAATTAAAGTATGATAGATGAGCATATGATTTTTTTTTTACATATTGAGAAAATGTAATATGCTTTTATGATGATTTTGGAATAGGTTCATCATGTAAATGTTTTCCCCTATGAAAAATATAAGCATTAGATAATAAAATTCCATATGTGAAACTGATTGTATCCTAATCAATTAAGTTCTTTTTTCCTCAAGGAATGCTATTCAATGTTTTACCTCATAAAGTGAAATTAGGCAATGATTTTTTAATGAGAATAATCTCCTTATTTAGTGCCTTATTCTTATGCAAAAATTCATCCACGTTATTATTGAGCAAGTTTTATATATAACAAAACTCTTAATACTCAAGAGTGTGACATCCCACATCGGTTAGAGAGGAGAACAAAGTACGTCTTATAAGGGTGTGAATACCTCTCTCCTATAGACGCGTTTTCCCATAGGTGGGAAGAGCAAAATCGTGAGGGGTTTGGCCCTAGAGGCAACCCAAAGCAGACAATATCTGTAGGCAGGTGGTTTGGGCTATTACAAATGGTATCAGAGCTAGTACCCAAACTATTGTACCAGCTAGGCTAGACCCTAAAGAGGGTGGGGCCCTAAGGGAGATAGAGAGTATGAGATCCTATATCGGTTAGAGAGGAGAATAAAGTATGCCTTATAAGGGTATAGATACCTCTCCACTATAGATGCATTTTCCCAAGGGTGGGAAGAGCAAAATTGTGAGAGGTTTAGCCCTAGAGGTAACCCAAGCGGACAATATCTGTGGGCAGGTAGTCTGGGCTGTTACAAAGCAAGCATACAGACTGTAACTTGTAATATTAAAAGGTATCAATCCTACGAGGAATCAGTTAAAACAAATTGAACTTGAATTTGTCTAAGGTAATAAAATATGATATGAGTGAAAAATAATAACAAAATTAAAGCAATTAATTAAATTCAACCAAGTAACAAGTGAGCTGCCAAATTAATGGAAGGTTGATCAATGATTAAAGCTTAATGTAAGGTTGATCAAGGATTAATGCTTAAGATTTATTCTTTCATTAGTTTGCTCTTTTAATTATTGTTTGTCGATACTATATTTCCTATGGGATTGATTACTCTCTTTCAAGACCTAATCAATTAATCCTAATTGAATCCAAATATTCTAAATTTTGCAATTCACAAAACCTTCCTAACTTTTTTTAACTAGATTTGACATTATCTATTGGATAATTAAGTTCTTACATAAGATCTCTCTTTGTATGATTGTTAATTTGATAATTGCATGAATTATTAAACTACCAACTCTCGTTGTGCAATTTAATCAAATTGCTTTTGATTGGCTCTCTCAATTTATTGTCAAAGTTTGAAATGCATAATTATCACAACACCAAAATATATATTAAATCAATAATAATCAGGTTCACAAATTAAATTCAGATAAACCTTGTTTTGGAAACTAGAATTTTAAGAATTTAATAAACATCTAAGAATTTAGTTTACACATCAAGTTTGATGAAAATAACAAAAGGAAAGAAAGAAAAACTTAGTTTGGAGCTTGATATGGAAAGTTAGAATTCTGGATGTTCTTCTTGATCTCCCTTGTTTAATCCACTTTCGTAAGATGGATTCTGCATTCTTTTATGTCTTTCACATTCTTAAATAGTAGTTTAGGGTCCTAGGGTTGTTTCTAGGCTTTCTCCACTTAATTTGGTTCCAAAACTAGCCCCAAAACATCAAAAGACTGAAGAAACTCACATGTTGAAAGTGTTGAAATTTGCTAGAATTGTTGTCTGGAAGTTGTACGGTCTTATGCACGACCATGCTCAAACCATGCACCACCAAAATTGATGAAAATGGCAAATTTGCATGGCCTAAGGGACATGAATGAGATGATGTATGGCTGTGCATCTCTTTTTTGCATTGAATCTTTGTTTTATGTCACGTTTTCATCCTAATGTTTCTCTTTCTTCAATTTTTTATTTCCATACACTCATAAACAAATCAAACACCTCATGAAACATAAAATTAAGATCCAATTGTTGCTTTAAATGAACTTATTAGAATACCTACAAACACTCACATTAATATAATTCTAAGCCTATGCATACGATAATCATCTAATAAACACCTAAAAACACACTAAAATGCCTATCAAAACATAACATAAACTACACCTATCATTTATAATTAGTAATAATTGATTAGATGAAATTCCACTTATTTTTCTTTTTAATTTACTTGCTTTTCAAGCTAAAACCTTTTAAGGTAATTGAGCATATTTGACCTTCAAATGAGACTTTCAAGAATTGGAGGACATTTCAAGTAAAATAGGACAGACATCATAATTAGAAGACATTATTGCCTTAATACAACCTAGCACACTCTTGTATGCTAACTCGTGCCTAAAATTAATCCATGTAACTGAAGACATGAGTTAGAACAACATGTAAAGACAATCCATATAGCAGAGAGAATTCCAAAGTGTGACATAGCCTAAGATATGTCATTTCCTATACCTGAAAAAGTTACATAATGGTTTATTAAATAGGTGTGTTAGACCCTATGTCCCTTCTGAGAAGAAAGAGAAAGATCTGCATCCTTGGTCATGGTCTTGTCCTAGACTATGTCTCAAGTAGATGAACTATATTTGGAGTATGGAAATCCTATTTTAGGAGGAATTTTGAGAACTTTTCTCATCTTATCATTCCTTTTAATTCAAAAAGTTGGGGTTAGCCATTAGGAGATACACTAACCTTTAAAAGGTCAATTTCAAAGTTGTTCTCATTAGAGAAACAAAATTGGAGATCATTCTAATCGATCAAGCTTTTCAAAATACAAGATTTTTAAATATATTTAGGATATTTTCTTTATACAGATTTACTTGATTTAATTTGTGAAATGCATTATATAACTGTGAACTATCTTTTATTTCTCTTAATGTATATCTAATTCACTAATAAAAGATTTGAGAGAACCTATTATGAATGGAACATAACATAGAAATTAAGAGCTTAAAAGAGTGATAGATATAGACTTGAAAAATTAATTAAAGGTAATCTTTATTTTTATGTATATGTTTAATTAACTAATGTATAAGATAAATTTCATAGGATAAATATATTTTGTAAATAAGATTATGATTAAATAATAATAATTATTTTATTTGAAATTTGAAAGAAATTCATTAAAACCCCAATCATGAGCATCAAATAGGAAAATGTAAAAATGCAAGGATCATCAAAGTGTGTGACAATCTATCTAAGCATTTGTTATATTAAAAAACAACATATGAAGTAACTAAGCATCATTCCAAACTCCATCTTATTCTCATTGAAGTACTCAATCCTTGTGAGCCAACAAAATTAATATAATTCAACAACAATCCCTGCAAGCAAGGGCATGTCTCTCAGTACTACAATTATTGAATAGCCTATTATTCGTTTCTCTCCAAATGTAGTAGATTGAGCAAGTTAAGCTGAGAATAAGACTTTTCTGATCACCTCTCTTTTTTTTGTAGAGTTTATCAACCCACCTGAGGATGTCTTTCCATTCCATACATGGATAGACAAGATCCAACATATATTGCATCCTAGCCCATACAACTTTAGTGTAGTCACATTGGAAAAACATATGGTTAATAGTTATAGGCCTAAGTTTATGTAGAAAACAAATTTGATTAGTTAAACCAATCAATCTATCTTTGGCTTTAAATTTATGCCTTACTACTAGAAAAGAAGCAAAAAAAAAAGTCATTAACAAAAAGGTCTTTAGGTATTAAAGTACATTCTAAACAATGTTATACCATTAAACACTAGGCAACTGGAGCCTGAAAGCCTTAAGGCAATAATGATTAGAGAATTCTCTACTCCTATTAGGAATCCAATGGTTGCCATTGCTCATTGTGAGATTGAGGGAGTAATAAGGGAGATAAACTCAAAGTCTATCATTGCCTCTGAAGCTAATGGGCTAAGAATCTTGCTAAACAATCTCCATTACCCGAGCTTGAACAAGAATCTTGACTATTAATGATTTTAATTCCTCTTTAAGGATTAGGGGGCTTTGCTTTGACCAATTATCAAACCAAAACTAAGAGGAATGTCCAGTTCTAATGTGTGTTTTGATTAGAGGATATACTATCTTTCTTTTCCTTAACATTTTAGTAAAATATCAAGAATGCACTTTCTTCTCTTAAATGGTCCAGAAACTGGAGTTATTAAAATTATATATGTTAGTCCATTTGGACCAAAGAGCCTCCTTATCTATGAACAATCTCCATATTCTTTTTATAACTAAGATTAATTGACTTATCTACATGCAATCAACCCTAATCCACCCTCTGGTTTTATCTAGCAAAGATTATCCCACTTAATTTTTTCACCTTTATAGTTATTAGCACTTCCATTCCATAGAAAATTCTTAATACATTTTCCAGCTCTTTATTGATCTTCCTAGGAAGAAAGAGATGGGTGCTTTAATAGGAACATAGGTTCCTAAGCATAGAGGAGATAATTTGAAGCCTCCTTGCATATGAAAAAAACTTACTTTGTCAGGAATTAATTCTTTTCTTATAACTTTCTAGCAGAGGAAGACATTCCTAATATCTTAGCTTCTTAGAGGAGATGGGAACTTTAAGAGATTTAAAAGGAAGGTGATTAGCATTTGATTCAGTCCTTAACTTTATCCTGGAAGTGTTCGTCACGTCAGAGGAGAAATATATCTTTTTTTTGTTAATTTACACTCAAACTTGAAACCCTGTAGAACTCCTCAAGAGAATTGCATAGTATTGCTATAAAATTTATTTCAGCTCTATAAAACATGTTCAAATCATCTGCAAAGCTTAATGATTGAGCTTTAACAGCTTCCATTCATGATGAAACTTAAACTTGAGGTTTCTTTATGTGTGCTTCATAATCAACTTAGTAAGAATTTCCAAAGAAATAGTAAAAAAAAGTAAGAGGAAAGGATATCCCCTTGCTTTATCCCATTAGTTACCTTAAATTGTTTGCTTAGAATGCTATTTATAAGAATGCTAAATGAAGTAGTCAAAATATAAGTATTAATCTACGAGATAAATTTGCAAGGAAAACCAAACCATTAAAGGAAATAAAGGATAAATCCCTAATTGATAGTATTAAAGGCTTCTAAAAAGTCTAGTTTGATTGCATGACAGATATACTACTATCATAACCCCTCAACAATTCCTGGTTCAATAAAATATTGTTAGAGATGGATCTACCTAGAATGAAGGCACCCTGAGATTGGTGGATTAAAAACTTCAAAATACACTTCAATCTTTGAGATAAGAGTTTCGAAAGCATTTTGTATATATTATTGCAACAATAGATAAGGCAAAAATCCTTAACATTATGAGCATTAGGGAGTTTAGGTACTACAAAGATGTGATTGGAGTTGAGCACATTTAGCATTTTGTTAATAAACATGAACTCCTGAATAAACTAAACTAGAAGATCCCTGGTAATGTCCTAAGTAGATTGGCAAAAAAGGGCATTGAAATCAACTAGACCTAGAGCTTTTTTAGGATTTAAATTGACAAATCATAATTATGATATTTATATTATATTAATGTATTATTCCTAAATTATTCTCAGTTGTTGCTTTATTAAGACTATAAATTAATAGACTGGAAAAACTAATACATAATATGTTTCTTCGTCACAAAGGAAGTAATAATTTTTTACAAGATTTACTTTTTACATACATATGATTTATATCTATATACACTTCTGTCTATTCCTCTTCTAAAAATTTTCAAGAATTCATCACGTTCTACCATAAAATCATCGAATCTAAAAGGCATATCCCTTTTTAAATTCGTAAGAAATTTTAAATCAATATTAGGGAGTGAAATGAGAGTTGGGGGGCTAAGAATTTACATTTACTCTTTA
The DNA here is from genome assembly GCA_027123425.1 of Erythroxylum panamense. NCBI lineage: Eukaryota > Viridiplantae > Streptophyta > Magnoliopsida > Malpighiales > Erythroxylaceae > Erythroxylum > Erythroxylum panamense. Next base: position 24,395,822 of record JAOTIZ010000004.1, read on the forward strand.
GACACTCATTCAACCATGTGCTATCAACCAAATTCCTATCAATTTTCTTCCTTATAAACCCCCTTGAAGTTTGTTTGTTATACGAAGTACAAAACCAGCCCTCACATTCCATTGATTAATTTTCTTTAATTATATCAAAGCATATAAATATTTACAAGTCTCTGGTCTCGGTGTGAAAGATTTAGATCGGAAGTAATAGTATTCCTATCTCTCTAATTAGGAGACTAAACCTTGATTATTTCATCCTTCACTTTATGTCCCATTTAGATGAATTTAATTTGAATTCTTAAGAATATAGACTGCTGGTGTTTTTAGTCAGCAATCTCACTGCTTCTACTTCCGAACACTTGACTCTTGTAATAAGACTGCGATAATTGAAAACAGAATACCTTTTATTAAGTTTATTTTATGTATGTTTGCAGTTGCAGACATTTATCGGGCGGAAACGAAATGACATAACAGTTTTATCATTTACAATTCCATCTGCACAAGCACCGCAGGTCTGGTCCTCCCTCCCACACTTCACATTCTGCCTCTGGTTTCCCCTGAAGTTTGCACAAATGTGTGCAAAGTTTAAGTTCGCATCCATACTTGGTCCCAAAGAGGGGAGGCATTATGCTTAAACATTTATCTGCATATACCGGTTGATGAGACGCCATTGCTAGTAATAAAACTGCAGTAATAACAACAACAAATCTATACCAATCAGTCTTTTTTTTTTGAATAATTTACATAGAAAATGAGATGATGAGCTATATGAATGGTGAAACTCTCGACAGAAAAGAAAATTAAAAAGCCTAATAATATTAACAACCGTAGCCTCGTAGCCACCAAATTATTGGCCTCGTGCTGATACCAGAGATGGGTCTACAGATACGATTTAATGGTGTCAAGTTTTAATAGCTAATGAGTAATTTTATAACTTTTAAAATTCCTTTTCAAAAAATTCAAAGAGAAACTGGATTCTGAACAAACATGCTACTGATTTCTTAGATCTCCAGATTATTTCTATTTCATCAAACATGCTTTATGCTTTACTAATTAGTCAAGTAGTCACCTCATTGTTTCAATTTCAAGAGACGTTTGATAACATTTAGAACTTTAAATTTCTTTATCTTTCAGAAATTTAAAAAACACCCATCAGGGTTTGTGTTTCTAATAAATCTACGAGAAGATTATAATGTATTTCCTTAATACTGATCTTAAACTTCCTAATGTTTGTATATATATAGCACTCACAATCGAACTTAAAATATACAAAATTTTGAGTTTTCAACCATATTTAAAGGTACGATGACATAGCAAAAATTAAAATTTCTACTAAATACGAATAACATTAATGTCTTATGGTTTTAAGTTAAAGAATTTAAGTTTTGGGAACACCTTGAAATCTATGGATACTAAAAATCGGTCTCAAAGTCTGATATGTAACAAGCACATGCACAATGTATGCATCATTGGTGTACTGAACACAAAGAACACAGAGCAACTGGTAAATAGATGAACCTGTGAAAAGGAGGCATCTAAGGAAATGGCTGTGAGCAGATAGCGTTTCCATGGCGAAACAATAGTCCACAAGATCCTTTTTATGTTCAGTCAGCGAGACTTTCAGGCTTTCACAAACCGTACTAATCTTTGGGTCCTAATTTATAATCAAATTTGTAAAAATAAGAATTTAATGATAGCTGCCATTTGGTGGTCTTATTGCGTCATGTGGTGCCAAATGCTTGTTTTTGGCATTAATTACCAAAACATAATCTATGAATTTACCTATGTATTAATTAAGCATCTCAAGGTGGGAAAGTTGAATAAAAATAAAATTTTCTATTTTCCCTCCAATTTAGCCTTGCCACTTAAGAACCCTAAATTAAGAGGGGTTTCATATTTCGATCCAATTTATAAATAATAGGAGAGTCATGTCTTACCTTACCTATGCTTGTAACATTACTCACTCATACTGCAAGACAGTCCCTCCAATTTAGCCTTGCCACTTAAGAACCCTAAACAAAGAGGGGTTTCATATTTCGAACCAATTTATAAATAATGGGAGAGTCATGTCTTACCCTACCCATGCTTGTAACATTACTCACTCGTATTGCAAGATAATTACACTCTGGATCGCTCATAGATTGCCTTATTCGGTATGTAGGATCTAGGAATGTGTGTGCATTTCTCTACTTTCATGCATGTCACTTTTAGTATACAGAGGGGGGTTCATTTTTTGTTTTTGGAGAAGGAAAATGGGATTAATAAAATTAATGGAAAGAATTACAGGACATACAAGAGTTTAAAGGGTAAGTACTTTACGCCCCTCACATGAAGTATAAGGATGAAAATTGCTAACAATTAGTTGCAAAAAGGAAACATGACCAGTGTCAATATTCAGTGAGAGCCGTTAAAACATCAACTGAGTATTTTTTATGAGTGTTCTTTACATGTATTAGCTCATGAGTTTGTTTTATTATATTTGTCTGTATTGATTCTTGGGTTGAGCAATGATTTGCAAAACGTCTCTGATTACATTCCTGCCATAAGCTATATGGGCTGGTCCCCAAAACTAGAATGAAAAGGCTACGAAATTGATGAAAATGTGCTAGTGCTGCTAATAATTTATATATGATGTCCGGTATCGTGTAACTAGGGGCATTCCATCTACAAAGATGTGTAATCTTGTTCCAGATGTGGTTGTTGAAAAGGCAGATGAAGTAGAGATGGTCATTGGATTTTGCTTAGAGCTGACACGTTGGACAAACTCGGTATAGTGGCAAAAAAGTCAGTCGATCTGTTGTAGGTAATTTATCTTGAATAGTTAGCCAAAGATGGAAGGATAGCCATGGGGCAAGGGCATTGTTTGAAACAATTTTATGCCATCCTATAACTAGACCTCGTCCTTTTAGTAGTTCCTTAGTGGTTTTATTGTCCAAGTTCCTCATACCATTTGTAGCTCCATGTCTCTATTTTGCCACAATTAAAAAAAAAATGTCTCGTTGGGACTTCAACTGATCCAAAAAACATCAAAATACTGAAGTATGTTCAGTGGGATAACACCAGTCCATATTATTTAAGAACATACTCACTATACCCATCTCATGCTTTTCAATCAATCTTTCTCATTTCAGTTCAGATGACTATGATTCTTGTCATAGATGTAGATCAATGTCTTACGAAACCAATGGTTCAAGAATCAAGTCATTTGGAGGTCTAGAGAAGAAGTTATGGTCAAAAGAAGCAACCATGTTTATGACCTCAAACAAAACAACCTATTTTGGTACGATCTCTATAACTTTCACAAATAATGTTGGATTGATCTCATTTTTAGACCATGGGAAAGAGGACTCTTAGATATACAAATTTTAATAGAAGTATAAGGCAAATTCTTTCATCTGAGGGGTCAAACATGGATCAGATGATATGATGTAATTTTTGAGACGAAGTGACATCATCAGATGATACAAGGTTGGGAAAATTATCGTAACTTTCCCTACAGATATCGGATCAAGGTTTTCTTTATATGGTTGGAAAGAAGACTTCAAGAAATACAACTCTCATGAAGACCTTAGAGACAAATTCAATCATATAAAGGGTCAAATTTGGATCGGAAGATGTTTTGGCCAAAATGAGACGATGCTGACATCATGAGACGAATTGCTGACGTCATGAGACGAATCAGAAAAATGGTCATAACTTTTTCTACTGAAATTGGATTCAGGTATTCTTTAGATTAATAGAAAGAGGACTTCAAGATATACAACTCTTATGAAGACCTTAAAGACCAATTCTGTCATCTAGAGGGTCAAATGTGGATCAGAAGATGTTCTGGTCAAACTAAGATGAAACAGAAAGTCAACTTAAGATGAATTGAAAAAATGCTCATAACTTTTTGTAAAGAAATCGGATTTAGGTGTTCTTTAGATTAATGGAAAGAGAACGTCAAGATCTACAACTCTTATGAGACCTTAAAGACCAATTCTATCATCTAGAGGGTCAAATTTGGGCTAGAATATGTTATGGCCAAAGTGAGACGATGCTGACATCATGAGACGAATCGCTGACGTCATACTGAGACAAAGCAAAATGAGACAGTCAAACTAAGACGCAAAAAGTCAAACTAAGATGATGATGACATCATGAGACGAACTGCTGATGTCATAATGAGACGGAAGCAAAATGAGACGGTCAAACTAAGACACAAAAAGTCAAACTATGACGATGATGACGTCATGAGACGAATTGCTGACGTCATATTGAGACGGAAGCAAAATGAGATGGTCAAACTAAGACGCAAAAAGTTAAACTAAGATGATGATGATATCATGAGACGAATTGTTGACGTCATACTGAGACAAAGTAAAATGAGACAGTCAAACTAAGACGCAAAAAGTCAAACTAAGACGATGAACAGTAACTTCGTCTTACTTTTACTCTAGAACGTCTCCACTTGTAAAGATCATAACATTTGACTCCCAAATTTTTCATATAATATACCGTTAGAAAGGTAAAAGAAAGATCTATAACTTTCCATGAGGAATCTTTGCTCAAAGATATTTATATCAATCCCAAAATTGCCTCTAAATTACGAAGACAAATGTTTCATTCATACACCAACACTGCACCCAATTCTTTACTTCATAACAAATTTTGAGACTCTTAGACACAAAATTGAAATTCAATGTCTTCATACAAAATGTATACATATATCTCTACTTTAATCTAAATTAAGAATCATCTTATTTGGATGACTAGACAAAACATTGTTGCTAAAAGACTGAAGCATACTCGTCAACATTGTCCAGATCAATACCAAATCTTGTTTCTAAATCTTTCTTTATCACAACTCATACCAAGATCACTCTTTCTACTCCTTCTACTCCTCATTTTCAATAAAATCACATTTAATATCAATTGTACCTAGAAGTTGTCAATGAATGCATGTACCACTTTTTATGCGAAAACATTCCGTATTTATGTGCTTATATGCTAACATGATGCATGAGCAAGAAAATGCATTGTCTTAATTTCTTTTTGAGCTCGCATATACTGAAATTTCGGGTCATAACCCTTAATATGGGGATGGGATGTTACACCTCAGCATTTCCTAGGGCTACAGACTCATTAGTACTCTCCTCCTTTGGCAGAGAGTCAGGTGCAATCAATCTTTACATAACTCCTCGTGTCCTTCTACAAGGTGGCATCCTACTCCTTCAATTGAAACACTAACGATTAGTTTACACTTCTTTTTAATCCTATTTCCTACATGTATGCATGACATGCATGTCACTTAATGCAATTCAATCAATTCACAATGCAACAAGTAATCACCTAGCATAACAATTGATCCTACTATGCATTCTAAGCCTAGGAAAAACCTAAGTTCTGATACCAAACAATGTTGGACCTTGCTTCTGGAGCCCAACCTTCGGATTTATAAAACATGAGCAAACACATTTCTTCAACTTCAGGATGGATTTGGGAAACCTCAACCAGAATTACAATTGGAACTCTTTAGAACATTTGTTCCACATTGTCTTAAGTGTATAATGATACAAAAATCATTCAATTTGGTTCAGAAATCTGAAAGTTAGAGCCCAAACATTTTCAGACTGTTATTAAACTGGAATAATACACTTTACTCAACTTCCATAAAGAATTTGAAAGTCTTAGAGACTAAATTAAAATTAAATTCCTTCAGATAATTTGTATCTCTGTGTCTCTAGTTTATTTAGAAACAAAAATCATCTCATTTGGAGGTCTAATGATGTAGTTATGGCCAAACGAATCAAACATGATTTTGTCCTTAATTATATTGAACCTATTTTGGGAAAATTGACATAACTTTTACTAGAGATATCAGATTAAGGTCGTCTTTCTACGATTTCGAAGAGAGCTTCTAGATATACATCTTTTATAAAGACACCAAATTGTAGTTTGTCATCTAGAGGGTCAAAATTGAACAAGAAGAAGGGTCAAATGAAACTAGACGAACGTTAGATGAAAGGCTCCAATCTAAGACCTATTTTGGGACCATTGGCATAACATTCACTAGAGATATCATATTAAGGTCATCTTTGAACTGTTTCCAAGAGGACTTCTAGATCTACAACTTTTATGAAGACACCAAAGCTTGATTGTGTCATATATAGGGCCAAAATTGAACCAGAAGAAGGGTAGATGAAACTAGATGAAGGTCAGATGAAAGGCTTTAGTCTAAGACCTATTTTGGGACAATTAGCATAATTTTCACTAGAGATATCGGATTAAGATTGTCTTAACATTTTTGAAGAGGAATTATATATCTACAATTTTCATGAAGACACAGAGGAGAGATTTTGTCATCTAGAGGGTCAAAATGGAACTAGACAAAGGGTTAGATGAAACCTGACGAAGGTCAGATGAAAGGCTTCAGTCTAAGACTTATTTTGGGACAGTTGACATAACTTTCACTAGAGATATCGGATTAAGGTTGTCTTAGGATAGTTTCAAAGAGAACTTCTAGACATACAACTTTCATAAAATAAAGAAGAGAGATTTTCTCATCTAGAGGGTCAATCGAGTCAAACAAAGGTTAGACGAAAGGCTTCAGTCTAAGACTAAACCAGACTCTCCAAAACTTCTCCAACTTGTAATGGCCATAACTCTCAACTCCAATACCCGATAATCACATACTTTATACCATTGGAAAAATAAAAGGATGAACTACAACTTGATGGACGACAAATTTGTCTAATTTATCCTAGATTAATCTAGTTTTTCCCCTAAAGTCAAAACACAATTTTTACACCTATGAGAGACTTGAAATATGAGATGTACCACTAAAAGATAATTGAGCACATACACATTGGAAACTTTTCAATCCATTTCTAAATCAAATGAAGTTCATACATTGCTTTAATTACATATCAACATTATAATCAAAGGTTTAACATAAAATACAAAATACATTGGATGCTCAATGTTTGATATGCTTATAAAGCTATCTACATGTCTAGTCACTAACTTAGTTATAAAAATCTCTAACTATCTTGGAGTTTGTCCCAATGTCTTGTAAGGATTGCTAATCTTCTTGTTCTGCACCTAAGGAGTGGAAAAATTTTAGGTTGAGCTACACGGCTCAGTGGCTAATATATTATAGCAATTCAAGCATTAATCAATTTAGCTTAAAACTCATAACACATAACACTCAAATGCATCATACTTGACAATTTAAAGATGCAATGCACAAACAAATGAGTGGAGGGTTCCATGGAAACAGAATGGAGAAACTGAAGTTTACACCATGAACAGAATGAGTCCAATTTCGGAGCTCATATGCTATAAGCAGGCAGCCGGGAGAAGGCTCTTATCAATGTGCATGTGACAAATAGAATGGTTCCACTTTTTCCTAAACAAAAACACATATTCGTTTTCTCATATACTCATACTTTCATGCTTTTTCTTCTTTTAATTTAATACAAAATGTCATAACCTCTTTCGAGGTATAACATAGTCATATTTCATTATGCATTTTCAACATTTACAAACAAGTTAATTTCAAACAAATCAAACCCAACAATCCAACATACACACATAGGCAAGAATTTATCTAATTACACTATAACCATAAATATATTACCCACCTAATTAGCTTATGAAAATCCAAGTCAAGCTTACTTTTCTCCTTACTCTTAGGTAGGATTCTCTTGATTTCCTAAATTCAAAATAATATTCCAATTGCAATAAACGTAAATTAAGCTCAAACTTAACCTACCCATAGTCCATCTGGGTTAGAAAACCCAAGGCCTAGTTTAGAAACCCTAAAATCAATTGGGTTCTCTTAATTCATCTTCTTCCAACACAAACCTTTCATTCTCTACACAAACTCCTTTCTCTCCCTAACTCCTTTAATCTCAACACAACCCATTTCTTTAATAAAGCAAGAAGAAAAGATGGTTAACTTACCTTAACAAGCTTGATTTCTCTTCTCTTCTTCTTTCACCGAAACCTCTCTTCTTCTCTGTTATTTTCATTTTTCACTCTTCTTTCCCTTCAATTCATGGTTTTCTCTTCTTAACAAGCAAGACAACATATTGTTCTTCCCCTTTTACCCTTAATGAGCCCAAAAAGTCCATTTTACCCTTCTTGATAAGCTTATGTTCTTTTAACCTTAAGTGACCTTCCAAAAATACCCTTGAACACCCTTATTACCTTAGTATTTTAATTCCATTAACCCATGTAATAAATCCTACTAAGTTTGACATAATGATAACTCTAAAGATTAAATCTATCAAAACTTCAAAAATTATTTTAAATCATGCTTAACTTAAAGAAAATTTTTGGGGTCCAATAGTTGGACCAAGTAAGGAGCAACAAATAACAAACAGAAATGACAACATATAATAACTAAAGGAAAAACGCAGACGTAGGAAGCATTTTCCTTAAAACACACAGCAATAAGACTTTTTCCATAGGTTTTAAGTGAGACATGTACTGTAGATGGACTAACATATTAATTTGTCAAATCAGAGAACAATAGTGGAGAGATACCGAGAGAGAATAGAACAGTAAGCGCAGCATAGAGCCGAGAAGGGTCTTCGACTAGGACAATTTCATAGCGCTGAAGCATTTTCTTGGGAGAGACCTATAAAGGGCTAGACATCCCGACACTAACTTGGAGGTGACATCTATGCCAAAGACCAGGGTTAAGTGTATTTCTTTGTTTTTGCTTTTTCTTTCTCTTTAGAAATTGATCGTATTATCCTATGTTAATTGATTTGGGTTTTGTGTGTGGATAATTGTACTTTTATTATTGTTCAGTTATTTGTGTATGAAAGGATGATTTTAATGCATTCATTGAATCCTTTATTTGCAAACTCATTGCTAGAATTTCTATATAATCTGTAATTGTACTGTTGAAATTCATGTGTAGCGACTAATGATTCATAATCATTAAGGATAACAAAATCTAGGTTAAATGACATATCATATGTGGTTGTTGCCTTAATTAATTGATTTTCCTAATTCATAATTTTACTGTCTAATTAAATCTAGAGATCATATCCTAGGTTATTCAGTGATTAGATTTAATTAACAATCGTATCTTGATTAAACACTACCTAAGGGAAAACTTCGGTTAATTATTAACTCACGATTAATAGTTTCTAGGAAAAGTTTGAGAACAACAAATCAATGAAATATGTTTAATTAGGGGGTAGTCCGAGATTGAACTAAAGAACCAAGTCCCTACCGAATTCTCCATTTTTATCATTTTTCGCATGTTTTCTTTAATTTGTTTTTATTAGTCTAGTTTCATTTTATTTTCTAAAACCAAAAACCCCCTAAACCTAAACGCCAGTTAATTTCATTTCAACAACTTTACACACATTCTTTATAGGATTGAGCTAGACTCACCACTACCATAAAAATAGTTTAATTATTTTATTTTGACTAGTGTTATGACACATTGTCAATAGACGTAGATTATACTATATTTTTCTAGGTGTTTTAAGTATGTTTTTAAATGTTTCTTAGATGATTATCATGTGTATAGGCTTAGAATTATATTATTGTTAGTATTTGCATGTATTATAACTTTTTGTCTATTTTAGAGAATGAATTTAATCTTAATTTTATGTTTAAAGAGGAATTTGATATGTTTGCAAGTGTTTGGAATTAGGAAATATGAAGACTATGTAGGAAGCATGATGGATGTCACAACCATGCACAAAGCGCACGATCATGACAGGCATTGCATGGATTGGATGGCTCTATGTCACGATTGTGACAGGGAGTATGATCATGATAGGGAGGATTCAATAATGGGAGGCACGATTGTGACAAGCATAACTTTTTTTTGTATTCTTAAGGTTCGGGCCTATATTTAGAGTTAAAATAAGTGGGAAAACCTAGTCACAACCCTAGAACCCTAATGTGTTATATAAGAACATGAAAAATATCAAAAATAGGTAGCAGCCAACACATCAAAGAAGATCAAGAGGAGACATCAAGAAGAGTTTCAAAGAATTTCCAGATTTCCATATCAATACTTCAACCAGTTTCTTTCTTTTCACTTTATTTCTTTCAATGTCTTGGATGTTTATTTGGATTTTTATGTTGTTTAACATGAATATGGGCCTCTACATCCCTATTAGAGATGTTTTTGAATTATTTTGTGAATCCTAATTCTTGTTGAATTCAATATATTGATGAATGTTTATGATAATTGTCATGCATATACTTAATAATAAATCGAGAGAGTGAGTCAAGTAATTAGTGTTAAGGTGTGCAAAGAGAGCTAGCAACTTAATAGACCCACAATTATTAGATTAACAACTAATTGAAGAGAGATACTAATTGTGAAATTAATTATCTATATAATTACTTCATATCTAATTGAATAAGCTAGAAGTAGTTTGTGAATCGATAGATTACAACTCTATGAATTTGGAATGCAATTAAGGTTAATTAATTAGATCCTAAGAGAGAGTAGTCAAAATTTTAGGATTTCTTGGATCAAACATAAATTGAATCAACAAAATTAAGGGAAACAAAACAAAGATAGAGTAGTTCCTAAGTTTTCAACTTTGATCAACCTCAAATTCTTTGGCAACTCACTTATCAATTATTTACTTGTTTAGTTTCATTAGTTATTTCAATTTCAACTGTTTATTTTAATTCAAATTAATCCTAAGTACCTTAGACAAAGCTTTTTGCAAGTTGCTAAGTGTCTATTAGTCCTCGTAGAATGATACCTTCTAATAGAACAAGATATGATCCGTAGCTTACGGTATTGAAAATTTTCATTATGAAACTTATCAACAAACTAAATTTGAAATATTTAGAGAAATTTAGGTTTTATTAAGTTGTTAGCACTAAAGATTAGATTATAAGGAATTATATGTGTTTTATATTATCTAAGACATACAAAGATTAATAGGAACGTGGTTTATAATTTTTAGTGTTAAGGAACATTTATAACTTTAATGGTTTATATAAGGTGAACTTATTCCAAATCAAGAGTGTAATATAAATGATAAAGTCGATATTAAATGAGAGAACGTTAATGAAGAATCTTCCCAATTGCAAAATAAGAGATTAGATCCTCTCTTTATTGAGAGAATGAAAAGGTTTATTAATGAAAATATACTAATTAGATTTGATTTCAATAATTTTGGTATTTATGTTGATTACAATAATGGGTAAGCAAACAAAAAAGGTCCACTAAAGGTTTCACTAAAAGTAAGATTATAAACATGACATTTATAGTCAATTTAGCATTCTTTATTTGAATGGTTAAAGATATTTTTATCTTATTTGTATATGATCATTCATTATTCACGCATCTCTATCTTTTGTATAACAAGTAGAGAAATAAAAGGATATAAGGATTAGGATTGTAACATTTGATTACGGTGGAGAATATTATAATATATACATAAAGATGGGATAAAAGGGTTCATTTCCTATATTTCTTTAAGAGGAAGGAATTATTGCACATTATACATTACCAAGCACCTTATACAAAGATTAATCAAATCAAATCAATCTATACAAAGATAAATAATAAGGCTTTTTCTATTTAAATATAACAAGTATTTAACCATAAATTATGGCAAAAAAAGTAGAAAAATTAGGAAAGAAAAGAAATCACGATATAAATAATTCTGAATGAAGATTTTATATTGTTAATAGCTTGATCCATTAAGGTTAGTCCAAGTCTTGATTTTTCTATTTGAAATTAACCTCATAAGGTTGAAATACCTCTCGGTAGCTAAGCCTAATCTTATAAAGAGAAATGAATATTAAGATGTGTGAAGTCTCCAAGAGTATTCCAAAAATTAGGGGTCAACAGAGACAGTTTAGGACATGATTACATCCTAAGCTATGGATCTCACTGCTTTCATTAGAGAAGAACACATGCTCTAGCATGTCTATGGCTTAGATTATGGATATTTTAATTTATTTTTTTAAGCACATGGTTTAAGGAATGATCGTGATTTAGATAAGCACTCTTTAGATGTTTTTTCACACCATATGATCTCTCTTTAGGTTATGTCTTCTTTAATTGATTTATGTTAAAAATTACCTAACATATGGGCATAGTCCAGGCTATATTGGACTAAGAATTATGATTCTTTTCTATATTTTTTTCTTGAACTGGCCTTCAAATCTTTAAAAAATCTCATCCCAAGTTAGAATCTTCTTAATTATATAAAAGTATGCCAAAAACTAAACAAAATAAGATAATTTAGCTTGAAAACAAGGCATAATACACAGTAAAATATGTGAGAGTATAATTAATTAATTTCATTCTATTTGAAATATAATTAAATCTTATTTTAGAAAATAATCTTATAAAATATTAAGTAAGAATCAATATAATTATTAATCTTAATCAAATTAAGAAAATAATGAAATTGAATTTTGATTTTTAAAATTATGCTTAAAACTTAGGTTAAATTAGGAATACATTATTTTATATTTAGAATAACTTTATTTAGTTTTAGAATTATTTTAATAAAAAACCAAACAAGTTTTTTTTCAGTTTAAGTCACTCAATTCACTAATTGTTAGAATATTGGTCGATCAGTAAGTATATTGGTTGACCAATCAAATGTTACAATAAACTCATGGTATATCAAATTTAACAACTTTACCTTATATTAGTCAACCATAAACTAAAATAGGTCAACCAGTCACCCTAAAAATATAATTTTAACAACTTAAAATGCTCAAAACCAATTTGTCCAATCCAATAACGATTTAAACACTATGCTATAGAGTGTTTGAAATATCAAGATATTTTTCTATTAAAATCAAATCTCAAGTGTCTCTTAATGAAAGGAAAGACTTATGCAATAAACTGAAATGAAATGTCTATGCACAGTGAGTCTTTTAAAGAATCAAACTAACAAAATGATATTACAATTAATATCACAAACTATATAATAACCTTGACAAGCCTTGATCTTCTTTTGTTCTTGATTTAAACTTCACTTTGACAGTTGTAAACTTCGAATTCTCTTTCTCAACTTTATAAGCTATCTTATAGAGTTTGACTTTATTTTGTTCTTATATTTCTTTTCATCAAACTAATAAAATTGTTAGTAATAATTATATTTTCTTATCATCAAAACATTGATTGGAACCTTCCTTGGTTCAAAAATCTCCCCCTTTTGATGATGACAAAGTATTTGTGATATTAGATAATAATAATACAATTAAACACATAACCAAATATCAAGATAGCGATTAGCTCTCCCTCAATTCATGCATAAAACATAATTCAATATGAAGGGCATAATTCAATATCAAGAACGAAGCAAATATTGAAAATGAAAGAAATATCAATACATGAAGATAGTACAAATTTAATCATGCAAATCACTTAAAGTGCAAGAAATATAAAAATGACAAAAAAATCACTCCCCCTAAATCTAATCTCATCGATCTTTCTCCCCCTTTTTTCTAATCATAAAAAATAAATAATTATCTAAAAATTCAAAATGTAAAATTTCATGCTTCTAACGTTTCATGCTTCTAACTTAAAAGAATGTATAATTTATTAAGCATAAAAATTGCAAAAATTGAAACGTAAAAGTGCATAAAGTACCAAAATTGAACAATATTAAAGATGTATCAATATAATTGAAAAGGAAATAATCTTAACTCCTTTTATAATTTAATACGAAGGCATAGATTTTAAAAGATAGCTTTTATTTAAGAAAAGATTGAAAATCCAGAAATTTGAAACTAAAAATAAAGAAATTTTAATTTGATACAATCTAATGAGATTTTTTTTGAAATGGGGTGATGTTTTTCAAGGAAAAGAATTGTTAAGGGTTTTGAAGATATAAACATAAAATACGAGAATAAAAGAAGAAGGTGGAGGAGAGATTAAAAATAGGAGGACTAATCGACCATATGACTCAATTAGTCGACTAGTGTTGGTGTTTTAGAGAGAAGCAAAAGTAAGCAATGGAGATATGGTTAAGAAAAGAGTGGTTCATTTTTAACATCTAATCTACTGATAGACTAATAGAATATATTAGTCAACTACAAAGGGTATTTCGTTGACCAATGAATGTGACCAAACTCTTCACAAACTCTCAAGAAAGAAAAAACTCTTAGAATTAAGCAAATTAGTCGACCATTGAAGCACACTTCAACTAGCGTGGCTGTTTGGGAGACCAAATAAGTGATCATACTATGAACATATTCTTGGGAAGAGAGTAAATGCGATTTTTTCCTATATTAGTTGACCATGACCACAGTAGGATATTGGTCGACCAATGTGTTCTGAAATGTTAGAAAATAACATCAAAACTTGAACAAGAACTATTAAAGCACATATGAACCAACTAAATATCAATAAAAAATAGTTAAATAACATATAAGGCCCTATTAAAAAGATTCCTATCAAGCATAACTAATTTTCTTCTAATTGTAGATCTATCCTTATTCAAGGGTTTACAGAAATAAGTGCCTAATTAATGTAAATTTAAACTTAGTGTCCTTATTTTGTATATGGATCTTTAAGTCTAGGTACTAAAGTTCATACTTTAAAAATAATTATTAAACACCTTATTCATAATTCAGACCCAAACAATCATCGACAGGGATTTATACTCAAATTGACACATAAATACATTTTATCACATATTTCTACATTATAAACTAAAAAAATTACCTCATGTTGAACATTAGTTATGAAAGATTTGATTAAAGATTCTTCTTGAATTTGCAATTCATTAGAGGCTACTCATCCTTCTCATCTCTCGCACTTAGTTCAATAATAATATTTTCTTAAAAAGTCTTTGGTGACTAAATTCTCCGCATCCTACAATAACTTCTTTTAGACTTTTTTGGAGGCTAGGCAATTAGATTCATTACGATAAGATGCATAAACTCCTTAACAATACTCAATTCAATAACCATTATCTCTACTATATCCCATTTACTCTTTCTTTTATAATATCCTAATAAAATAAGGTAATCAATGTGTTTTAGGAATCCAAATAACCTCGGTTCCTTGGTTGTTAGATTCCTTCTATTCAACATACACTTTTAAAGGTTTGCTTAACATTCTTTGTTTAGGAAAACAAAATCTATTAATATGTTTATACTTACCACAAAAAATGAAATATCATAATATATGATTAATGATGACTCATTATGCATTTCGTGGACCTCTTTATGTGTAAGCATAATATGGAATCTTCATCTAGACATTAAAGTTATCAAATGTTTTCCTAAGATAGCGAAATGTCCTATGATTATATATATGATGCCTACTATGAATGGAAGCATGATGTATGCTTCTTTTAGGACTAAAAGTGTGCAACAGGATTTGCATGTTATCATAGAAGTTATACCTAATCTTCCCTTGATAGTATTTAACTCTACGTCTAGTTTGTGAGCCATGTATAAAAGCACGATCTTGCTTTTAATATTAAACCTAGTGGATGTGAATATGCATGCATATTCTTGGATTTGGATGCTCCATACTAATTAGTAATATTAGGAAATGGTTCTTCATTGTGAAAATATTTTCCTTTACCGAATGTGTTTTTGGAATTGCCTTAACCTCCACTGTTGTATCCTATTCTATGCCTATCATTGGAACTTTTTTAAGCTCCTTGCATGTTTTCTAGTTTTTCACTCCCTTTAGTAAACTTGGACAATATGTCCTTAAGGTAATCTACCTCCTTTTTCAATATTTCATTCTCATGTCTTAATGCATCTAAGTCATAATTTTCATCAATAATCATACTTTTTGATGCTTTAATGCTATGCAATTCACTTTTTATCTTTTCATTCTCATTTATGCATACATCCAACATCTTCTAAACTTCCTTGAGTTTTAAAGATAATTTCTTCTTTTTCTTACTCATGATTTCTAAACTTTTAACCAATTCATGATATGTCAAATCTACATCACTATCATTATCACAAGAATTAGGGTTAGATGTTACATCATCATTTTCCATAGTGGTAAAGCACATATGAACTATCCTTTCTTTCAAATGCTCACTTTCATATTCACTTTTTTCATCCCAAGTTGATGCTTTAAGTGCTTTCTTCTTTTCCTTCTTCT
This sequence comes from Erythroxylum panamense, assembly GCA_027123425.1. Taxonomy (NCBI): domain Eukaryota; kingdom Viridiplantae; phylum Streptophyta; class Magnoliopsida; order Malpighiales; family Erythroxylaceae; genus Erythroxylum; species Erythroxylum panamense. The sequence continues at coordinate 24,411,891 of JAOTIZ010000004.1, forward strand.
CCTTTTATAGTTTATCTTATAATTCTCCTTATCTTTACGTATAGGAAATTTTGATTTTATAAGACTAGTTTTTCTAAATTAAAAGTAAATAACATTAGAGGATTTATGTTTTAAATCACTTTTATCTTCATTGAATTCCTTTCTTTTGGATAATTTCTCCTTCAAGAATTTCTCAAATTTTCTAGTGAGTAAGTCATGACTTCTTCTTTACTTTCACTAGTTAATGTCTCTTCCTCTTCATTTAATTCTTACTTTGAGGCTTTAAATGCTAAATTCTTTTTCTTTTAAGAGCACCATTTCTTCTTATGCCTCTTAATGCCTATTTTGTATGTGATGAGAGATCCAATTAGTTCCTCCAATGATAGTGTTATTAGATCTTTTGCTTCTTATATAGCCCTTACTTTAGCTTCCCACGTATTTAAAAGTGACTCTTTTTTATCATTTCAATGTTAAAATTGGTCTTTCCAACACATTTAAGAGAAATAACAATATCAATAAATCTAGTATACATGTTAGATATACTTTCATCATGCTTCATTTGGGAAAATTAATATTGATGCATTAACATGCTTAATTTGCTCTCCTTTACTTAATTGGTTCCTTCATATGTAACTTTTAAAGTATGTCAAATTATGTGAGATGTTTCATAAATAAAGACCCTATTGAATTTGTTTTTTCTTATTGCACAAAATAGTATGTGTATGGTTCTACTATTCAAGGAAACTAGTTTCTTATCTTGAGGTTCTCATTCTTCCTTTAATTTGGGAACAATTTTGGCTATCTACAATTTTCATAGGAATAAAGGAACTATCATTTGAAACTATTCCTCATATGTCTACATTTTTGGCCATTAAGAATAATCTCATCCTAGTTTTCCAATAAATGTAATCATTATTATCAAAGAAAGGTGGTTTGCTAATGCTTTGTCCCTTTTGGTTGAATGATGATAATGATGCTCCTAAATTTGTAATTATGAACTTTGCTATAAGATTTTGCTAGAAATGCTAGCTTCATAGACCTACTCTAATACCACTTATTAGTTACTAATGGAACCTAACAAGAAGGGGGTGAATTGGATGTTTAAAAAATTTAACAACTTTTCTAACTATGTACTCAATTAACAACAATCAATATAAATAAGGATGAGGAAATTGTATAATGTAAATCAATTAGAAAATTAAATGATAATTTAAAGAAGATAAGGAAGAGAGAATGCAAACCAATTTATGGTGGTTTGGAAAACAATCCTTGCCTATGTCCACTTCCAAGACTTTTCTTAGAAGTCTATTATAATTTTTCTCTCAAGGAGAAGAATAACCTTCGTTTAATATTTCTCATAAAGAGGAACCCTTCATACAATCTTATTCCATGGTAAATAGGAACATTATTCCCACTTAAAACACTCCCAAGTACAATATTCAACACTGATTGTAGTTTTACGATATGTGTCGTTTTAATATTCTAACCTCGATATTCCGTAAGCGTAGGGGTCGTTCGTGTAGTATCTAAGGTGTCGATTCCACGAGGAGGGTTAATCTAATCCTAAACTCTAAGGCCGAAATAAATTGCAGAAATTCAACTGTAACTAAGCTAAAACAATAACGCAATTCAATCAATCAATTCACTCAACCAATTCAACTCAAGAATAAATCATGAAATATTAACAAATCAGCAAATTGTAATGCATACACCAAGAATCTACCTAAGGAACTACTAATTAAGAGAAAGGGAAAATTTTTACCTATCTTCAACACTAACCTAACTAATTATGAAATGTTGGATTATTGGTCTTGGACTATCCTAGGGTTGGTTACTCTCTCTCAAGTTATAACCAAAAGTCCTAAATTATAAACCCTAATCAAATTATGAAAAATTGCAATTTCTTAATTCACAATTTATCCAAACCCTAATTAGATATGAAGTTTTCCATTAGAATACCGGAACCTATGTAAGATCTCTTGTCACACAATTACCAATTTGATTGATTTCTTGTTCTTATTAAATTACCTAACTCTCATTAGCCCAATTTAATTATTTTTCATTGGTTCACGCTCTTAGTCTATTACTGATTTATGAAAATGCAGAAATTAATCACAATGAATTCAACTCATATAAACAATCAAATTTTTATTAAATGAAAGATAAAAATAACCCAAAGGTGAGTTTAGAGAATCTTCAACATTCATAAATTCTATCTCAACAGCTATTCCAATTTTATACATAGACAAAAAAATTGATAATACACTAGAAAATAGATCCGAATGGATGATGGAGGCAGCAATGACAGGAAACATCCTATTCCAGGAAATACTTCGTGTAGACTTCTTTTCCACGTCTCTCTTCCTTTGTCTCTTTCTCAATCTCTTGATGAACTCTCTCTAGGGTTTCATGATGTGGCTGATGTAAAAAGCTCCTCATCTCTTTTGTCTCTTTCTTTATATACTTGATGTGTTCTAGGCTGGGTTTTTTTAGGGTCGAAAGGTCTGAATAATCCCTCAAAACTTGACTTTTCTGTGTGTTTGTGTGTCTGTCTGACGTAGGCTAAGATCATGGGCCACTTGTAAGCTTTCTGTCACGATTGTAGCAAGTAGAGCACGATCGTGGGCTAAGTCTTATGCTTCTATCACGATTGTGGCGATTAGGCCATGACAGTGAGGTGTCTCCCTTGCTTCTATCACGATCGTGGCAATGACCGTTGTTTTGATCCAAGTATCTCCAAAACTTCTCGGTTCTTCACTATTGACCCTAAAACACTAACAAACACGTCAATGTACCTCAAAGACATAATAATTAAACTCAAATGCTTGTACTAACCCACAAAAATACTTAAACACAAATAATTCACAAACTAACACAATTTTACCGAAAACACATACTAAATAATCGAATAAACAGATAAACACATATCAAACTATACCCTAAAACACGATGCAATTCACACTTATCAAACAAGTTGACGAAGGATTACAGCTAAAAAATCTCATTTATTCAGTTAATAACTCCAACATGACTCATTCACACTAATATGAGAAAATTATACTCAATTGATTGAAAAACACTTTCAAATGTGTATATACAACACCCAAAATGTTTTAATGCTAAAACCAATGAGAAAATAGCTATTTATAGTATTTTGAGACCCCAACTATCGTGGAGCTAAGAACTAGCCATTACAATGGCTATCTACAATGTACCAGTCGACTATTATGCATTAATAGTTCCAAATTCACTAACCTTTGGAATACTAGTTGACCAATAGGCATATTAGTCAACTAATATGACACATTGGTCAACCAATACATCATCCAATGTTACAGCAAATTCATGGTACATCAAATTTAACAACTTTAAAATATTGGTAAACTATTATCCCAAATAAGTTGACCTCTCTCCCCAAAAGTATGAGTTTAACATATTCAAATGTTCAAAACCAATTTTTTTAATCCAATTATGATTGAAAAACTTTCCTATAGAGAGTTTAAAAGATCAAGAAGTTTTTCTATTAAATTCAAAAGCTTTAATTCCTCTTGATAAATTTAAAGATTCATATAATGAAGTTAAATGAAATGTTCACGCATAGTGAGCCTTTTAAAACATCGAATTAACAAAGTGAGGTTAGAATTAATATTACAAACTAAAGAATGACCTTGATAAACTTTAACCTTCTTTTATTCTTAGTTTGATCTTCACTTCGATGATCATAAACTTTAACTTCTCTTTATCTACTCCATAAGCTATCTTCTTGAGTTTATAAGTTCATTTTGTTCTTCTATTGTTTTTCATCAAAATAATAAGCTCATTAGTAGTAATTATGTTTTATTCTCATCAAAACATTGAGTGGAACCTCCCTTGGTTTAGCTTACTAATTAGACTTGATCCAATATCTCATATCAGTCTTTTTTTGTTAAGCATCTCATATTTAACCATAAAGTTTCTTAATCCTTACAACCAAGTTGACCTTGATTAAAATATAGTTTTCTCTTTAACATGTTTTGTTGCGTGTGACACATTAGATTCCTAAATGTCTTGGTAATAGATCGAAGTTATAAATCTAAATCTTATTTAGTATTAGATAAATTAAACTCATTTATTTCATCTTTAGATCTCTAAGTAAACACTTTTAAGTCAAGATTGGTGTCTGATAATACATCATGACTACCTAATTATTTAAGAATGTCGAAGTAATTTTAACTAACCTTTTTGTGAATAATTTTTATATATAGTTCAATTATTTCATCATGTAATGTTCCAATTAAACAAAAAACATGAAATTAATATCTACTTTATTTACGTACAATGAAATTAATGTCTACTTTATTTAAGTACAATCATTTTAGTTCCCCACCCTTAGTAATTAACTTTATTAATGGCATTAGGAATGTAGCACCCCACTCTCGCAAGACATGTACCCAACATCCTGAGTGATATCCGAGTATGAATCCCACAAGAGCGGCATACTAAAACAATTGATAAATCAAACTGATTACTTTCAGTTTAAAACAAGATGTAAAATGCAGGAAAAAAAGAAAGAAAGGTAATCAATTTTAGCCCAATTTATTTATAAATAATTTTAGTCACAAAAATTATAATCATTATTGAACTCCTTAGAGATTCAGTAATCACTTGCACCCATTACAGAACAAAATACTTATAGTCTAATATCATTACATTTCAAAAACCATTTTCATATACATTGTACAACTCTTAAGACTACACTTTTCAATACAACATAAAGAAATACATATGCAGGCGCAAACTAATCTTGACCTAAAACTCTCACTTAAAGCCTTTTTGCAGACCTTTACTAAACCCTAAAAGTCACATTACAATTTTGATAAGTTTTACGAACTCAATTTGAGTAACCATCCTCAATGGTTCACTCATGTAACAAATACAATCATCATAAAATCACACAATTCATACAGTCAATCATTTCATTATAGCTTTGCAAATCATTCAATAAATTTCGATTATATATGAATGTTATATATATGAGACTTACATTCGCTTTTACAGTGTTATGACCAAGTGCCTTTTAGATATAGATACAAATACTAGCCTATAGGGCTCATTCAGAAACAGTAATCATGGAGCATAGCTCTACGTGCAGAAATAGTAATCACAGAGCATAGCTCTACATGCATAATTTTGAGCTTAAAGCTCTTTCAGTCTGGCTACTTTAATCTCAACGCATTTATCTGATCATGCATTTTATGAAATGCATCAAATACAGAATATGCCATATACAGTAGTCACTTTTGATACACAATCAATATCTCATAATCATAGGACTTCAGTCCGACATTCAACTTTTTAGTTGAGAATCAGAAAATCAAATAGGCAAACTTATTCACATACAAGTAGCACTTCCAATATTGTTTGCATGCATCAATCACCGCGGACATATATTGTCTTGAATTCAGTACACATCAATGCAGTTCAGTAACATATCAATACCATTCATTAATATACAAAACAAATAAAGTGAGACCATCTTAGGTTACTCACAGTTGCTCCCTTATGCCTATTGCTTAGACGTTTTGGCAATATCTGGAAGTGGTCGCACTACTTGCTCTTCTATATGCAATAAAACAATTTGATATCACTAGATTGCTTATGTAATAGAATATACACATTTATCAATGTTTCATATCTCATGCATGTTCAATGACAAATTCTTTGGTATATTTATGTATTACAATGACGTACATATCAATTATACTCCAATTGTATCGAAATTCAATCACTAATTCTCCATTTCAACTGTTTTTGAAAACATTCCATTCTGGTCAACTGTATATGATCAATAAGATCCAAAAAATGAAGGATTTAAGTAACACTTCCTTCTAAACAATTGTTCCTCTGTGTCTTAGGTCTCTAATGACACTAAGAACATTGAATTTGGTTTAACATACTGAAAGTTATACTCCAAATATTCCAGTCTATTCTTAAGCTATAAAAGAACTCATAACTCAACTTCATAACAGATTTTGGAATTCTTAAAACTAGAACTACAATTTGACTTCTTTAGGAAAATTGTAATTGTAGCTTTATATCTCTAGTTTCATTTGAATCAAGAATCAACTCATTTGTAACTATACAGATCAAAGATATAATCAAACTATCGAAGTATGTTCAGTAAAATATTCCAGTTCATACTATTCCAACAGATTCTCACACTTTCATTCATTCAGTATTCTTTAAATCAATTCAGAAAACTACCAATTTTTATGGAGAGGTAGAGCAATGTGTCATGAATCTATTAGTTCAAGAATCAAGTCGTTTGGATATCGGGAGCAAAAGTTATAATAAAAAGAGAAAAGGAAGTTTGGAATTATCTTTCTTTGGAAAGCATGGAAGTCGCAATCGTGCACCTACACGATCGCTACATTCCAGGTACTGCAGCAATGTCGCGATCGTCCTCAGACACGATCATGACTTTCTCTCTTCTTCAATTCTCCATAAATATGAAACCCAATTTTCATATCTTCCATTTTTTTCCATATTTTCCATTTCTTATACTTTCCAACTTATACACCTATGCATGAATCATCTTTTCTATGTCCAGTACAAACTCAAACCAAGTCATATGCAAGCTAACCGAAACCTCACACAAGCTTTCTCTCACTATTGTGTTAAACCTTTCTCTTACTACTATATTTTCATTCTTTCAGCAGTTCACAACTTCACAATACTCAGTAAACTCATATTTAATTCCAGATACAATTACTACTCATTCCTTAACAAATTTAGTTCCTCATCTAAGTCTTTCAATATATTTATTCATCGAAACTATATTGCTTAAACTTCTCATGCATGTATATATATGAACACCGTAAAATATCATCAAAGTTACTTACGTGATTCAGTAATATTGCTAACAAAGAGAGTGAACCACTCACACAAGAATAATAACTTGATACTCAGTGTTTAGTAAAACTAGAAGACAATTTGATAACAACACTACTCTCGGTGAAGACAACCAGAGAGAGAGCCGTAGGAACAATCTGTCATCTATAACACTTAACTATGTGTTCTCTTGCATATAACACATTTTTCACTGAATTATTAGTCCACGTGTCACCATGCATGCAAGTCATTTGTCATTAATTTAGTCAGTCCACGCATCACACTCTAATTGGTCCATATTTCAATATTTTCCTAGTCCAAAAATATTTCAAATTTTAAAAATTCTTGAAATTCATCAAAAATTTTGAAATAATACTAACAGTCTCCAAATAAATTTTTACCACCGTTAAATCACAATTCACATTTTAAATCACATTATTCAATCAATTATATCCAAAAAAATGTCAATGAATTCATGAACAATTATTTTAAAAGTCAACAATAAATATTCACATATGTGTGATGAGCATGCAGTGCATTTCTAAGTTCTCACAATACGCTCAGTTCACAATTCTGGGGTCTAGCCCCAAACATGGGATGTTACAATAAAACTATTTTCAAAGTATCATTCAACCTTGACCAATGATTTTTGACTCAATACCAATCAAGAAAAATGGACCATTCTTTCTAATTATTTTAGAATGATGAATTATATATTGATCACTCAACTACCTTTATATATTTAATACTATATATAATTAATATCGAAACTACTACTCGTGGTTATAATATGTCATAATTAGTATCAAAATATAACAATCCCTATATGAAATACTATCTTAAGTCAAATGATCATTTATACATTCATCACAATAAGAATTTCAATAGACAAACAACTCATGTTCCAAATGCTTTCTTATGTGATGTCAGTTTAGTAAACTTGTGCTTTAAAAATACTTACACATTTTTTTAAATAATTTTATGATTTAATCTATAAGATCGACTACTTCATCTTCTTAAAATATAACGTATATTCATCTTTTTTACACTCTAATACTGTCCAGTTTTAATATAACAATGACCAAAAATAATTTAAAAATAATACATAATTGTCATGTGAATCTCAATTATAATTTTATCATACTATTATTTATATTGTATATTTATTCTATGTACTTTATCATATATATATTTGAATATATATAAATGCCTATAAATAATTATATCATTAAATTACAACTAACTGATTAGCTATAAGATATAAACCAACATTCTAATCATGTTAAATTAAAAATGGAGCCTTATTAATAGAAATTCCACATCAAAACTAGACTAGGTGATGAAGATGAAAAAGGGGCCGTAGGAAAAGAGAACAGAAAACAAACTAAGCGATACAGGATGCTCCACATTGTTAATTTTCAGCCTCTTCTACCCACACTGCACTACAGATATCGTTGTCTAAATAAGCCTTTAATTCAGAATGAAACAGCGAAAGCAATTGAAATCATGAGTACAATGGAAAAGCGAGTTGTATGTAGTACGAAATGTGTGACAGCTAGAACGGAACGCAGATTGAGACCAATGAAGAATAACAAGGTAATAACAGGAAACAGGAGAATTTATACTTTCAAATATAATATACACTTTCTTCTCGAAGTTGGAGTAATCCTGAAAATTAACTACTAAAAATGTCAATTTGGTCTTCATCGAATGAACCGATATTGTACAGATTATAGAAATGAACTATGGCCGCCCCCAAGTGGCACTTTTGGCTTGAACTCGCAAGAAGCTTCCAAACAAGGACAATTGCTGAAGCCAATGCTCTGAAACAATCAAAAGTTTACTAGTTATTGATAAATGTAAATATATCGCTTGGCTCCGGAATAAACGGGTAACTTACAGGGATGCTCAGTAAGTATCCACCACAATCGACTAGTACCGGTAGGCTTCTTCTAGCCGCAACTGGAATATGTTTCAATAATTGAAGAGCTTTTTGTGCTGACAACTTAAGATATTCAAAATCGATGCTTTCCTTAGGTATCTGCAGTGTGTTTTTGTGAATGCAAAATTTTTGCTGATGTAGATCTTCAAAATTTGAAGATTTGGACAACATGCCAAGATACAGCCAGTCAGGTTCAATCATGTGTCGCACTTTAAGCGCCAAGTCGTCGCAAATCTTGCAGGAGCAGAAAAGATGGCACCTACTCTCCGCTCGCACATTCCAATCACAATCATCTTTCTCAGGATCCGAACCAACAGAGATGTCCTTCCTTATCTCCCATGTCACCAAGAATCTATTCATGAAATATAAACTTTGACCAGGTAGAAGTGATTCACTTGTAGGTGCTACGGTAGTTTCAACCTGATCGTTCAAGTCGTGATCAACATTATGATCCTTCAAGTCGTGATCAACATTATGATCCTTCAAGTCGTGATCACCATTATCTTCAACTTGAGGCCTAAAGTATTTGATTTCGTCCCTTTGCAATAACAGAACTTTCCCATATGTTGATTCACTTATAATATTAAGCCTTTTACCTTCAGCAAGTACTGATCTAGATGTTACATCCAAAAAATATGCATCTGCAGCATCTGGAACAAAATGGTCAGAATATGTTTTTCCAGCAGCTACAATCTGTGCTATATCGCTAGGAAAGTTCTGCCTTTGTCCCCCACTAGAATAACTATGAAACAATTCCGAGTTGGAAGGCAAAGGACAATCAACAGAACAGCAAACCAAGACCTTTGTTCCCTTGGATCCTGGAGCTGGGCAGAGATAGCATCCAGCTGTTGTAAAGGATGTCTGAAAGATAACAGAGACAATCCTTGATTGTGTGAGCAAACAAAGATGCCAAACATTTATATTAAAAAATACAAGCAAAAATTTTAGTAGAGTGATTGGGGATCATGATCAAATCTGCAGAATAAACCAGCTAACAGATATATGACAAGAAAAATAAATTTTGTTTCGTCAGCAGTTCTGTGCTGTCTACAAATGAACTTATTGGTACCCTTTTATATTTCTGGTTGGATTAATTTAGTTTCCAACTTGTAGACAAAAGCAACGAGGAGGGACAAAATAAGGCATGTCCTTTCGCATATTTCAGTTAAAAACTCCTTTCAGCATATTTGTGTTATGCGGCCACATTTAAGATCTAGTACTTTTTCAGACTGCATAACATTACAGGGCAAAGTAAGGAAACAGCAGTGAGATTCCTTAGCATCTTATAATTTAATGCTTTAATAAGTATCCTTGGCATACCAGTGACTTAAATTTAACAAGCTACAATTATGTCTAGTTCCCCATCTAAGCTAGGAAAAGAAAAGCAAATACGAAGAGGTGGAATTTACTGTACCTTGCATGGAAAAGTACAAAAATAGTTTAACAACAGTTTCAAAGTACTGCCTCTGACGGGCCTGTGTCTTTGAGAGATAAACTGACAGAGTAAGACAAAAAGTAATCAAAAACTATCCCCAAACCATACACCAAAAAGTTCCCCCAAGAGAGGGATTATGCTATTAACAGATATAGTAAGATAACAATTACCTGCAAGACCAATGAAATGAATTTTGCGAGGCACATTTCTGCAAGTTTAGATGGATCAAGGATCTCTAAATCAACAACAGCATATCCCTGCTGCTTATGAAATAATTGCAACCCTCCAATATTGATAAAAGAAGAATAAAAGAGCAGAAACAGTTAATTATTAGATCACAGTAAAAACCTGCGGACAAAATTTCTTGAAAGCAAAGCTGGAGAATGTAAAGCTAGGTGTAGAGAATATAAAAATATATGTTCACGACTCCAATGTAAGCTTACATCCATGATCATCACTGCATGATTGATCAAATTACGACAAATATGGTCAACATAAACACGTGTCTTTCGGCAGGCAGTAATTATACTTTGCAGCTCAGACTGGAAGGTACCTGAAAAATAAAGGCCAACTTTTAGCTTAAGGTTCATCAGAGAAAGAGAAAATTTTCCTACCTCCAAATTAGGGTAAAATGTGCAATGAATTTACAAAAGCTAGTTCATTGTAAAAATAGCACAAAGCTCAAGCTTATGCCATTTAGGACATCAACACAACACAAGTATTTCATAGTTGAACCTGCACATAGGTACAACTAAACGCTTAAACTATCTGTCACATCTTACAGTACTCACACGAAGATAAATTTCTTAACGATGTCCGAATCCTGTTCCGAGCATACAATAGGCTTTGATTCGTTGGGTCTTCCACCCACTCCAGTGTACCTGCTTGGCATACCTGCCAAAATGAATACGTATTATAAATCAAAATCTGTGATTACCAAGGACTTGAACAAAAAATTCTCTCCATCTTTTGAACTTACTTCATACAAATCTTCTTTTGAGAAATACAGGAGTGGACGAACTATAAGAATGCCTTCATTCTTTGAGAATGGGACAGTTGAATTTGTGCTTGACAAAAATACTTGAGAAGTAAATGCCATGCCAGCAAGTCCAAGAACACCACTATTGCGGGACAGTCTGAGTATGAACAACTCGGCCTGCATGTCAAAAGAATCCATTGTAGTACAGGTATGTATAATCCATCAAGGCCATAATCGAGGGATAAAACCACATAATAGTTATCATCGTACAAAATTTAAAACTCTTTGGGTATAAACATGGTTTTCTTCATTATTGATCCACATGTACAGTTAGGCAGTAATGTACAAATGAAAACTTAAAATAAAATGCCACGGTTCAGACCTGGTCATCTGCATGATGTGCAATGAGTAGCACACTGATCTGGTGTTTCATGCAGATGTCCTGAAATATTTGATACCTGAATTTCAGTGACATCAAAGATAGCATAATTATATGATCAGACTTAATATCAAAAAAGAAAAAGAGAACAGTCAAGCAGGAGACAGATAGAAAGGCATCATCAGATTATCATTCCAACAGCAGGAAAAGAAAAAATAACCTCATATTTCGAGCATCTTCTTGCAAGTGGCCCTGTTTAGGTCTCCCATTGGGCCAGCTACAATGGGCAATTTCATTTCTGATTCCTAATCATTCCCCATGTTAGTCATCTTACTTTGAAGAGATCAACCAGTCGATGAGCAAATAACTGAAAGTAAGCTTACCCATTTTAGAAACACGGCCTGAAACAATCCCTGCTTCATCTTTACTCTCAGCACGTAACCCATGATCAACAATAATAGCCAAAAGCCCATCAATTGAATCGTCGCTGGTGGAAACAGCATCAGAACTGCCTTTCTTCCAGCTAGCAGTTAGGTAACAAAGCGCCATGCTGTCAGGACCACCAGATACTCCTAAAGCTGAAATTTGAATAACAAGGGAAACACCAAGTTTTTAAGTCAAAGTCATAACGTTTCCAATTCCAATTCTTATCCCGTAATGCCCCATACAATGAACAGTTATCAAACACCATAACTCAACCGAAAGCTTAACATTGCAAATTGATATTAAAAAAGAAGGAAAGAAATGCATTAGGTTCATCCACGTTGATCTTTTGCCTCCACTACCTAAATAGCCAAAGGGTAAAGATTTATCATTTTTCTGGGTTCACCTAAAGTTTTCAAGAACTAACCGCAAAAGCAGAAGATAAGCCAACTTTTCAAGAAACCGCAAACAATAATATCGAGAGCCCTTACTCTGTAAATTCACAAAAATAATTCTAACCAATCAAAAGAAATTTCAAGCTTCAGCGCAGAACATTCCCACTACAGCTACCAAAAATAGTTTCTTTAATATTTCGATTTCCCACGAGAAACAACCAAAAAGCGATATTCGGAAGATGACAAGTAGAAGATAGAAGGTGAAGACTGACCAATACGGTGGTGGGGTTGAAGACCAGCCATAGCCATCCACATGGAGAAGTACTCCTTGTACTTGGCCATGGCGACATATTCTTGGGCAAGACCAACACAACACCCGCCGCGGACAAGACAAGGACGATAACAACGGCCTGAAAATGATGGCTTTTGCCTGGAAAGCCGAAGCAGAGCTATGAAGGAGGAGGTAGCTTTAACGTTGCAGGAGGCAGTGGCCGTTGGTGAGAGGATGAGCCCTCGCGCCATTTCTCTTCATTTGCTACTACTACCTGCTCAGAGACGGAGCCCCAATACGCACCTGCAGGTTTTGATGCCCCACGTTAAGGATGGCAGTGGGTTTTCAACCCGATTAATATCCGCACTACCCGACCCAATAAATTTAGATATGGACAGTAAATTATAAAAATCGATAGATATGGATATGGATATGGATATGGGTTGAGTCATAAAAAATAGATATGGATATGGGTTGAGTAAAATCCGAACCATGGATACCCATATCTTATCCGTTTTTTATTAACTCTATTTTTTCTATTTTTTCTTGAATATTTATGGTTAAATATAATAAAATATTAAAATTGTATACCAAGAAACAACTTTAAAATCTCCACTTTACTCTTCAGTACTTATATTTTTCATCATATTTTATTTTTCTTATAGGATGATAATAATGCAAATGATATGGAGATGGAGTTTTGAATGTTGTA
>JAOTIZ010000004.1:24432182-24444967 GCA_027123425.1 Erythroxylum panamense
TGAAATATTGAAGTGCTTATTGTGTATAAATTGTGGGTATATTGATATGTGTGTAAGGTGCTTTATGGCAAAAGAAAAATAAGAATTTGTTTAAATGATGAGATATGAATGCATATGAAGAAGAAAATGTATTGAGGTTGAAGGAATGATGAAAATCCCATTTGAAAGTGGTTTTGCTTTGATTGATGAAAAAAATATATACTGATTTGGATTGGTTTAGATCAAGTGTCTTTATGGTACACGTTTTCGGATGTCGGAAACTTGTTTCAGTTCGATTGAACCGTTTGTTTTCTTTGATTATGAGCCATTGATCCGATTTGATTTCATGGATTCCGTTTTTGATTTGTTTCTGCCACTTTATTTTTTATTTGTGATTCCGTTTTTCGGTTGGGCTCCGGTTTTAAAATCGGGTCCCAACATTTGTGGTATCAAAGCAAGAAGAGATGTCAAGGAACCACGCTTTAGATGTTTGATGATCTTTTGTTATGAGTTGGATTCCGAAAACAGGATCCAACAGCTATGATCTGTTGGTGCTTAAATGTGTGATGTCAAGGCACGAGACTGGTGTTCGAGTGGAAAGCACTATGGTGAAGGTACGAGAGCCACAAGTTTTCGATGGCAAACAGAGTACCAAAGAGCTTGAAAATTTTTTGTGGGATATGGAGCAGTACTTTCCAGCGGCAAAGGTGGCGGGCTCGGAGAAGGTGTCAATCACAGTGATGTACCTGGTGGGTGATGCACAGCTATGGTGGAGAACGAGAAGCTCCAATGACATCAGTGCAGGTAGACCTCCCATTGACACTTGGGAGAAGATGAAGAAGGAGTTAACGGATCAGTTCCTACCCAACAACACTTCGTGGCTCGCGAGGGAAGCTTTGAAGGGTTTGAAGCAAGACGGCTCGGTGAGGGAGTATGTGAGGAACTTCACATCGGTGATGTTGGACGTGCGGAACATGTCGGAGAAGGACAAGTTGTTCAATTTCATTAGCGGCTTGCAAGGTTGGGCACAAATGGAGCTTTGGAGGCAGAACATGAAGGACCTCCTAACGCAATAGTGGTAACAGATGCCTTGGTGGATTTCTAATTGCCACCACCAATTCTAACCTACGGAGATTGCAAGAAAAATGGTGGAAATTGAGATGGAAACGAAAAAGACAAAAAGAAGGTGGAAGAATCTTCTCAACATAAGAAGAAGCAATCGAAGGGACAAGTTGCATGCTTCATCTGCCAGGGGTAGCATTTTGCTCGAAAATGCCCGCAAAGGAAGAAGGGCGAGGAGCAGGTGAACTCCATTGTTGCGAAGGACAAAAGAGGGAGCAATGAAAATGACTTGGGAGAAAGAGCCATCAACAACATCACCTATATAAACTATATAGGCCTCATGGAGGAGCACCCATGCAAAAGCAAACTCGATGGAAAGAGGAGATAGTGCGAGAAAAAGGTGCCATTGGAGGGGAAGGCTTGCTCCAGTCCTCGATAGTGGGCGAAGGAGTCTTTGAGGGAATGGCTCGTGGAGGATTGCCCACAGATTATTTCAACGAGGGTGTCGAATTCTTCTAGTGGGGGTGGTTTGTTAGACCCCTAAGTTCAGACTACGGGATCGTGCGATTGTTGGTGAGCCTTGGCCAATGCTTGGCACGAGGAAGGCATATTGACGAGGAACAAGGTAAAGTCTTGCAAGTTGGCGAGCAAAACCCGAGAAACTTGCAAAGTAAGCGAGGGATACGAGAAGTATCGACAATGATCTCGAGAGTAGGTGAGATTCGATACGTGTGGGCATGCGTAGGCACGCATTGGCAAAAATCTTCGACGAGACGTGAGATTCAGATGCAAGGCCATGTAGAGTTAAAAAATTAAGTCATGCGAGACCTGAGGGTGCGCGAGAAGACACAAAGGTAAGGTAGGTCGAAGATATGTAAAATGTGCGAGTTATATACTAACTCGATTTGTGACTTGTGACTTAGTCATGGAGCGACGAGACTGCACCATGAATGAGCTTGATCATGAAAGATGGACTTGTCCATAGACGTGCATTGATGGACTTATATGTGGATAGGCTGTGGTGAAGACACATCAGCAGTGACGTGGCAACTATGGATGATGTGGCGGATAAGATCATAGTGGATGAACGTCATCTTTAAGAGATGAAGATCACGTGGAAGGATCATCTGAAGATAGAGGAGATCTTCACGGATAGGGATAATCTTTCCTATATAGGGTAAATCTTTTAAATGTGATGTAATCTTATTAGATAGGATAAGATCGTGATCTTAGCTAGTAGAGTTCTACTAGGACTCTTAGTCATCTGAAGGAGCCTATAAATAGCTCATTAGAGTTGAGACCTACTCATGAGATTAGATCAGAGTTGAGAGCTTTGAGAGTTGAGAGCTTTTGGAGAGAGTTCTCATTTTAAAGGCTTCGAGTAGGGAGTTCCTTGAGTGCTTCGAGTAGGCGATACTCATGTCTTTTGTTAACATTTTGTTAAGAGTTAATGAAAGAGGTAGCTTCGGCTACATTTAAAAATCTCTTGTTGCTTTCTTTACTCTATTACACTTGTGTTCTTTTTGTGTGTGAGGGAAACACTTAAACACTTGTGTGTGTGTGTGAGGTGTTCAAGGGCTAATGGAATTGTTCGATGACATTCACGTGAGAAGGCTGAATCTTGCTTAAGCGGACCTAAGCGGGATTGCCATATGAAGGTGGGTGCGACTTGTGGTGAAAATTTTAGGTGATTTTTTCACCTTAGATTATAAGTGTTAGAGTATGGATTGTTACCTCTTTGTTGCGGTTGGCCTAATTAATTTAATTGTTTTGTGCCACTAGCTCCTAACAAGAAACACTCTGATGTGCAATGGTTGTCCTGCCTACATAACTCGCATTGGGTTTGCATAGCTTTGATGATGGATAAAGAAGCTCTTTGCATATTGTTCAACTTTTGAGTAAGAGCGGTAATCTTCCTTTATGCCTTACCTACTCCTTTCATTTGACCATATGCAAATGTTACTGACTAACTCCTTCAAAAGATCATGAGCTGCCTCAATGGTTTTCCTCATCAAGACCCTCTAGTAGCTATATCATTTGTCCCTTTTGTAGTTTGATTCAAACCATTATAGAATGTCTGGAGTAAGAACTCCCATAGAAGGTTGTGGTGTGGGCAGCTTCATTACAATTCTTTGAACCTCTCCCAAGCTTCATATAAGGACTCCTCATCATTTTGTTGAAAGTTTGTAATCTCCTTAATGATCCGAATAGTCTTTGTCAAAGGAAAGTACTTGGTAGGGAAGGCTTGGGCTACTTACTCCCATATGGTAATCTAAGATGCACTAAGTGAGTTGTACCATGCCTTGGATCGATATTATAAAATGAATGGAAATAGTTTGAGTCACACAGCATCATTAAACATCCCTTGAAATCTAAAAGTATCACATATCTCCAAAAAGTTTGCTAGGTAGGCATTGGGATCTTTAGTTGATAATCCATAAAATTGAACACTATTCTAGAGTATGTTGAGGAATGCAGGCTTGATTTCAAAATTGTTTGCTTGAACCGCAGGCTTTGTGACTCCTTATGGACTAAATCGGGCCTCATGAAATCCATCAATGTTTTCTCATTCCCTCCTAGTTCTCCTTCTTCCGCCATATTCCTTTGTAATGCTTCTTGGTGCTTAGCTCTCTTTTGTGTCTTATGATGTCGGATAGCTCTTCTTCATTAAACTCGGTAGATCTTCTTGTGCTCCTTGTGTTCATGCACCTGTAAATACACAAGGAAAAGTATCAAACACTATTAATTCAAAATCACCTAAACTAAATAAGATGTTAAACAAATCAATCACCGACAATAGTGCCAGAAACTTATTTGTTTGTAAACCAAACTATTAGTTTTACATCAAAAACTGCAAGTATACGGGTCGTTACTTGTAATTAAAAATAGATGTCGTTCCACAGAGATTGATGTTAGACACCACTCAGTTTAGGTTAAGCTTTGTTTAAGAAAATGATTTTAAAAGATTAAAAAATAGAAAATAAATGAAAATTAATTAAACTAACAATGAACAACCAATTAAGGCAAAGTTCAATAATTTGATGGCCAAGGTTTAAAATTAGGAGTTATTGTATCCCTATTTTGCTCTCCTCTTGTGTTCTTGATCCAATTATGCTTGACTAAAGATTTTCTAATGTTCAATTACCATCTCTTAAGGAGTAATTATCTAACCTTAATTGAATGGATTAGAATTAGTTATGCTATCTTTAGACTTACCAAATCCTTTAACAAGATTTTAAGCACTTCCATAGGTGATTTTAAACAAACAACTAAGATCTCTCTTCAACTATTTGGAAAAACTTAAATATTTATTAGGTCCATTGGGAGCTAACTCTCAATACACTACCCAACTCAAATACCCACACTCATCCTCTCAGTTTATTGTATGGTATAAGCATAATAAATATCACAAAACATCTTTCATTGCATCCAAAACAACAAGAGTTTCACAAATAGTTCAAAAACAACTCCTACAAGGTGTTTAGCTACTCATGATCATGAAAAATCCAACATAATCCATGTTTTTCACACTAAAAATCATAAAGAGAAAAGAATAGAAGATGGGTAAAGTCAAGAACTCCTTCTTTCTACTCCAAAAAGCTGGAAAAATCTGATTTCCAAGGTAGATTATTTGTTTCCCTTCTTTAGCTAGCCTCCAAAAGTCATTTTTTTCTATTTTTGGTGTGTGATCTAATTGATGGAAGCTCCTAGGGTTTAGAGTCTTCATATATGTCAAAGGGACTATCAAACCACTTAAAATCTCATGTTTAACCTGATCTTGGCAAGTTCTACCTGTCACCCTCGTACTCAAGTATGAGGATGACAAAGTGCAGATCATCTGGTAGTTGCATAATCGTGCACAAGCACGATCATGATAGAGAGGTGGTTATTTAGTGGTTGCACAATCGTGAACAAGCATGATCGTGCATTGCTGTCTGACAGCTTTATGCACTCTTCATTCTTTTAGACATAACTTCCTCTTCGAACCTCCGATTGACTTGAAATGTGAACTGCAAGCTCCTCACACATTATTTCCTCTCCACTAGATTTCGTTGTCATCTAAATTCTCTAAGTCTATCTAGTGGTGCCATTAAATCATCTGTACCACATCCACAGCTGCAAATCTGATACTTGCACAATTCACTAGCAAGGTGCATCAATCCATCCTACGAATAGGGTCCAAAACTACCCTCAAATACTAGATAATGTAAAGAAATAACTAAACACTTCAAAGATCAAGAAAAGATGCAAAAGATGCTAAAGACCAAATAAACTAGAACTAAAACAGATAAAGAAGCACTTTAAACACATGAAAACACACTTAGAAATATAACCTAAAAGCACACTTATCAGTGGCTTACATATACTTTATCACAAATAATGAAGAAGCTCTAATTAAAAAATATCTTTATGATAATGATCATGATTTGTCTTATAAAGAACTTGTTGAATGCTGATGAGGTTGAAAAGGAAGAAGTTCTCTTCCAAGTATTAAGAGGTTTAAAAATTCTTAGATATATGTATGAATGAGGTAAGAAATTGAAATGTGATATGCATGACATGATAGAATCTATGAGTGTCGTTATTGCCAATGATAATGAGTATGATCTTTTTCATGAAAATGAGGCATTGAAAAAGGAGATTAATGACCATAAAAATTCTTTATATAGATTTAATGTAGCTAAAGAAAAATTAAATATCATGCCTAAAGTTTGAAATATATATAATGATAGATATGTAATTGATTTCACTTATAAAAATACATCATTTTTACAAAAGGAAAACATTTATAAGATGGTTTTATGCCTAAAACATCACATAAGTGTATAATATTCAATTATATGAATGAAATTTTTTATGCTCATTTATCATATTCTAATCCTTAAGGTAAACATAAATTCTATCATGTATGTATGGTTTACATTCTAAACCTCAAAGACATGGTTGATATGGTAAAACTAGGCACATGCATGTAAGGTCACACCAAATAAGTATGCGATATTCTTCTCATTTATGTCCTCTTTATGATCAAAATAGAATCAAACAAAGCTCATTATCATCCTAGGTCTTATAAAAAACAAAGAAGCATAACATTTTCTTTAAATCACTATAGTTCATATTTTCACAAAAAGAGCATGTCATTTACTAAATCATTTTTAGGCCTCATTCTTAGAAAGAGAATTTTTAATTCCTAATATATCCAAATGAGGGCATCATATCACCAAAATCATTAATTGAAACCTAAAATGCATATAAGCCATATTGTTATAAATCTTTCTCATATGGAACTAAAACTTTCAATTTCTATTATGTGAGGTGTCACATTTTTTAAGAATATTGACATATCCAAAGAAATTTCTCTTTGAAACAGTGATTGTTAAATAAACCCAAAAAGATAGAGGTTGGAAAAAGGTTTAAGCACTAATTCCTAAAGACCTAAGTTTAGAAGATATTGATTTTTTTTTGTTTTTAAGGTTAATATCAAGTTACATCAAATAAAGAGAACAATAACATTTTTTTAAAAGAAAATGAACAAATTGTATTAACACTAGCAAAAGCTAGTTCATCATTATAATGAGTTTTAAGTCACTGAGTATCCGTCAGTTTATAACATGATTATAAAAACCAATTAAGGGTAAAAACATTTCAAATCAGTTACATAACCAATATTACATATTAATTATAGTTTCCATCTGTTTTTCATATTAAGTGAGAGTGGATTTTATGCATTTTGTGCAATGAAAGCTGCTTTAATTTAGTTGGGTATCTTCTCAGCTAGCTGGTACTTATCTTCTTCCATATTCGTATACAATCTACTGCTTCGTTCTTTCCAAATAGTGTAGATGATGGTGGTAAAGGTGGCTTTGAGTAATATTTCATTTTGCTTTCTATGTTTAGTGTGGTTGATGAACCAATTCAATGTTTCCTCCCATTCATATGAGTAACTACCCACTGTAATCATATGTAGAATTCTACTCCAAATAGCTTTTGAATATCTATAGAAAAAAGAAGAGATGATCTCTATCCTCCACTTCCTCCTTGCATAATACACAAGTAAATTCATTTATGCCAAATCACCTACTTTTGGTCCTAAGCCTGTTTTTAATCACTAGCCAAATGATCAGAGAAGCTTTAGGATTAAAAGTTTGTTTCCATAGAAGATTATACCAAGGAACATCTACTGATCTACTTGTGAATATTTTATGGCAAGATTCATTTGTGAATCTTTAACTCGAGAGGGTCCAGATGATGAGGTCTTCAATATTCTCTTCATTCAACTGAGGGAAGGGTTCAACAAGTGTAGGAAAAACTCTAAAATTCCCATTCCATTCACCATTCTGGATTAAAAAGGATACTTTGAGGTTTAAGGGAATTATATTCCTCAAATGATTGATATTAGATC
Organism: Erythroxylum panamense; assembly: GCA_027123425.1. Taxonomy (NCBI): domain Eukaryota; kingdom Viridiplantae; phylum Streptophyta; class Magnoliopsida; order Malpighiales; family Erythroxylaceae; genus Erythroxylum; species Erythroxylum panamense. The sequence continues at coordinate 24,439,627 of JAOTIZ010000004.1, forward strand.
TATGTATAAGGGGACTTGAATTTGTCCAATTGTCAAACCAAAACCAAGTATTTTCTCCATTTCCCAACTTATGTTTAACCTAAAGATAAATTATTTCTCTCAAATTAAGCAGTTGATTGAAGATCCAAGAAAACTCTCTTAAACTAATTATCTGCCAAAAATTCAGGTTTTTTAGATGATACACATGGATCCATTTGATCCAGAAGGCCTTTTTGTCTATATAGAGTCTCCAAAGTCTTTTTCACATCAGTACCTTTTGTGCTTTTGGGATTGAGATAATCTCAATTCCACCTTATTTCTTCATAATGGTGACTTCAGTCCATTTTATCTTTACATTTTTTGAATTTTCAGTTTTGTTTGTCCATAGGAATGCTTTCACTATTTTGTCTATTTTTTTTATAACCTTCTTTGGCAGAGCGATATGTGCTTTCCAATGTATATGCAAATTGCTAAGAATTGAGATGATAAGGGTTAGTCTAGTAGCATACAAAAGGAATTTGTTTCGCCAAGCATGTACCTTTGATTTGATCTTTTCAATAAGAGGAAAATCGGTGGATTTAGTATTGGATGTGGAGATTGATACCCCAAGATATTTGAAGGGAGTGGGATGCACATTCAGACCTGTAATACTACTAATTTCTATTTAGTTTCTCACGTTTGATGAAATGTATAAGCTACTCTTGTCATAATTCTATTGAACCACTCTAAGAACATTTTTTGCACTTATAGCATTATGTCGATGGAATGAGGACTAGTCCACATAGAAGCATGAGGTCATCTGCATAAATGAGGTGAGTTAAACTAATCTCTCTATATTTGTAGTGAAATTAAAAGCCTCTATTGCAAAATATTAATGTCCTCAATTATCTTGACAGTCCTTCTATTACAAGGTTGAATAGATAGGGGGATAAGCCCCCCTTGAATTTTTGGAACGCTTAGTGGGGAGTCTATTTACCATCACACAAAGAGAAGAGGATTGTATGCATATCATTATCCATTTTGCAAATCTAGCAGGCAAATCCATTGCTTAAGAAAATTTTGAACAAACCTCTAACTAACTATATTAAAGGCTTTATAAAAATCAATTTTTAGCAAACAACTTTTGATTCTCATCCCTTAGTTATACTTCTTTAACAACTCTTGTAAAAGTGGGATGTTATCACTTATGTTTCTTTTTGGAATAAAGGCCTCTTGTGTTATGTTAATGGTTTCTTTAAGTACAATCTTCAAAGCTATGTTAATGGTTTCTCTTAATACATTCTTCAGTCTTTCAGCTAGAAGTTTAGCAATCACTTTTTAGGTTGTGTAGCAACATGCTATTGGTTTAAAATCAGTTATGCTCAAGGGGTTCTGCTTCTTAGGAACTAAACAAATGTAAGTGTTATTTAATTGATGAAGCATTTTGGATGAGCTGAAGAATTCCAAAACAACTTATGTGAATAATCTACTATGATATCCCATGTCTTTTGAAAGAACCATACAGAAAACCCATTCAGTCCAAGTTCTTTTAAAGGATGTAAATTAAAAACAACTCCTCTGACATCTTGTTCTAAAAATGGTGAAACCATACATTCCTTTAACACCTAATCTATTGATCAATCAAATAATCTTTGCATATTATAGTTGGGTTAAGTAGAATCCTCAAAACCCATCAGTTGGATGTAAAATTTTCTTTCTAATTCTTGTAAACTATCTTGATATAAGTGTGTTAGCCCCCTATTGTCATATAATTTTATGATTTTATTCACATTCCTTTTAGCAAGTAAAGAGGAGTGAAAAAACTTTATGTTGGAGTCTTCATCTCTCATCTAATTAAATATGACTTTTTGTTTAAGGATTGAATTATGAATTTTTAGTGCCTTTTGATACTCATATAGCCTTTGTGTTTCTGTCAACCTTAAGTCTGTATTGTGAGGGGAGTTGTAGCAATCCTTTTAAGCATTAATTAATTTTTCTTTAAGGGTTGTGAGATTTTGTGTTTTTCTAAGCATAAAATTCTTAAGAGCAACTCTTAACAACTTTAGTTTCTGCATGAGTTGATAAGATTTAAAACCATCTACTTCTTGATTTCAACATCCTCTAACTAATTCCATGAATCCTTTTATATGAGTGATTCCATTAAAGAATCTAAATGGTGTCTCAACTTTCCTTCTATGTGAGAGAACAAAAGTGTTATCTCGAACAATTTATTAAAATCCACTAAGAACCTTCATGTGAGTTAAGGAAAGACTATAGTATTAAAAGACCAATTATTGAATCAAATGAAAAAAAAGGAGGTAACATTAGTGTTACATAAAACAAGGTAATTGCTTCATTTCATATGATAAATACTAGAGCATACAAACTTGGCATAAATATTTAGGGAGATAGAATTGTTGCATATATTTAGGGAAAGACTTAAAAGTTGCTTATTTATTTGAAAAGGACTTTTTACGAACTCTTTTCCCAAATGATAAAGATTTTTAAAAGGGAGAGATCGAAGTTATTTATTTGTTCCTCTTGATACTTAAAAATTTATATATCATATATCCTTTTTAATGTTGACAAAAAGGGGGAGAGAATGTCGATATCAAAAATTGATCATTCATGATACATAATTAAACGAGAGAGTGCATTACATGTTATTGTAAACTTAGTCAATATCTTTTGTCTTCTACAATGTTCCTAAATATTTTGTCATTATAAAAAAGAGATTATTGAACTAAGGTTCTAACTCATGATTTTAATGACCACAAAATATGTTACTAGTAATGTTTTTATCCTTGGTGATGTTAATAAGTTAATATGTAAAATATCAAGTTAATATAGAGTAAACTGAGGAAAGGAGACAATTGAATCAATTGAGCAATCAAAGAATAAAGAAAATGAGTAAAGTAGAGAACATGTATAACTTGAGAAAAATTTAAGAAAGTAAAATGAGGAAAGGAGATAATTGAACAATTGAGCAATCAAAGAATAAAGAAAATAAGTAAAGTAGAGCACATATACAAATTGAGAAAAGTTTAAGGAATTCAAGTGAAAAACCAAAAATAAGGAGGAATCAAACATATCAAATTTTAAGTCAATCATTATAATCCATGTTATGACATGATCTTAGTCATTTCAATGAATTAAGGTTTAATCAATGCATGACCATTTCTATACATGAATTAATACATTATCCTTTTGAAATCAAAAGGAAATTTACTCTCATATTTAGAGAAAACATCTTTATCTTTTAGTAAACTTTTGCAAAATTTTATAATGACTTTGAATAAATTTTTGTCAAAGATATGTGTTTTAATCTTTGAAAGAACTTAGAGGATTGAAAAATTAAGTTTGGATGACTTAGTAAATGAATATCTATTGTTTAGCACTATACATGGGCTAATATTCATTGTTTGATATTATTCACTGGTGGCATTGTTCATATAATGAAGTAATATTCATTAGCTAACAAGTCTAAAAAGTTAATGAGAGGGAACTTATTATCTGGCTAAGGTATGGCTAGCCAATACTCCAACTGGTGGTTGTGCAACTAACTACATAAGCTAACCAACTAGTTGAACATTCCTAGACATTATTTGTTATAACAACTAGTTTTATGTCTGACGAATATTTTAGTTGATTTTGGATATAAATATACCACAATTGAGTTGTGGGAAACACCTTTATATATTACAAAGTTGTTAAAAGCCATGTGATGATAACGAGTACATTTGAGTATATATGTCTATTGCATAATCTATATTAAGCCTTATTTAATTGATATGAGTATAAAAGAGTTTTTGAGAGTTATATAAGGTTGTGCTAGTGTACCGATTGGAAAATTTGCTTTAGGATACATATTGTGAACATTCTTCTTGTCCTAAGATTTGTAAAAGGTTACCTTTTGGAATTAACAAGGTATTTGGTTGACTAGAATCACCATTTTATTCCTGATCAATTCTTGGTAATAGATTATTCCCTTATTTAGTTAAGAAAACATATATAATATATAATCCAAGAGTTTACTTATTCCTTGAGTTTGGGGAATAAGTAAACACATCCCTGCCCCTATCGTTATCTATTCCAAGTGGGTTGAGGATAAAAAGAGGACATGTTGGACAAAAATATTTTTACGAAATCCACATAATTACTTGGCTATAAAAATATAATAATAATAATAATAACAACAACAACAATAATAATAATAATATAGTTAAATGAATATTTTGGTCTTTTTTTTAGTTATTCTTTTGTCATTCCAAATTTATGTTTTCAAACTAAACATTGACATTACATTATTATTAGAAATTCTTATGAATAAACATCAACCTATTTCTTATAAAGGCCCTATGAATGTTTATCTTCACCCATTAAAATAAAAAATGATGAATTATTAAGTAAAGATTAGAGAGTAAACGTAAGCTAAAAAGTTGCTTGGCCAGAGTGCTATAAATTGATTTTGTCTTTCTTTCTTTATTCTTTTCACATAATTACTTAGCTATAAAAATATTCTAATAACAACAACAACAACAATAATAATATAGTTAAATGGATATTTTGGTCTTTTTTGAATTATTCCTTTGTCACTCCAAATTTATGTTTTCAGACTAAACATTGACATTATATTATTATTAGAAATTCCTATGAATAAATTAAACTAAATAATATATATTTTATTATATTCCTCGTTTATTTTATTCTTAAAGAATCATCATTCTATTTCTTATAAAGGCCTTTGAATGTTTATCTTCACCCATTGAAATAAAAAATAGTGGGTTATTAAGTAAAGATTAGAGAGTAAACATAAGCTCAAAAGTTGGTTGGCCAGAGTACTATAAATCAATTTTGTCTTTCTTTCTCCATTCTTTTTTTGTTATTATTATGTTTATATGAATTTTTATAATTATTTATTAATCTAAAATAAGGTTAAAGTTGAATACATACAATTTACCTCTCTTTCTTATACCATTCAAAAAATATAGTTGAATTACAAATATCATTTCTTAATTAAGAGAAAATCTAAACATACTTACCTACATAACCAACATATATTTTTCCTTTTAATAAATAAAAATTTTCATATGACCATTTTAACTAAATTTTCTAATTTTTTCACTTGTTTACCTTACCAATTTTATATTAATGAAAACATGGTATTTGGATTCCATTTCATGCGCATGAAGTTAATTAAGGTAATTATGTACTACATCTACTATATTTGCATTTCTTTATCGGGCTTGGACATGTATCCCAAACAATCTAAGGGGGCGTTTGGTTTGAACACATGATTGGGTATAGATATGGGTATAATAGTAGAAGGGAATGAGAATGGGTATGAAAAATAAAAAATGATGTTTGGTTTGTAACTTGGGTT
>JAOTIZ010000004.1:24445067-24462637 GCA_027123425.1 Erythroxylum panamense
TGGAATAAATCCATTCCCTTGGAATTGAAAACCTCAAAACAAACACTCTTTTTTACAATCATTCCATTCCTTCATTCTCAAACCTTCAAACCAAACACCCCCTAAGTACATATGGCGCAAGACGATCCCACATATCGAGGCCATAATGGGCTCAGGTATTTTCACATCTTACTGTAGTGCCCAATTTGTCTTGATTCCCGATTCATTGATGAACAGGTTGGTAGTTTACTTACTTGCCAAGAAAAATGGAAATATTGGATTTTGTGATTGACTAAGTATAGTTTACTTTTAAAATTTATAACTACATCTTTAATTTTCCTATTTGAATACATGCTTTTAAAAGAATATCCTCCTTTTAGTGTTCTTGTTAAAGAAAAAAAGGGATAAAATGATTTCTTGAATGTAAAAAAAAAAAGAATTTGCGTTATTGTTTCTCATATTTTTCGCCCAAATCACTTTTTAGAAATGCATTATTTTTCATAATGTTGTTAAATTTAATTTTTAGTCCACAAATTTTAGCAGAACCAAATATTATAGGAAAACTGTTTCAGATTTGTCATTCTTAAATGACAATAATAATTAGAAAAATAATGTAAAAGGATCATGACTCGTGAGAAAACTGAGAAAAATGGCAATAAGTCCGTGTCCTTTATCACCCCCGCTAACTCGAATTTGGCCACCACTCTTTATGGATTAATTCTAGTTATTATTTCTTATATCTTATTGAACAATAATTATTAATTACATATATCTATATATATACATACAACAATACATGTTTTGAGTCTATTTTCCTCTTCTTCGCTCTCTCTCTTGTAAAACCCTAATCATCGATCCTCCGCTTCTGTCTCTTTCTCTTCTCTTTATCTCTTTCTATTAAATTCGACTTCTTTCTTCAAGAAAACAATTCTCCAATCGACTGTTCAAATCGATCCTTCCTACCGCAAACATCCCGAACCCTCCATTGACCTTGCATTTGATTTCGGAGATCTACGGTTGATTTCTTTCTTCTTGAAATCTAGGGTTTGGAGTTCGGTGTTTTAAAGGCTGGCGGGCATTCTGGTCAAGAAATGGCGGATACGGATCCGCCAATTACCGCCCGACGACTGTTGATTGGTGTGGAGGAGTTGATAAAGTTACGTAGTGGTGAGGGACAAGAAGAGTGAAAAGCAAAGTAAAAGCATGCTGAGCGTGCTACGTGTGCACCTCCCCTCGGATATCCCCATTGTAGGCTGTGAGCTAACGCCGTACGTGCTCTTGCGACGGCCGGACAAAAACGTCACCACTGATGATGTTCATGAGTCGGCCCCTCTCGACGGTCATTTCCTTAGGTATAAATGGTAAGTACACAACACAATTTTTCCGTTTCCGTTTCCGTTTCCGTTTCCGAGGTATTTGATTACTTTTTTTTTGTTGTGTGTGGAGGTGATTAGGGTTGCGTGAATAATCGGGTTGTGTGAGGTTTTATATGTGTTTTTTTTCTTGGTTCTCTGTTTCTCCACCTATACGTCTTGTTCAAAAATTGGGACTTTGTGGTTCATTTCGTATGCCTGCGAATTCATTCAAATTGTTTACTAAGTGTTACACTCCCTATGGATTGTCGACTTGTCGTAAATAAGGAGGAAGTTTTTGAATAAAGACGCTATCTAACTCTGATTAAACATCGTATACGCGAGATGGGGAAGCATATATTTTTTTTAATGTAGTTTGGGCTGGAATCTGTCAAAATTTTGGTATATTACCCTAATTTGTTACTTTAGTGAGGTCTAATGGGGCCTCTATGCTTTTTCTTTTTTGTTTCCTAAAACATTCAAAGGCTTGGAAAAAAAGAACTCTGATGGGACAGAATTGGACTTCAGTGACGCTGCCAATAATTAGTCATAAGATAAGTTCTTCTAAGCAAATTTTTGATGGAAATTAAACAAGAGCGCAATGTTTTTCTTTGCTGTGCATTATATCTGTTCATAATCAGTCCCTAAAGGGTTCAACTTAAGATGTTCTTGTGTTGACACGGAAGTTTAAGCATAATTTTGAGATCTAGGTTGATATTATTTAATTCTGAGGGCTTGCTAGCAGCAATGGACATTTGAGGGTAACTTATGCAATAAGATTAGACAGTCAAGAAAGATTCCAGGATGAAGCAACGTGAGGAGTTGAGGAATATCATATGCTGATGCTAGAAAGTCTGAGGCAATATAACGTATAAAATTTGGTAAACCATCTAACTGAAATGGATCGTCACTTTGATTAGAAGTATTGACTAATACTTTAAGCCAATTTATTTACATTTAATGTGTATGTTGCTATATGAACTTCCCTTCTGAAATGAATATTATATAAGATCACTGTTGTTGAGTTACTTGATGATGGTCTTCTCATGTGTTCAGGCTGTATTCACTTAGCCAGATGACACTTGGTGTATGGTTTCTTATATTTCATAAAATGAGAAGCTGCATTTTTAAACGTTCAATGGTTGAAAGATAGCATTCGGTTCTATTATCTGATGTCATATTTGTTTTGGGGATCCTATTTGATAGAGAGTAAATTTGCGTAGAAATTACCAGGAGGGGATTTTGTGAGGAAGGGTGTTGTGACCAGTTGTAATTGCCCAGTAATTCTCTTTGCCCCATAATGAAAGAGTATGATTGTCCATGGATTTATCATACTTGCTGAGCACAACAGACCTCATGCTCTCTTCTTGCAATCTGAATTTGTGTTAATGTTCTGTGATTTTTTTCTAGCAATATTGATTTGGGATTTCGTCTTCTAGGTATCGGATACAAAGTGACAGAAAAGTTGCTGTATGTAGTGTTCACCCTTCTGAGCAAGCCACATTGCAGTGCCTAGGTTGTGTTAAGGCCAAAATACCTGTTGCCAAAAGTTATCATTGCTCCCCCAAGTGCTTCTCTGATGCATGGCAGCATCATCGTGTTTTACATGAGCGTGCAGCTAGTGCTGTCAGCGAAAATGGAACCGAGGATGAAGAGTTATTTGGGCGATTCAATAGCTCAGGGTCTGGGATTATAAATGCTAGTTTGTCTGGTTCAGCATCAACTGCCAGCTTGACAAATGGTTCCACTCCTTTATATCCGGCTGCAGTTACACAGAGGAGTGGTGGTGAAACTTGGTTTGAAGTTGGACGTACTAAAACATACACACCATCTGCTGATGACATTGGCCATGTCCTAAAATTTGAATGTGTTGTAGTGGATGCAGAAACCAAATTACCTGTAGGACATGCTAGCACCATTTTAACTTCTCGTGTCATTCCAGCTCCCTGTCCTACTCCACGTCGTCTGATTCCTGTAAGTGGAGTTGATGTAGCAGGCCATTTAGATTCAGATGTCCGTATATCGTCCTCGGGAAATTTTACAGTGCTCTCTTACAACATATTGTCTGACGTGTATGCTACAAATGAGTCTTACAGTTATTGCCCGTCTTGGGCTCTTTCTTGGCCATATCGTCGACAAAATTTACTGAGAGAGATTGTTGGCTACCGTGCAGATGTTGTCTGCCTTCAAGAGGTAAGGCTTATGTTTAATATATGGAGCATTGTTATTAGGTGTGAGGTTTAGGGCTGAGCTTCTGTTTAGTGGGAAGCCTTCCTCTTGAGTGAAGATAATGATTTCAAAATCTAGTATATGAACAGGTAGTTACTGTTTGTATGTGTTATCATTTACTTTTTCGAGTAACTGGTATTGTGCTTTATGGCCCATCTGTTTTGTATGAATGATTTTGAGGAAGGTTTGTTTTGGATAATGCTCATCAGTGAAAGCTTCTTTCCTTTCTGCTTCAGGTTCAAAGTGATCATTTTGAGGAATTCTTTGCCCCTGAACTGGACAAGCATGGGTATCAAGCTCTATACAAAAGAAAAACCAATGAGGTTATTTGATAACTTTATGTAATTGGTAGGTAATTATATCTGCTAAGGGTTGCGCTAATTCATATTGTTAACTGCAGGTGTACAATGGAAATACCCATACAATTGATGGTTGTGCTACCTTTTTTCGCAGGGATAGATTCTCACATGTGAAAAAATATGAGGTACACATGGAGTCTCTTCTGCTGGTGGACATTTTTATGTACTTGTTTTATGTTTTAAGTGCTAAAAAAGATTTTATTCAGGTTGAATTTAATAAAGCTGCTCAGTCCTTGACTGATGCTGTGGTTCCAAGTGCTCAGAGGAAAACTGCCTTGAGTAGATTGGTTAAGGTATGATCATTGCAGTTGAGCTTGTTGGACTAAGGATCTGCATGTAGAAGTCTTATGCTTTCCCAGCCAAGTCGTCTTATGGAAATTCTCTTCTGGTGCAGGATAACGTTGCACTCATAGTGGTTTTGGAAGCAAAATTTAGTAATCAAGGAGCTGATAACCCTGGGAAAAGACAACTTCTTTGTGTTGTGAGTTATTCTGTCAAATTACTCGATTAATGGTTGATTTATTCTTTTCTTTTGTATTATTACATGTGCTTTATATTTTTCGTCAGATCTTTTTTTAGTAGATGGGGTTGCCTAGTTACTTAATATGATCTTGTCATGGGATCACATTTGTTTGTTGATGTTGAAATATTTCTTTGGGTTCCCAATTAATATGTAATTACCCAAATTAGTGTTGATTCTAGCTCCCTCTGTTAAAGGGGTTTCTGTTTAGGAGATCACATCCTGCTCTATTCTTTCTCTACATTATTGCGCTCATAATCAGTTTAGTTTCTTCTATATCTTCCTTTGCTCATCTATACATATTATCTCTAAACTTGTTTTGTTATTCTGGTCATGAATACAGGCTAACACACATGTAAATGTCCACGTAGATTTGAAGGATGTCAAACTTTGGCAGGTAGTTACCTTACATCTCGGTTTCATTATGAAGATCTTTTGTTTAATCGGTAGATGAAAATGTTGACTTGATCTTTCTTTCATTTATCATAAAACTAGGTTCTTACACTCTTGAAAGGATTGGAGAAAATAGCTGTTAGTGCAGATATTCCTATGTTGGTTTGTGGGGATTTTAATTCGGTTCCCGGAAGGTACATTCGCTTCTCTAATTAATAATTAAGAGTTGTTAATTTTTTTTATTTCAATGCTATTATATGTCCTGTTGCTTTATTAACTGTAAACTTGAACTCTGTTACAGTGCTCCTCATGCACTTCTTGCTATGGGAAAGGTGGATCCCCTGCATCCAGATCTAATGGTAGATCCACTTGGCATCTTGCGTCCTCACAGCAAACTGACACATCAGCTGCCCCTGGTAATGTTACTAAACCTTTTTGGTTTCATGAAACTTGTTCTTTTAGTTTTTTATTGATCTTACTGGCATTGATATGATTTTTATTTTTCTGAGAGCACCTGCTGAAAGTGGTTGTTTCTGTTCCAATTTCTACTATTAATTGTTAAAATTCATTTTGAATTGTAGCAATTTAAAATTTTAATTGCTCAGCCAACAAGTGATGTAGTAGTTTTGAAAGTTGAATGTAAAGAGTGGAGATGCAATTCAAAATGTGGAGAGTATCTCATCTTAGATATGTTGAAAATGTTTCCAATATTGTCATCTGTTGGGCTTTTTGGTTGGAGAAAAATATGCATGACATGGTGGAGTTATAGTTGATAAAGTGTTCAGTTTCATTTCTGGCTTGCTATTACATGTGTTGGTTGTAACATGAACTTCACTGCAGGTCAGTGCATACTCATCTTTTGCAAGGCCAGGTCTTGGTCTTGGTTTGGAGCAGCAGAGGAGGAGAATGGACCCTGCTACAAATGAACCTTTGTTTACAAACTGCACAAGAGATTTTATTGGCACCTTAGATTACATATTTTACACAGGTGAATGCTTTGCAAATTTTCCTTTTGCATCAAAACTGATGTATGATTTAGAAATAGTAGTTTGTTGGTAACTAAATCCAAGCTTGGAGGCTTTCAGCAGAAGCATTTGAAGTCTGGTCCGATATTTTCTGTGCATTATTTAGGTAACATAACTTGAATTTTTATCATTCAGCGGACTCTTTGATGGTCGAGTCTTTGTTGGAGCTCCTGGATGAAGAAAGACTGAGGAAAGATACAGCACTTCCTTCTCCAGAGTGGTCCTCTGATCACATAGCACTATTAGCTGAATTTCGTTGCAAGCCTAGACAAAGACGTTGAGATTTAGGGTATGTAATACAAGGACTCTTTCTTCTATTTACTTGGTTTGTTTTCATTTGTCTAACTCTTTGACAACAAGAGTTGACATGCCCAATTTGTTCTTTAACCTTGGTCACTGGCAGTCATATGAAGATAATATATGGCATGATTAATTGAAGCAAGAATTAACATTTTGTTTCTATTTACTTGGTTTGTTTTCATTTTTCCAGCTCTTTCGCAATAAGAGTTTAACATCCCCAATTTATTCTTTAACCTTGGTCTTTGGCAGTCATATTAAGAAAACATATGGCCTGATTAATTGAGACAAGAATTAACATTTTGCTTTAGTGTTTGAAGGTTGGACTATAAATTTTGTTATGTTGCACTGCCATTGACTTCTTTGCTTGTTTTGAATGTGAAGCAAAATTCTTCTGACTTCCCCACTGTCCTTTCTAGCTTCCTGTTGATAAAACAACGTGCTTGTGTTGTTGGATGACTTCTTAATATCTAAACATATTGTTTTTTTGTTACTGATTTCTGAGCAGGTCTAGGTGCTCACCATAATGGTCAAAGAAATGATATGGATATCTAGTTGTTGTAAGAATGGTGGATCATGGGCAATGCGATCTTTTTCAGGTATCTCTTAATGGGATCCATTCTATGATCTGCCTTGTATCATGTCAACCTGTCTCATAGAAAAATTATGTTACGCCTTATTCATGATCCCTTGTCTGTCGATAGAAATCTCCATCCGCATAGTATGTCATTATCCTGTACCGTAAGTTCTTGCATGGCAAGTGGTTAGTGGCATGCCATTAAATGCCCCCATAGTTTTTGGTTCATCATCCTTTGTTCACGGTTTTTCTTATTTTCCTTTTGTTGCTGAAATGAATAAAATTTTTCTCAAGTTTCCAGCCACTTTGCGCTATTTGCTCATATCAGGAGTACTCAATTTATAGACTTTGCTGTAAGCCAAAAAATGGGTGCTGAGACGTACTAGTTGCGCAATATGCTTTCATGGTTGTAAACTTGGAATATCCAAACTGCATCCACACTTCCCGGGCAGTTTTAGTAACGGTGACAGAAGTTGGTAATGATAGGGTTAAGGTACGATTAGCTGAATCCGGACAAACCATTAGTAGTTTCTTGGCCTAAAAGATTTGGATGCAAATCTTTTGTTGACTGAGACGTGGAACAAACAATGGAGATGAGGGGGGAGTTGGTCACATTATGTACTTGGTTTTCAGTAGCTAACCAAAGTCTTACATCTAAACGTGCACAAGAAATGAAAATTATTTCCCTTTCTCCTTTTACATTTATAGTCTGACATCACTTTGTTTCGATATGAAATTTACGTTTTTATCTTCGACGCACAATTGTGTTGTTGGGACGGTAAACATGCTTAATACTCGCAATTTCTGAATAAGATTTTAAATGTTGTATGGAATGGTTGGTGTTTACTTCAAATTGCTTGCAGTTAATCATTGTTGGGATGGTGATAGCTTCTTTGAGATTCAACGTAACATTACTTTTTCACTAAGAAGTTTCTTTTACGTTTATTTGCTTACTTTTTCACTAAGAAGGGGTTCTACGAAGGTCTAAATCCATGTAGGGAGGATGTAATTTAGTTTTACACCCTCTACCATTAACGGGAAAACGTGTAATGATTTTAAATCCCTGATTATTAAAGAAAAGGTATCTAGGTCCTGTAAAACTATAATTCACGCCAAAGTTGTCAACTAATAAATTATAAGAAAAAAAAATCAAATTCTAGTTTTTCTAAGCCTTTACGAGCTTAGTTGCATGGTAAATTTTTTCCTTCAATAAATTAAAAGAAAATACGTGGAAATGGTGGCACTGATCATGACAGTGTAAGGGAAATAAAAAAGATTGATGTGAAGGATCTTGATTAGTGAAAAATAAGTGGATTATACTAGTGTCTAACCTTAATGGTGGAGTAACAAATGTGTTGGTGTAACGCAATTTGTAGTTTTCCCATTTCCATCTGCTCAAAAATCCAACAATTCAAAGACCCAACTGCCGTACTTTCAGCACAACAGAGGTATGCTTAAGCATTATTCCAATATGCTAAAGGATGGAGTTTTATTTCCTTCAGAAGAATTGCTGCAAGCTGGAGCCATGACTTGGCCATCAACATTGGTGGGTTATTTCTGAACAAACGTCCAGCTTTTCTAGCGGTGAGAGCTTGCGCTGTTGCACGGTGTGGAAGGAAAGGTCTGGAGAAGACAATGTTGGAGGCTGGCAAATTTCTTTTCAATTTTTCATCTGAACATAATTTACTTAAAATCATCGAATTTGGACCATGACATATTGGGGAACAACTCATGTTCTTAAAGAAATGGAAACCTAGTTTGGATTGTGATAGGGGCAGTACAAATGTCTTTCCCATCTAAGTTCAATTTCATAGAATCCCTCTTGAATTTTGGACGATTGAAGGCCTAAGCTGCCTAGCAAGTTCACTAGGCAAATCAGTTTGCATGGACTCTCAAACAACAAACATGGAGAGGATTTGCTATGCAAAAATTTGCATAGAAGTGAGTAAGAACATTGACTTGCTAGATAAACTCCCCATTCTAAAGCTGGATGAAGAAGGAGAACTTAAAAGAATTTTAATCCCTATCTCATATCCTTGGAAACCTAGTCCAACAAACAAACAATGTAAGCCTACTAGTAAACTATTCAAAATGGGCTGGCATGATGAATTGAATGCAGTATCTTCTGCTGATGAACCCAAGCAACAAAACCAGAGTGTTATGCCAAACCATAGGGAATAGGCAGAGCTGGAGATACAAAATAATGAAGACCATATTACCAATAATTATGAAACTCTTAACAATCCTGATATGTTTGAATTCCAAGCAGATGCAATAGTCAACAACTTAGAAAAAGCTAGCATTCTTGAAAAGATAGACAATCGCACCCCCCCCCCCGTTTGGAATGTTAGAGGTTTTAATGACCCTCACAAAAAAGATATGGTTAAAGGATATGATTTTGGAAAAAAAACTTTGTATAGTAAGGCTCTTAGAAACTAAAATAAGAGCTTCCCAACTTTTTGGGGTCTCAAAATTTTTGGGTGTTGATTGGTCTGTTCTTACTAATTTTTCCTCTTATTACAATGGCAGAATACTTTGCTTCTATCACATCAAGAAAGTTTTAGTACTAGTGCAAGGGGAAAGTGACTAACATCTACAATTCTCTTGCCTCCTTAATGGCATCAACACAAGGTTTACAGTATCTCTTGTCTATGCTTAGAATTTTTAGTTCCAAAGGAATTTTTTATGGAAAAATTTACAAAAATTAGAAGCTACTACCACAGATTTATAGATTGTGATAGGATATTTTAACTGCATTAAAATTAATCTTGAATCCAAAGGTGGAAGAGCAATCCAATCAACAACTGGAAGGGAAAATTTTTCTTAAGAAGGTCCAGCTAACAAACTTGAGATTCGAATGGGAGATTCATTACCTAGACAAACAAGCAGTAAGATCAATACCTGATAAGAAGGAAACTAGATAGAGCTTTGGTAAATCTAACTTGGTTATCTGCTTATCCCTAGTCATTTGCTCACTTTGGGGGAAATCTCTTATCAGATCATTCTTACATTCTTATACAAAATATGTCCACTTCTGATTATAGGGGAGCTCCTTTCAGGTTCTTTAATGGAGTTACTAAGCAACCTAGTTTCCTGGATTTAGTAAGAGATTGCTAGAATATATATATTGAGGGATACAAATCTTTCCAATTGATGCAGAAACTGAGAATGGTGAAAACATCTCTTAAAAGCTTTACTTATAATAACATCAAACATGTTAAAGACTGCAAAACTACGCTTAAAGTAACTCAAGATGATTGTTATCAACATCCTCATAATCCTTAGATGAGAGACACTGAATTGCTGAGAATCAAAGAATTTCAACAATCCTTATGATAGATGGATATTTGACTATATTTTTACACCCATATTTGATGTATTTTTCTTGATATTTTATACTTTTATTGCATACTTGGTACTTAATCCTCTCTAAGTTTGTTTACAGAGCATAGTTGCCTTCATGGCAGAAATTGAAGATTTGAAGTGTAGAAAGGATGCATGCTCGTGTATCTTCACAATTCTTTTAGTTTTTGATTATGCACAACTATGCATCTCCCTAAAACCCTAAATTTCAATATAAAGGGTACATTTAAAGAAAAAAGGGCAAGAGTAGTAGGAGGAGATAGTGGGGAGGTGATTCTAGACGTGGAACTCGTTCTCTAGGTGTAATTTTGGTCCAGAGAAATGGAAAACATGAAGAAATCATCTAAAGATCCATCGAAATGCAAGATCAAGCCTCTATATCACAAAAACATTCGATATAAGACAATCAGGGAGATTTAAAATTATGAACCCATTATTTTCTATTAATATTTCTATTTATGTGTGTTTGATTTCTTATTCGATCATGTATAATTAAACATTTAGTTAGTATTTAAGTTAGATGAACCTTATGCTAATACTTTGACATGATTTGATTTTTTTATTAATTTGATTGGTTTGATTGACTGTTGAGATCTAATTACTTGTTCTTATAGATAATTTAATGTAATGCCTTGCCGAATTTAAAGCTAGTTGATGTAAATTTGAAGAACAAGTTTCTTCACCTGAATATCTTGAGCATAACGAAGAACACTATTTGAACCTATTAACACAACAGAGTGAAGAAAAGATGACAGTTAGCTTAATGAATGAAGACGCATTCGAAGAAAATGAGGAGGTAGTTGTTGCTATTATAGAGGAGGACGAAAATATGACAGAGGCAACAGAAGTAGAAGAAGAAAAAATCTCCATCCATGAAGAGAAAGTATAGGAGTGGCCGACGAGAATTGAAGAAGATGAGCTAGAAGCCTTTGTCCAGGAAGAAAAGAAGAAGAAGAAGAGTGGATAGAGGTGGTTGAGCAAGAACTGTGGAGGAACCAAGTAAGGAAACTACTGATGAGGTGTTGGTAGTGACCTTAAGTATAAAGGGTTCCCATTTTCTCAAAGAAAAACTGTTCGACCTATCTGATGATACAAGGAGTTTTGTTATTCCCAACATTTTTTTCATTAAAAAAGACTTTAATGGAGTCTATTAGTTTTATTAATCTATTCAATTATGCCCTTATAATTATCTTGTAATAGGTGACTTAATTACAGGCTATGAAACTTTTATGTGGAGAAATGGTGGAAGCAAGCTACTTATTATGGATCCAAGATGAAGTTGAGCATAAAGGGTATGTCGAGCTAATGACATTAAGCAAACACTGCTTGGGAGGTAACCCATGAATTAGAATAGGTTTCATATTTATTTTGTTTGATTCTATTTTGTGTCTTAGTATAGGATTTTATTTTATATTATGTTATTTATTTTGTTTCCTTTTATCATTTTCTTGTATATTTTGCAATGATGTTAGTCTCATATTGGATGGATCCAAATCAGAAATCGTCATATTCAGAAAAGTACCAACTCATCCCTGTCACTCATTATTCATGTTTTTATTATGTACATTAAGGACAATATACAAGTTTAAGTGTGGGGAAATGGTTAATGATTTTAATGTTTTCTTTAAGCCTATTATAATCCTGATTATAAATCTTATTAACTAATATTCTGAGTTAGTTAAATCTATCCATTAATACATTGTTTCATTTTTTAATATTGTTTTAAATTGGTATACAAATGAATGATGGTTAGAATAAAATTAGTTTTTTAATTCATATTTTTCGTAATCATTGAAATAATCAAGTTGAATGAAATTGCATATTATTTACACAAATTGCATATTATTTACACACATATATACCCATCTTTTTCGTGAGCTTTTAAGTCTTTTAAAGCTCTTGTTATTCGTTCATATGTGTGATATCATATCTAGTAGGATAATTCTAGAACTTGCTTTTATTATGTATATTGAGACCATATTTGTTAAATTAGAAGTATTGATATGATGAAGGAACTTAGAATCACCAATTTGCTTTAGCCTATTTCTTTGAAATCAACATATCCTAAAATTTACTTTTAAGAATAACCAAGTTGAGTCTTAACCTTTTTCGTTGATTAAACCCACATATTAACCTTTTTCCTATTTTTCTTTAAAGACCTGTTTATTGCTTTGAGCCTTGAAAGTTGTTTACATTTTGAGACTTGAAATTTGTGAAAGGCCCAATAGTTGTTGAATAGTGGTACTGATTGTATTATTGAAAACAAGAGAAAAAAAAGAAGAAAAGAAAAGAAGAAAGAAAAAATCGATCGTAAAAAGAAAGAAACAATAAGTATATAATACCATTATTTTTGTAATGAAAAGACCTCTGTGTATTGTGAATAAGTATTATGTAATGTTCCTTTTAGTAAATTTCCTTCAAATCAACCTTCTTATTATCCCAGTCATACTATACCTAAGCCCCATTATAACTGGTATAAAGACCATTGGATTTTTGTCTTTAGTTTATACATAAGTGGTGGAGATGTGATTTTATTTCAAGCTTATGGTAAGAGTTCTGCTATGCATTAATTGAGACTTTTGATACCTTTCGCCCTAAACACTTGTGTGCATTAGGTGAAATCTTGGTGAGGGAGTGAAGATATATGATTTTGATTTCAATACGATTATTGATATAATTAATATTGTTATTGCTTGAGAAGTTAATTTTAGGATAACTTGACTCTAATGATATGTTAATGATTCAATAGGATATGATGATGTATAGTATGAATGGACAGATTGAGATTAATGATGGGTTAATGTTGTAAAAATTATAATTTTGATTATGGTTTGCTTAAGGACAAGCAAAAGCTTAAGTGTGGGGATGTTTATATTTGATTATATTTTCACACCCATATTTGATATTTTTCTTGATATTTTATACTTTTATTGTATATTTGGCACTTAATCCTCTCTAAGTGTGTTTACAAAGCATAATTGCCTTCGTGGATTAAAAGGAGAAAAATTCAGATGAGATCACGGAAGAAATTGAAGATTTGAAGTGTAGAAAGGATGCAAGGCCATGCACTTCCCTAAGCCCCTGCATCTTCATGATTCTTGTAATTTTTGGTTATGCACTATCTGATGCACAAACATGGATCTCCCTAGAACTCTAAATTTTAATATAAAGGATCTGTTTAAGGGAAAAGGGCGTGAGTGGTTGAAGGGGATAGTGGGGAGGTGACTCTAAACGCGAAACTCATTCTCTAGGTGTAATTTTGGTCCAGAGAAGTGAAAAACATGAAGAAATCATCAAAAGATCCATCAAATTGCAACATCAAGGCTCTATATTGCAAGAACATTCGATAGAAGACAATCAAGGAGAGTTAGAATTGTGAACCCATTATTTTCTATTCGTATTTCTATTTATGTGTGTTTGATTTCTTATTTAATCATGTATAATTAAACGTTCAGTTAGTATTTAGGTTAGATGAATCTTATGTTAATACTTTGATAAGATTTGATTATTTTATTAATGTGATTGATTTGATTGATTGTTACGATCCAATTACTTATTTTATTTATGTTATAGTAATCCATAATATTGTACCATAATCTGATCCCATACGTAGCGATTGAGAAATCCTACGTTGAATAGATCCACGGTAATTGGAAGAAGTTGATTGCAACTGTAGAGATAGGATGATATAAATCTTCTAGATTAGGGTCAAACCTAATAGAGGTATTCATAAAACACTAATACAATCCTATAGAATTTAACTGGAGTAATTCGGTTAGAAACCTTAGGATTAGTTGTTAGTAAACTCAAGGTCAACTACTAGCGTACCATAGCAGTCTCCATAATCTAATAAATCAATAAAACAATTGTATAATAAAAAAGTCAATATGTTAAGGATTTAAAGGATTCAAAACCTAGATACTAATTCTTGATATTGATAATTTCCTAAATGCTTTCTTAATTCTCTTTCAATTTCATTACCTATTTTAGTTTACTTGCCTTAGTTTTAGATTGTTTTCATTAAAAATCTAAAATCAATCCTTATGCTAGATAATAGGGGAAGGGTAATTACTAGTACTCATCGTCTTTGTGACATCGACCCATACTTACTAGCATTAGCTACAGCTATGACGTGCATTTACAATTATTACATAATTGAACAACTCACAAAATAGGCCAATCACCTTATTTTTGCATCAGTTTATTCTATAACAAAAGGCTAGAGTGGAATGGTCGAAAGATGGGGATCAAAACATAAAATATTTCTATGCTTCTGAAATAGCGACAAAATTATGGAGCTCAAGGATGCAAATGGAGTCTCTCACTCAAACCAATATGCCCTACTGAATATCACCAGAAATTTCTTTAAACAACTATTGGGAACTTTAGATCAGTCCAGTCAATTATTTGATATGAAGAGATTCCTTGATTTCCCTTTAAGCCAGAATATTAAGGACTTCTTGATAGCCCATTTTTTGGATAATGACATAAAATAAGTCCTTTTCAATTTAAGTCCTTCAAAGGCTCCAGATCAAAATGGTTTCATTGCTTATTTTTTCCAAAAGACCTAGGATATTACTAATGAGTTGTTTACACGAGTTGTTTAAGACAGTTTGGCTTTTTGTAAGATGTTGAGAGAGATCAACCACATATTCATATGTCTTCTTAGTCAAATCCCTCCTTTCTGATTGATTATGGAGCCATTTCCTATTGTAATACCATTTACAAGGTAATTGTAATCTTTTTGCTAACAAAATGAAAAAAAAAGCCTTGCTAGAGATTGTCAACCCAACCTAACTCAAGGAGTATGCACAGAGGGCAAATCCATTGGAGACAACATTATTCTCATACAAGAACTCTTAAAAGACTACTAGTTGGGCAAGAACATAAAAAGCTGCATATGGGAAATAGACTTATGTAAGGCTTTTAACTCTGTCAGTTGGTCATTCATTCAAGATGCCTTAATGCTCTTGAATTCCCTCTATAATTCTTGTAAATGGCGTTCTAACTAATCCATTCATATGTGTAAGAGGGAGCAGGCAGGGGACCACCTCTCCCTATATATCTACATTTTGGTTATGGAAGGATTATCTAGATTGTTTGAGAAGTTGATAAAGCATAACGGTAGGTTCCATTATCATCACAAATGCAGCATTCAAAAACTTACTCATTTAATGTTTGTTGATGACCTTTTGCTACTGTCTAGGGCTGATGAGTTCTCTGTCAACATACTTCAAGACATTATAAAAGGATTCTCTAATTGGTCTGGGTTAAAGCTTAACACTCATAAGAGTAGCTTCTACTGTTCCTTAAATGTCAACAACTCTTTTAATCTTGTGAGATCATTGGGAATGGAGTTAAATACAACTCCATTTAAATACCTGTGAGTTCCAATTTCTTATGCTAAACTCACATATTTCGATTGCAATCCTCTTCTGGAGAAATATAGATCTAAAAAATTAACTTGGAAAAACAGATTTATATCCATGGCTGTTCGAGTTACCCTAATAATTTTTGTTCCTAGCAATTTGCATATCCACTGGATCAACCATTTGATTTCTCCAAAAAGACTAATTAAGGAGTTAGATAGAACAATGAAATCTTTCCTTTGGTTTGGCTCCATAGAAAATGCTAAGAAGGAAAAAGTGAAGTGGGAGGAGGTTATAATTCCAAAAAAAAAAATGGAGATTTAGGAATTATCTCTACCAACATTATGAAAAAAATTACTACTTTGTAAGAAAATTTGGAGACTCCATGTTGGCAAAAATGCTATTTGGATAAGTGGATCCATGAAGCATAACTAAACACTCATAGCTTCTTGTAGTTACCTATGATCAGGGGTTGTTCTTAGATATTCACACAAATGCTAAAAACTAGAGAGCTCATCAACCTTTACATTTATCACAACTTGGGACAAGGAGACAATATATGGTTGTGGTATAATAACTGGACTGATTTCAGTCCATTAATACAAAAGGTTGAATTAGCTTACTTCAGAAGTAAAATACCTCTTAATGCCAGAGTCTCATCATTTATTTTTGAAAGGAGATGGTCTGGTAATTTTAGAGGGTCTAACCAAATATGTCAATACTTCCCAATGATCAATAATAGTTGTAGTGTTGACAAGATTGTATGGAAACTGAAACCTAAGGGTTTATTCACTAACAAATCTTGCTATAGTATCCTCCAAGCTGAATATCCAATAGTGCCATGGTCCAAACTACTTTTGGAAGAATATTCTAACCCAAAGCCTCAATGATCACTTGATTAGTCATTAAAAACTGTTTCAAGTACTAAAAATATATAGCTTGTTAGCTATGATCCAACCTGTGAGTTATGCAAGCTATCAGCTGGAGATAGGAATCACCTTTTCTTAAATTACACATATTCGAAAGCTATGTGGAGTCAATTGCTTTATAAGCTGGAAGCTTACTACACTTCTTATGAATAGAGCGCCATATTGAATTGGATTATTCGAGTTTCCAAACAGTAGAAGAAGGACGGCAAGCTATTTAAAGCAGCATTTAGAATCACAACTTACAACCTATGAAAGGAGAGAACCAGAAAGCTCTACTCAAGGGAGAACACAAGCAAATATCAACTGGCAGAGAACATTATTAATGAAATTAGAGCTCTTGTAATAGCAAAGGAAGCAACACATGACTTATAAACAAGGATGAAGTTTAGATGGAATTTTTAACTTAATTTGCTCTGAATTATATGTAATGTAACTTTTTGTGCTTACACATTGTAATGTAGGCTTTTGTTGATTTCCTAAAGAGAGATCTCATTGTAATATTGTAAATAGTTTGACTATAGTTAATGAAAATTACTTCAATTAAAAAAAAGGAATATTAAGATTGAAATCTCTAGCTTATAGTAAAAATAAATCTTCAATATAAAAAATTATTCAAGAATGTGAGGAAATAATAATAAGAGACATAGAAAAGAAATCAAATATTAAAATAATTTAAAGATTAGTAAGAGATATTTAAAAAGAAAAGGAAAATTAATTTTGCAACACAATTTATAAAACAAAATGTATCAATGATACAAAATGATTATGAATTCCTTTGTAAAATAACTATAGGATTAATACAAATAGTCCTAAAAATCTTTTAAATAGGTTAAGGTTAAATAATTTTTCAATAATTAATTAAGATATTATAGACAAAATATAAATTTGTAGACTCTCTACTTGGTACTGTATAATCAAATATATGTGAAGGATAAATATTTTAATTCTTATCCTAATTTTCTCTAAAAAATAAAGATGTCGTAGATATTTTATCAGTAGATATTAAAACTTTAGAACTTGAAGCTCTTAAAATTCAACTTTAAATACATAATTTTGTTAGTAGTGTGCCCTAGGCTAATGGATAGTTGTGATTCATGTATTAACATTATGACTTGTTAATAATATATATTATGAGGTGTTCCTTTCATATATGCATGTATTTCGTTTATGTAATGTGA